>CAHIKZ030000495.1:565000-892500 GCA_903632075.3 Acanthosepion pharaonis
TCCAACTTTGCAAATGAAAACTTCTCAGACTAGGGAAAATTTCTTCAGTTGACAAAATTCTTCACAGTAGTATCTTGCAAGGGGTCAAGGAGTATGATGACAGTATTTATAGGGTATGCATTTATTTCAGGTGTCAAGTTATAACTTGATTTTCAGATGTGTGTAGTAACAGTGCTAGAAGAAGTGGTTTCGTGACATCACCCTCTTGTTGAGGGAATAGAAGAACTTTATCAGTCCACAGAATCTCACATGTCTGGGGAGGACCTCAATATGGAAACATTTCAAACCTTATCAGAAATACAAGGAAGAAATGAGAACCCCAGTCTATTTAATCTTTTCCTACACTATACTCTGCATTTACAAGCATAGATGTGAAAAGATGGTCATTAGTCATTTAAGCATTCTATACCACATCCCAAATGAATCTACTAATAGAAGACCATACTTTCCTTCTTGAAGACAATGCTTTGAGGAGGTGGGGGCTATGCTGACAACATAGATATTCGTAGTTGGGATAAAAATGATCTTGAACAGAAAATCCTCTATCAAAAAGTAGGACTCCAGATAAACCTTTCCAAAACAGAAACTATGATGGCATGTATCCTGAATCCATCAGAAAAATTCAAGATGTGGATTTAAACACTAAACATTTTAAATATCTCAGTGTATGGATCAGTTATAAAAAAATTAGCATATGAGACAAGCAAAATGAACATTAAATAGGCTGCACTAAAAGTAGTTTTGCCCAACACCACAAACTACAAAGCTTAAACATTAACATAAGAACTCATGTTCTTAAATGGCCTCGTCAAATTGAAACTTTCATATGGATGTCATGCATCATGTCAAACCTGTTCAGAAATATCTAAACTGTCAGCTGTATACAACTGCTTTCTAAGATCAATGGTTAAAAATGGCTTTGAGCGAGTGAAGCCTATTGATCTTGGTGAAGACCATCCTTCTTTGATCCTTTAGTGCTACAGAATCACAAAAAAACTATCAAATAACAGAAACCATATCACTTGAGGACTTTCAACAGCAGCAACAACTAAAATGAATATCAAATATAACTTGAAGAGAAAATTATATAATCAAGATGTTGTTTCACACTATTTCAAACAAAGACATGAAAACTCCCATCAACAATAACAGCAACTAGGTTTGAGAAAACTATTTTCCTGCAAAATTGATTAGTTTATTTGTAATAATGTCTGTTCAGTCAATAAATGCTAAATGTTCCTTTCTAAGCAAATGTCTAATAATTCCATTACATTATTGAAAATTCCAAACAAGCAAATATTTTTTACAACTTTTTTTATCTTCTATATATTATTTTCAGTATATATGAAAATGCCAAATTATTATTTATGTCATTAAACTATTATAATTTAATATTTACAGTATGGACTTCTAGCACTTGCAAGCATAGCTTTATTGTTAAATTATAGAATTAAAAATTGAAGAGGTATTTTCCCCTTGAACTGTTGAAAATATATCGCTCTTATAAATATTATACTTGCTTTTTCATGCTCTAAGCATACTAACTTAGTGAAATAAATATCTACCTGTTCTTGTATTACAACATCATCAATGTTTTCTCAGTTGGAATTGTATATTTTGCTTCAATCATTTTTGTCATATATTATAATTGTTTTGATAAATCTTAATGAATTTATAGAAACTTTAAGAACGAAATCTGAAATAAATATGTCAAATAAACTTATAAAACAAGATTGATTCTTACCTGCAATTTAAGCAAAGTTACAGATTGTTTTGCTCAAACCAGAGGGTTTGACTGACATGAGATTAACTATTACAAGAGTTGACAATAGTTATGGGTCCCTTTTATCAAACAGTGGGACACATGGGATACAGTACATCATAAGGCAGGCCACAATACTAAAAGAAAAAAAGTAATATTTCATTAAAGATACTGCAGCCATTTTCACAAAAGACCATGTGCATAAGCATCTGCTTTAGAAATGGGGGAAAAGTCTATTGAACTCAAAACCACTGCCATCAAATTCATGAACCAACACTTTAATCTACTAGGGGCATTATCCCATAGGACAATTTGCTGTAGTGAACTTGGAGCCTTAAACTTAACCTATCTGCTGATTAATGCTAGGTCAGGCAGTGTGTACTTGGATTCTGTGGAAATTGACAAGCAATAACTGAGCAGTACTATAATTAAGAACTATATAACATCTCTTGATATAGGCAGTGGAACAAGAACAGTTTAACCCCATAGATTAAATAAAGGGTTTGGTTTAGTATTCCCTGTAGGTTACCCAGATCATTATGTACCTGAGGAAGGCCGAAGTGCACAATGGCCGAAACATTGTGAAAACAACAAAGATGAGGAAAATAATCCAAATATAAATAGTGTAAATATTGATAACTTCTCATCCCAGAAATTCAGACAGAAGTTATTTTCCTCATGAAATTAAGCATGCCATTCAGAAATCTAATCAGGCCACATAAGGCCTGTGAGCTGCAGTTTGCTCATGACTGTTCTACAAGGTGTTACCAAAGGTCTGATAATTTGAACAAACTACATGAACCAAATGTAGTATATCTACCCAAAGGAACAACTTTAAGGGATTTGCTTTCTCTTTCCTTGTTTTTTTTTTTTTTTTTTTTTTCCAGTTATATTTTATAGTCACTTTTCATAAACTTTTTGGTAGTACTTCTTTATATGATGATTCTTTTTGTAGCTACTTGATATGCTGGTAAATGTCAGATAAATTATATTCTATTGTTGGGTGGTGTTGACATTAAAATCAAGCTTGTTGAATTGAGCAATAAATTATTCTGTTTGCATTTCATTTTACCAGTTGTACTAAATATGGATTGCTTTTCTACTTACTGAAATGGACAAATTTGCAGTTTTGATATATAATGTGTGTGTATATATTGCCTGTCTATTTAATTAATGAGGATATAATGAAATTATCCTACTCCAATACTGAATCATTTTTATTATGCTTTATTTTTTCTAATTTAATTTTTTCTATATACCGAAGTCTGCAACTGTGAAACTATTACTTATGTATATTTTACAAGCAAGTGAAATCTACAAATCTGGTTGGAATAGTTAATCTTGTAATTTTAATGTGAAAAACTTGGTAATATGGATTTTACAAGTAGGTTAGAAATATTTTGGTGTCATCTTGTTTATACAAAATCAAATACTTCATTTTGGACTCCAGTTTATAGAAGAGATGAATGAAAGTAATATTTATGCTATTTACTGGTAATCAGAAAAAAATCATATTCTATGTTTTTCTCATTCAGGCTCAGGAATAATTGACATTAAGACCATCACTATCCTCCCTTTTTGTTCTTTGTTTTACAGTTTTTTTTTCTCTTAAGATTCCAGACAAGCAAATATTTATTCCAACTTTTCTTATCTTCTGTATGACTGCACATACAATATCTGTGCAAATGCCAAATCATTATTTGATTCAACTCTTGCAGATTTTAGTACTTGCTGGCATATCTTTGTTAATAGAGTTAAGGACTGAAAGAAATTTTGTGGAAAGATTAATATAAAGATTTCTTTTTTAATTGGAGTCACCTCAAGCAAGGCAGTAATGCCACTAAAACACAGGGTGTGGAAGAATTATGATCAGAAACATTAATGATGAGCAGAAAGACAAGAGAGTAATCAGGTGGACAGTAGATAGTGAGAAGTAGAAGAAATAAAATATTGCATTTAAATTTTTGTAGATTAAAGTTGCCTGGAAAGCATAGTCGGAAGTAAGTTCCACAAGCAAGAAGTGCAAGAAAAGAATCTGTTAGCATAGAATTTACAGCTACATCTAGCCAGCTCAACTGTAAATTGATGAGATCTTGACACCAGTCTAGTACTGTGCTTAAATTCATAAAGTCTAGGTACCATAGCAAGAGCTTATCTGAAAAATTACCATGAAAGTATTTATAGAAAAGATGCAAAGAGACAACCCTACAGCCATGGGAAAGCAACTGAAGCCAAGCCACCAGATCTAGACCAATAATATTTCTAATTCTTCTTTGCATCTTATCAAGGTGCTCAAGGTAAACAGCAGCAACTCAGGACAATATGTGGCAGCAATATTCTAAGCATGGGCAAATGGTAGACATAGATATGTAAGATAGATTCTAGAGAGAAAAACTGTCTCACCCGACATAGTGAACTGACTTTCTTAGCAGCTGACTTAGCAATGGATTCAATGTAGTCTTTCCACTTCATATCAGCAGAGAACATACCCAAGAAGGCACAATGAGTCACTTTTTTTTTTTTTTTTTTTTTTTTTTTTTTTTTTTTTTTTGAGGATAGCATCAGCCATGCTGATGGAAGGCAGCAAGGGGTCTCTCAGATAATTAATAGAGAGAAGTTTTGTTTTGGAGGCATTAAAATTAACAAGCCATCTTTTGCTCCAGTTAACTACAGACTTGAGGTCTTTTTGGACATCAGCTGCCATTTTGACCATGTCACTGATAAGCAGGCAGGAGTAAATTGTTGTGTTGTCAGCATAGATACCAAGTTGAGAGCTGATCTCATCAAATATGTCAGTAAGGAAAATGAAAAATAGAGTAGGACCAAGGATGGAGCCCTGGGGGGGGCACCTGTGTTAATAAAAAAGGATCTAGACAAGTGGCTGTTTAGGATGACTCTCATTTCATGATTTGATAGGAAAACCTGGATCAGTTCA
The DNA here is from genome assembly GCA_903632075.3 of Acanthosepion pharaonis. NCBI lineage: Eukaryota > Metazoa > Mollusca > Cephalopoda > Sepiida > Sepiidae > Acanthosepion > Acanthosepion pharaonis. The sequence goes on from CAHIKZ030000495.1 coordinate 569,698, forward strand.
AAAATCTTATGTTATGTAGACGATGCTGGAAAATTATCATTTGACTCAGAGACTTTAATTGGTTGAAGGTGGATGTAATGAGTTGTCCTGCTCTGATGATGGTAGTAAGAAGGACCTGGATCAATTGCAGAGTAGTGAGGCTGTAAGTGGGCAAAGAATTGAGAAAGCCAAATTTGGAGGAGATTGGGAAGTGATTAATTGTGATTTATAGATCATTGAACAGTTATTTTAATTACTTTGGAAATGGTCATGCAGGAATAGCCAGCAAATTTCCCAGGAAATAGATAATGGATAACATTAATTGGCAAAAGGTTTCTATTTATCAATCTGCTATCTGATCCTTATCAGCCCCGGAAAATGATTAATAGCATAAGATTTCAACATATTCACTGATCTATGCAGACTAGATGTGACAGTTGAAAGTGATACATTGTGTTAATCTTCAACAAACACCTCAAAGCACTAGTTTTGTCTCTTATGAACAGTTTTCATTGTGAAACTACTCAATTCAAATCTCACCTCTAAAAACAAATGCCCAATTTGGCACAAAATGACCTGTGGGGTTGGTGTGCCAGTAAAATAACCTATCTAATTCTAAAACATTTCATTTTTGTCTCTTTTTTTTTTTTTTTTTTTTTTTTGGATTAGTTTTAATTTTTCCTTCTTGAAGTTATATTTATTCAGCCAATTACATTTTGTAATTATAGAATAAAATACCATCAAGAATAGTATCTACTCTTTTTTCCAGTACTTCCTCTTGTTGCTAAACAAATTATTTGGTAATCACTTGTTAACTGATACTTCTAAAAATCATAGCACAATCAACAAGAAATCTTCTAAAATCTACAGCGCAATCAACAAGAATGCACAATAGCCAGTACATGCCCATGACATATAAAAGGTTACACACACACAGCTAAAGTCAGTTTATTTATTTTTAGAACAAAGTAAATCAAGATTTTGTAAAGGTTGAAGTTAACATTCAGTCACTGGTGAAAAATGGGTCGCATTCCACTGGATTTTTAAAATTATTTGTTTTTTTTTTCTATTGTTTGTTTACACACACATACACCAAATATATTTTAATAAAATAAGTTGCTATCATGCCATTTCATGATATTCTAAATGAAGATTTTTTACCTCTGTTTTTTTTATTTTCAGTGGACTTGGTTATATTGTTGGGTCAAATGTTAAAAATGCTACTGGTGTCTGGCAATATGCCCTGCGGGTGAGTTTTTTATTTTTATTTTTTTCTCTATTTATAAACTTTGTCGACATCTTCAGTGGTCTAGTCTGGTAAACCATAAAACTTTTTTTTATACAAACTACATTCTAAAGTATGAAGTTGGTCTGAAAAGTTCAATCTAGAAACCCTTCTAAAAGAAAATTGGTCAGTGAGCAAAGCTTTTCAGCACTCACTTCATAATATACTTTAAGATATTCATTTTCAGGTGTGAACTAATATTCTGTTTTTCTTTCTTTATATGAACTTTTTAGATCATTTAACCTTCTTGTCTCTCTCACACATATATAGGAAATAAGATATTTTTTGATAGTTATAAAATAATTAATAAAATCTGACAATTCCTCTTTTTATTTGAAGAGAATATGCACATTGTTAGTTAAATTATAACTAGTGTAATATAATCTTTTTCATTCAAAAACATTTTTACAGATGAAAAGTAAATTTTTGTAGATTTAAAAAAAAAAAAAAAGAAAAAAAACAAAGCATTTTCTTTATTACTTATAGAAGTTTTTTTTTTTTTATAATAATAATAATGATAATGCCTTTAAGAGAAACTTGAGTTACAGAGGTAATATTTTTATAGATCTCTCAACACAGTTGTAGATGACATTTGAGATAAGCCATTGTGAACTCCATGATCTTGTCAATAGCTACATAATATATACTACACCAAGGTCAAATATGATTTTTGAATGCAGGGTTGTCCTTTTCCTAGACTCGTTGCTATCCCTGGCTAAAGTACCCAGTCTGCCCTACTATTTAACATATAGCTGGGTGAGAAGAAATTGATTTATACATTTCCCAAGGGTATTTGTGCAAAAGTGAATGCAATGAATTTGACTGGAATTCTCTCAGCTCTCTGATATTTTATTTCCAAGTCACTATTAAGTACACCACCCACACATCCATAATAAATATATATAATGTATATGTGTGAAAATGATCTTAATAAATTACCAATTATTTAAGAATATTTTTCATGTACTGAAACTTAAACTGAAGATAATTTTTTTGATTTTTGGTAGTTTTAAAATTTAAAATTTTCTGATGTGAACTAATGGCTGTATTCATCAGTGTATAATATGCACCCTTTACAATGCTGTTTGGAGGACTACAGCTCAAACAATATCAACAAATCTCACTAGCTGTCTATGTCAGAATTTGTTATATCAAATGCAATTTGTGTTTGTTTGAATTTGGTTTTTTTTTTTTTTTTTTTTTTTTTTTTTTCATATAATTTAATGTGCATGATATGCACTGATAATATAGTACTTTTTTCTTTCTTTTTTCTCTGCAAGTAAACCAAAAAATAATTGGCGGTATGTGTTAAAAAGAAAGTGTAACAAGTTTTTATTGAAAATAAATTAACTTTAATTAATAAACATAAGGGAGCCCAGCAGCACAATTTTGTCAAATTGTGGGTCACATTAACAAAAAATTTCTGCAATCCAATTCAGTAACGTTCTGGGTAAGACGATAAACTACATCCAACAGCAAGGCCTCTGATCAGGAGGTTTTGAGGAAGTGTGGAACCACCTCTTAATTGCTGGTGTTCCCAGGTCCACCCTGACCCTAGGGTGGTAGCACCTGTTAGGATCCCAGCTATGGGCAAATAGTGAACTCCCAGTTTTTCCCATCATATATCCATGTCCCTGGGTATGGCGATAAACTACATCCATGTCCCTGGGTATGGCGATAAATTATGTCCAAAAATAATGTTGCTAGCTATACGATTTTGAAAAAAAAATAATGTTGCTAGCTATATGTTTACTAGTACTATATAATATATATATATTAAACTAAATTTGGCATTAAATGTCCTACAGTGGTTGATATGCCATAAAAACCAACCAACCAACCAATTCAGTAACTGTATTTAAGCAACTTAAGACTATATCTGGCAGATTCTCATCATTTCTTATTCTCACTTCAAATCTTACTGAATTTTATGTTAGAAAAAGGTTTTCTCTTTTGGATTCAGCATTATAAGAATAAAGTGTCAAAAATTTAAGAGAAATTACATTCTTGTCACTAATAAATCCAAATGCCTAATTGCTCTGACATTTTCAATATGTTTTGCTTTTTATTTTTTTAAAAAAAAAACAAACAAAAAAAAAAACTTCATAATTCTTTAAGATGTTCTTTAAAAATATCAGAATTTATTGTATTTGAAACAATTTATAAACATTTTCTATTTCTAAGGAAGTGACAAGTCATATTCTTGTTTTAAACATTTGCTCAGGTTCCATTTCTGGAGTAAACTAAAGCTCTCTGCATATTAAATGGACATTCATCTATAAAATGACATTATTGCAATCCTGAATAAGAGAATTGTTGAACCAAAGCAAATATTCTTTCTTCAATTTTATATGGATCATTCATTTCTTTGTGATTCACAATTAAATTTTTTTACGGTCATTAAACTTTGTAATGCCTTGTTAATGATGCTGAAATGCTAAAATTTTCACAATCTTTTCATTTTGATTTAATTTTTTTTTCAATGTCAAATGACTGTTCTTCAACTAGTGTTTTAATTGAATTCAGTAATTCTTGAGTTAGTTTGGTTCTTTTACTAATGTCTTTTGTAAGCTTTTTTGTTTTGAAACTCTTTACATGCCTTGATTTTCTAATTTGAGGGCTACATTATTTATTTGACCAAATTCTTTCATTATAAGCATAATTAAACTCCTTTTGTTTTCCTAATTGTTTGCTATTTAGAAATATTAGTCTTTTCAATTGTCTTAGAAAATTGTGGATGGTAAGTTGACAAAATTGTTTCAGTTTGTAGTTTACTATTTGGTTCCATGTAAGTATCTGTTTTATACACAACCTGATCAATATGTTTTCACACACAGCCTCTGTCTTGATTCTGACCACCTTCCTAATTTCTTAACTTCTATTGACCACTGTAGCTAGTCCGTGATTTTTATATACATTTTCATTGTCAATGCCATATAGTCCTTATATATAATTAAGTCACATGATTAGATTGGTCAAGCTACACTGCTAAATATAATGCACTATTTTTATGCCTAAATACATGTTCTTTAAAGTAAGGAGGCTTAGACATAAAATAGTGGGAATTTGTGCTGTTAGTGTGTTTTTTTAAATCTAATAACTGTAGATGAAAATAAAAATAACTGATTTACTCTATCTTTCAAGACAAAATTTTTCCATTCAAAGAAAGTAATATATCATGAAATGTATTTTTGCAAATTGTTTTTGTTTTTTTAATCTTTTTATTTAGGTGACTCCTGCATTTGGATTATTATGCACCATCCTTATTCTAGTTGTTGTCAAAGACCCACCTCGTGGATTTTCAGAGGGCGGAACTCATCTCAGAAACACAAGTTATGTAACTGATATAAAAGTTTTATTAAAAAAGTAAGTGAATACAGTTTTTCATCAAAATTCAATTAACATATTCGAGTATATTTATGGCTACTTTTATTTAACTCTGTCATTTGTCTTGACTAGTTGTTTTATATTCATACCAAAAGCATAATAAAAGTCATTTTCAGCACACACAATTCAAGTGCTTATTTTTTGTTGAAAATAATGGTTTAAAGTATGTTAAATAATATAACAAATATTTAATTCTTAGTGATTGTCATTTCTGTATGTGGAGAAATTGGCCATAGTCAAGTGTAACTGGAAAATTTCTCAATAGAACTGACAAAGATCACAATAAGAAAAGGAAGGAAAAGAACAAGGTAAAATAATATTAAGCAAACAACATATCAGTCAAAACCAGGCAAAGCAACAGTAATAAAGCAAAGAGTTCACAAAGTAAGAATTGTGTTCACATGCAAATACAGTCAGGTGCTTACAGCATTCTGATTTAAAGACATCCAAAAAAAAAAGAAAATGGCAAATGAGACCCATTTATTGGTCAGGAAGAAATCCCAACATGCATCTATAGGATTTTATCTATAAGTTTGGGGAGGAAATATTCTTAGTTATTCTAAGGAAATTGGAACTAACCCTGTATCATCCTCATAAGATTGCCTGGAGATTCTTTTTCTTCAATTATCTGTATTATTTAATTTTATCAGATTCTTTGTTTTGTTAGAAGTCTTCATAGGACATTTGCTATATAAATGTCATTAAATTTGTTCTTGGCATAGCATTTTCTGTTCCTTGTTTACACAGTGTGTGAGTGAGAGAGAGGGAGAGACAGTTTGATTAAATAGAATGAGAATGAATATGAGTAAGCCATTTTCATTAAATTTAATGTATTTTTAAGAACCTTTTTATACTATTTGAGAATAAGTTTTATATAATATATATATATATATATATAGTATTATTTTTATTATATATATATAGTATTGAGTGTAGATCATCAATGTTTGTTGGCCTCATTATAATCTTTAACAAAATATACTATTGGTATTACTTAGATGCTAAAATGATTCTTTTACTCTAAAATATATAATTTTTAAAAATCTCTGTGCATGAAATTAAAAAAAAAAACACATTTTGGTATTTTAATATTAATTGTAATAATTCTACAAAAATAAACATTTATTTGAAAAACATTTTTTCAGACATGTAAGAAAAAGATTAAGGATAAAGTCTTTGATTTGTTTTCTGTTTATTGGCCCTTTTCCATTTTCTTATGTTTTATTGCCTGGTTATCAATTCACTTATGGTAGAGATAGGAATAGTTGTTGTAGGATCAGAAAGTAGAAATGTTTATTTCACTCATTGAGGCTAAGAATGTGGATAAAGGTATCTTCCTTTAAAGTCAGGAACATTGAGTGTGCATGTGTCAAACCTAATTAGTCTGTTTATGTATCTCTCTGTGAATTTTTAGTTTAATTTATTGTACATTTATGATGGAATGATATATTTCCTCAACACTGCCCAATTCGCACTCCTCACCCCAACCCTCCAGTCTATGAGTTAAGGCTGCCACTTTCTTTGATTTTTCACTGACTTGGGATAAATTTAATTTGCCTTTTTTTTCAATTAACACATTATATTGTACAGAATAAATTATTTAAAATGGACAATTGAAAACAATAAATTGAAATAAAAACCTCTTCTTTGAAAAACAAGGCATACAAGTCATTAGAGATTTTTAAAAAATTATTTATAAAATTAAAGCAAGAAATACATTGCCTATTAAGTATGTCTCCAGCTTGATAGAGCTTAGATCTATGCAGTCTGCCTAGGCACGTTATTTTTATTGCATTCTTTTTTACTTACTTTCTTTCTTGTTTTTTTTTTTTCTTCTTTCTTATGAACAATATCAACAAAATGTATTTCAGTCAATATTTTGAGGCACAGAGTTAAAACAATTTTGGATCCAGCTGAAGTCAAGAATGAAAATGATGCACTGTGGAAGATTTTTGTTGCTTTGAAATAGATATAATTGAATGTTGACTTGGGCTGAGCTTAACTAGCCTGATCCCAAGAGTCGCCACTATATATATAGTGAAAGAGCTCACTTTCATATTAAACTTAGTTTTCCTATTCAACCCTGAAAAGTATTCATTAGGATTTTTTTTTTTTTTTATTACTTAAGAAAAGAAGTCAAGAAGAAAAAATTAAAAAAATTACTGCAGCCAATTAATACAAAAAGATATTAATAAACTTCTAGATAATTTCAAAATATTGTATATTATTGTGTTGCATCCACTATTTTCAATCGCAGCATTAAGACAAGCTTGAAAAACTGCACAACTTCAACCATAAAATCTTTGAACATCTTCACCCACTCCTTCTTGATAGCAGCCTTGAGAGTATTGGTGATGTTTGTTGGTAGTCTGCTCCAAAACCCATCACACAGTGTAGTCTCGTGGTTTCAGGCCCAAACACATCATGCAGTGTAGTCTTGTGGTTTTAGGTCCAAACCCATTACACAGTGTAGTCTGGGCCAGTGAAGGGTAAGAATCTGATGGTCATAAAGTGGCAAAGTTAGCGATGCAGAAGTTCTACACCTTGTTTGTGTGGCTGAGAGCACTGAACTGGCTCTACACATAATTTCACTCAGGGTAGTTGAATTCAAGCCTTGGCAAATCATGGCATCTCATGACCATATAGTAGGCATAAGCACCCTTTTTTTTTTCTTGGCTTCTGGAAGAATGTAGACATTTTTTTTTTCATGAGATGTCAAAACATCCATGGTCATTTTGGTGGTTCAAAACATCATCCACTGAAAGTTTTCTCAGAGTAGATTTTAACAGTGACCCCATGATACCTGAGCACATTCTTACACCTTTCCACCCTCCTGGCTTTCATGAACTCTGTGAGGATCTGTATTGGTCTCCAGGTGTATGATTTAAAGCCTAAGTCATCATACATAGACTTTTTGACAGTCTTGCATCCACCTTTAGCTTTGCAGCTATATTATGCATGGATGAGGTTGGGTCCTTTGTAATTTATGTTTTTAATACATATTAATGAATTCCCAAGTCTGCTTATTGTTACAACTGCCACTTCCCAACTTCCATTAGGTGCTGTTCTCCATATCTGTAGTCTTCTTGACATTGTTTATAGTGCATAAAGGCACACCAACTACATTGAGGATGCTTTTAGATTTAATTTGTACACAAAGAAAGTATGACACACATTGTCCTTCTATGAAGTTATTTTCTATGATATTCCTGAAAAAAATAAGTGGGGGGGGATGATTAATAGTTAACAGTATACAGTATATATTCACATTATTTAGTGAAGTGGTTGATGGGGAAAGTTTAGTTTAAATTTTACTGCAAGTTTTACTTTCCTATTGTGCTAAATATCAGTTTCACTTTAATCCTGAATATTTTGTTCTTTGTTAATTATGAGTAGTATTCAGTTCATCTGTGTTTAATGGGGAATTTTTCTATTATAGTATAGCATAATTTTGATAGATTATTTTTTTTAATAAAAATTCATACTTTTTCGTAATGTTAATGGCACTATTATGGAAAGTGTTAAAAAACATTTTTATAATTGTAGAATGTATCTTGATATTTTTTTCTTTCAGCAAAAGTTTTCTTTTATCTTCTGTTGGTTTCACATGTGTGGCCTTTGTCACTGGAGCCCTTGCTTTGTGGGCACCAATTTTCATGTTGGATGCTATTCGAACAAAAGATGTTAATGCTGATGAAGCCGCGTAAGTAATTTCCTTAAAGTGATACTATCATACATCTCTTGTTTTCTTTAAAGAGAAATCAGTGATTTAAGTTAATAAAAAGAAAGCTTTGTTCAACTATATATTTCATTAGCCAAGTACAATGCCATTTTTTTTTTTTTTTTTTCTCCTTTTTCTTGAAAATAAATAAAGCATGTAATAAGTTTAACTTGGTCTGGTATATGGCCACAAGTATGAGGCAGGCAGTGGGAATCAGATTCCTACTAAATTAATTTGAAACTAGCGTAATGACAACTCCATTGTAAGGCACTGTAATGATTTTCGTAAAGGACAAAGTTACTAATGTGAGACATCCAATGAGAATCAAATTTTCTGTAAGAGTAGTGTGCAGAAGAAATCCACTTACCTTTAAAAAAAAAAAAAATCCGAGTGTGTGTGCCTGTTGATACCATTGTTTCTATGAAACAAAGAAAAACCAGGGCAGACTCATTCCATCATTTATAACAGAAAATGCTTGATGGAATAGCCTAGATGTTACCCAACCTACCTTTGTTTTGTGATGTCAATGAACACTAGTTGCCACTTTTGTGATGTCAATGAACACTAGTTGCCACTTTTGTGATGCCAACGAATACTCATTGTCACTTTCGTAATACTTGTTGTACTCGCAGATACAACTATAGTACGCCATATACTGGTGTCAGATGTCTTTGAATAATCTTGCACTAATAGTACTTGCTCGATAATACTCGCTCGACAAATAACCCATATAGTGATCCGAATAGAGGAAGAGTGTAGTAAATAGAGTAGAGAATAGTGGTCAATGTAGTAATAGAGGATAGACTAGGAATAACTATCAATTGGACATCATGTCACTTCCTACTTATGTGTTTCCTCTATGGTCACATGATCTATTTAATTTAATAATGGAATCCATTGTGTTTGCTCACTGGCGATCTATGTTCAAACTAAAGTGTTGCCAGCGACACTTTATTCCTATATAACACTTTGAATACACATAGTGGCAATAAACAAGTGGCAAGGCAAAGAAAGCTGATCGTGGGAAGAGTGGATTTGCAACTATTTGGACATGGGGTTCTGTGAATTTGTGACAGTTCACTATTATTACTACAATTAGTTTGTTATACTACTGCACTCATACTGGGGAAATAAAACTGTTTTGATAGGTAATGTCTGTACTTTTTTGGTTTAATACTATCTCTGTTTCATAATAATTCTTATATGAAATGTGCAAGCTATTCTGGGACAAAGGTAGTATTTAATACAATTGTTTGTACATTTTATTTAAGATTCTGTATATTGCTATTAAGTTGCCTACAAATGATTCTCTCCATTATATAACATGGATACTTAATACACAAATGACAAATGGATTGAGTTAAATGATAAAGCAGGCTTCTAAACTAATGTCACTTTCAATATTGAGGCATGGTGGAGTAATGGATAGCTGCTTGGATTGAGGAATCAGAGAACCAAGTTCAAATTCCAGTCAATTCCATTACATTCACTTACATGCTAATACCCTTGGAAAAGGTATGAATCCTCTTCTCTCCCCAGCTATGGGTAAATAGTAGGACAGACCAGGTTCTATAGCCTTGGATGGCAACTGGTCTACCACAGAAAAAATGTAAACCTACAGCAGGAAAAAATCTGCCTCATCGGTCATTTATTGAAAGATACATGATTGCCTAAGCGTGTATCACGCACGGCACATAACTGACTGGTATTTTATTTTAATATTAACCATACATTTGAGCTTTTGAGATTTTGTTTAACAGCTGTAGCTAAATCAGTTTCTGTGATATAACTCTTCACTTTTATACATAGAGATAGCATAGCATTTTATTAGTTTTTCTGCTTATTTTTTTTCTACCTTGATTACTGTTTACTCTGTTGGCTTGCAAGAGTTACAACATGGTTACAATAACTTGCAATTTTTAATCTTAGTGCCTGCAAAAATAGTGCATCAAAAGGACAGTTTTTCCTTTGACACCACTATTATTTTAACTACCTTCACTCCTCAGCAATGTTTGTTTTAAAATGTAATGATTAAAATTGTAAAACATGATGTAAGGGAATTTATTCATTTTGTTGGTTAATTTGTAACAAAATTATTAAACACTATTAGATTTTTTTATTTATAAGAATTTTATATTTACAACATTCTAAAAACTAATACAATTGTATTAAAACTAATGCGATGCAATATTTATCATTTACCAATTTATAAAGAAATATAAAAACAATTTTTGTTGATAGAAACCAATTTTATTTCAGCAAAAATTGCTGCACTGTTTATAAAACCTTACAGGCACTAAAATATCTAAAGTTTCATATATTAATGATTTATTTTTCTTAAATGTTTTAATTATCTTTGTGCAGAGTGAGTCTTCGATTTGGTATCATTACGTGTATGGCGGGTTTTGTTGGTGTGGCTATTGGCTCAGAGTCTGCAAGGCGTTACAAAAAGATCAACCCAAGAGCTGATCCCCTTATCTGTGCAATGGGATTATTGTCATGCACGCCCTTTATCTTCTTTGCATTATTAATATCGCAATATCATATTATAATGACTTGGGTAAGTTATCAATTTTTGTTACTTGTATTTTTTTTTTATTTCTAAAATTTTCTGTTTGAATAGAGAAAAAAAAAAACTTTGTTAAACTTCATGAAAAAATGAGGAAAAGATTAATTATGTAAAAATAAAACTCTGGACTAATCAAAAAGATTTACTAAGATAATGTTTTCGGGTCAGTAATTATTGTAAAACAGAACATTTTTTTTTAACAATATTAGGAAGGTTGAGAAGATTTTTTTTTCTAGTATGTATATTTTAAAATGAAATATTTTCTCATTTCTACTAACATTGTTTGACTTGAAATAGAAAATAACCTTTATATATAAAGTTTGCAAACTTCTAACATTCATAAGTAAAACAAAAAATCATTCGTCCTTATCTTCCAAAATCTATTGCTTTTTTAAAAAATTCCTTTGATTGAGGTAATGAGTGCCATTGATTCATTTTAACTTGAACTTTGGATTATAAACTTCAATTCCAAGCCTTTATTTGCTGGAATTAATAAGATGCAAACCTGAAGTATTTTGCTAGATGTTTGACATTTAATCATTCCAGACATCCATTCAGATAAGCCAGTCTTTGCTAAGTTTGGATAAAGGTCAATATATTAAATTTTAGCCTTTTAATTATAGCAGAATCTCCTCTTTATTAATCAAGGAAATCCAAGACACTGATTAGTAGATTACAAGTAAATCAATTTATTAATATATCAGTTTATTCTCTTATATTTTTACAGGTACTTATATTTATTGGTGAAACCTTGCTGTGCCTTAACTGGGCAATTGTTGCTGATATTTTGTTGGTAAGTTTGATTCATGCCCTGTAATGAAATATCTTGTCAGCTCCTCCAGAATAATCATTGATTGCTTTCATTGCCTTCATCGCCATCTAGAATCACTATCCAATTTGCTGTAAGAAGACCCCAGATGAAGAAATGAGATAATACAGAATTTTATTTTTTTTATTTTGAATATGAATTATCAGTTAAGAAAGGTTAAAATATATAGAACACTTTTATGAATATATCTTTGTAAGAGATAATTAACAGAACAGTCTTGTTCACTCAAACTGATTAGGGCTCTTCTGACATTGCTGTATCATCATTACTTTTTTAGAAGTTATAAATATTTTTAATTTTTTTTCTTTAAGATCAACAAATTCTGCTTTAGCTTGAGCAATTTTTATTTTCTCTTTGCAAGATGATTTTTATGAAAATGGATTTTTTAGGATCATTTCTTTTGCTGAATGTTATTTCTGGCTCAATTTTTATCGCCTTTAAAAAAAATTTATTCAAAGTTTACATTACTGGTTTCCTATAGTAAAATATGAGTGCTTGAAAGAGCTCCTATTTTGTATTTGTATTTAAAGAATTTGAACATTGTCTCATGAAGAATTGTTTTTCAAATACTCAATTCTTACATGTTGGCCTTATACCAGGTATAATCACCAATCCATTCAAAGCTTATTCATAGGTTAGCAAGCAAATGAACCAGACATATTGGGCACTGATGAAATATTTTAGATTTTAATTTATATGCAAATGGTAAATAGTCTTTTTAATAAAAACAGTTAAATATCTGATAAAAATTCAGTACGTGAAAGTACAGATTCAATGTAAAGTACAACAGTAACAGTTCTTGCTTATAATGATTTGTTTATGATGATTATTTATTTTTAAATCTCTATAAAAAGAAAAAGAATTTTCTATAATAGTACATGATTTAATTTTATTTATTATTACAATATATATATATATATATATATATATATATATATATATATATATATATTGTAATAATATTATATATTATTATAATATATATATATATATTATATATATATATATATGAGTAATTTTAATTTATTTGTAACAAACAGTTATTTCTGATGAAAAATTGAGGACAATTTGAAATATCAAATATATATATATATATATATAAATACTTTCATAAAATAAAACATAATTTTCAATTTGAAACTTTTTCTATATATATTATATATATATATATAGGAAAAAAACCTTAAAAATTCATATTCAGTAATAAATTTATTTTGATGAATATAATGGGACTTATACTAAGTTGAAAACTTAATGTAATGGAAGGGAAAAATACAAATAACATCCCAGTCCTATCTCTCGGTAAATACGTCTTCTGGTGTCAGCTTGGACTTCTTGTCAGCTGCTGCCTTTTTTTTTTTTTTTTCTTGTTGTTGTCATTTGTGTTATATGTAATAGGAGTAGGTAGGTTTTCCTACTGTCAGGTCAATACTCCTCCCCCTTCTCTTGGACAAGAGTAGAGGCTCACACCTTGTTTCTGATTTAAGAAGGGGTTCCCGGAACTTGCCCTCTGTTTCTCTCTGGTCTATATACTAGTACTGCCATGTTTCTCCTGTGATGTGTGCAGTCCGTGGTAGTTAGGAGCCCTAACTCTTGTGTAGCATCTTGAGCAGATGCTCTGATCAACAGTTGCATAATATGGGGGTGTCTGTAGTACCATGTCACGCATGGAAAGGTGTTCCTGCATTCACCTCTGGTGGGCAACCCTGAGGCCACATTATGTTGCAGGCTGTGCCAACTTCTCTCTGCTCACCTCACAGTTGATAACTGTCTGTTTTTACTTCAGGCCTTCCCATTTTTACAACCACAATTTCACATAATAACTAATGATGATCCAAAAAGAAAACCTTAACCAGGCCTTAAAAAAAATCACCTTTAACATTTCATTTTCCAACATCCATGGTATTAGAACCAATTTCTGCAGTGTAAAATCTTTCCTTATTGCGAACTGCCTAGATATACTGGCCCTGTGTGAGACCAACCTTGATTCGTCTATCCCCTCCTCTGACCTCTTGATCCCCAGCTACATTCCCTTCCTTAGAAAACACTCTCAAATCCACATGCAAGGCCTTGGAGTTTACATCAAGGACCATCTCCTGCTGGCTAGAGAGTTGTCTCTTGAATCTCCAGACCATTCCTACATTTGTCTCCGGATATCTCTTCTCAATGCTGTAAGCTACCTCTTCTTCCTTTATTGCTCACCATCCTCCTAAGACTGTGATATAATTGAATGCATTTCTGACAGCATCGACAACGTTCTCTCTCGCCATCCATTTGCTCACATATTCGTGTTTGGTGATTTTAACACCCATCATACCAAGTGGCTCAAAAACGCTACTACTGACCTTGCAGGCATTCAAACTCTTAATTTTTCAATTTCTCAACCCCGCACGCAGATAGTTGACTTCCCCACACATTTTCCCTACAACCGGAACGGTAAGGTTCTTTTCTTGATCTGTTTTACCTCCATCCCCGAGTCCAGTAGTGCCACACAGCTCTGTCCTCTTGGCAATTCTGATCATGCTGTAGTGTCTATCAACATCTCCTTCAACTCCACCCTCTGCAAAGAACGTCCTACCACTAGAACCTCGTTCTGCTATCAACGAGCAGACTGGGACTCGTTCCGGGATTTCCTTTGTGATGTCCCCTGGGATGTTGTCTTTACGCTCCCCGTTCAAGAATGTGCTTCCATGGTCTCCTCCTGGGTTAAAGCTGGAATTGAGGCTTTCATCCCCTCAAGGAAATATAAAGTCAAATCGTGCTCCTCCCCTTGTTTCTCTGCTGCTTGCTCAGCTGCCATTGCCCATAGGAACCACTTCTTCTACCTATATCAAAGCGACATGTCTGACTGCAATAGACATCTCTTTGTCTCTGCCTGTAATGAGTGTAAGCATGTCCTCAATGAAGCAAAGTCTCTATTTGCTGCTCAAATGAAAGAACATATTGCATCTCACAAATTGGCTCCAAGAATTATTGGCATCTCTGCAAGAGTGTATTTAACAATAGCAAACCCTCTATACCTCCACCTTCAACCAGTTCTGACCTCTTCTGCCGACAAGGCTGAATGCTTGGAAATTCTCATTCAATTCAACACTCAAACTCTTCCGGTGTACCCACACCCGATTTCCCCCTTAGAACTGAGGCTCTATTGAGCGAACTGCACATGACCCCGCCATCAGTATTGGGCATTATCTCTAATTTAGACCCCCATAAGGCTAGTGGTGGAGATGGGATACCAGCCATTGTCCTGAAGAAATGTTTACCTGAACTGGCCCCTGCCCTCTCCTAATTATATTACTGCCTCAAAGAATCTTGTTTTCCAGACTGTTGGAAGTCCTCATCCATTGTTCCTGTCTTTAAGAACTCTGGTGACCCTTCTGACTACCATCCTATCAGTCTCCTACCCCTCTTCGACAAAGTCTTTGAAGCTTTAATCAACGCCGAAGTGGTTAAGCACCTTACATCCCATGATCTGCTCTCTGACAAGCAATATAGTTTCCGCTTTGCCCGTTCTACATCTGATGTGCTTATGACAATCACTGAAATTGTTTACCAAGCCCTTCATAATAACAGAGAAGCTCATGCCATGGCTCTAGATATCTCTAAAGCGTTTGATAGGGTTTGGCATGTTGGCCTTCTTCACAAGCTTCAGGGTTATGGAATTTCAGGTCAATTGTTTGACTTAATACAATCGTTCCTGTCAAACCATATATTGAAGGTCATTCTCAACAGATTCTCCTCCAGCTTCTATCCCACAAACGCAGGTGTTCCCCAAGGCTCCATCCTAGGCCCTACTCTGTTCCTTATCTTCATCAACGATCTTCCTGACATCATAGATTCCCAAGTAGGCATCTACGCAGACAATATTACAATTTACTCCTGCCTCAAAAACAAATCTAGTGTCGTTGACAAAACTAACCTGGCCATTCGTCTTGAAAAGGACTTCCAATCAGTTGTGAATTGGGGCAGGAATTGGCTAGTTAACTTTAATGCCTCAAAAACAAAACTGCTCTCTATTACTGATCACAGAGAACCATCCCTGCCCCCCATTAGAATTTCTGACGCTCAACTTCTCGAGAGCTCCCCTTTGTGACTATTCGGTCTCACATTAATGTAAGTCCCCTAAGAAAACTTTTCTAGGTCTATTTATTTTAACTATTGTTTCATCTTGTAATTTTTTTTTTTTTTCATTTCTTTCCTTTTTTATCTTTGTATATCTGTCTGTCTGGATATATTGATTCCATTTCAGAAAATGTAATCAGTCCGAGATGAATAGGCCTATATTCATCGAAATAAATTCATTACTGAATATGGATTTTTAAGGTTTTTTTTCCTAATTATTATTATAATTTGCTCTGTATCATACAATGAGCTCTCAAAATTTCTCTTTGGAATAATGTCTACCAATTACAATTTGGCATTTTATTTATATATATATATATATATATATATATATATATATATATATATATATATATATATATAATTTTATTTTTTTTTTTCTTCTTTTAGTATACTGTCATTCCCACTCGACGTTCACTTGCAGAGTCATTTCAGATTGTTCTTTCACATCTGTTTGGTGATGCTGGTAGTCCATACATTGTAGGCTTGGTAAGTACTTTCTTACATTCATTGTTTTCTCTGCACATTAATAATGACTAACTCACCACCAACTCTCAAGCCCCACAATGGATAGTGCCCATTTTGTTGCTACTACCATGGCAGGTAAGCTAATTATTAGATTGAATTGCTCATGTATTCACTTTACTCTTTTCTCTATAATTGTGACAAGACCCTAGTCAAGATGACTAGCAGCGGGGACAGCACAAGAACTGGAGAATTAATGCTTTTACTTTTCTTACATTAGAACAAATGATACAAACAAATTTCATAGGAATTTAGATTCAGTAGGATGATTATTTTATTTTTCTTAGAGAAATAATCTTGAGTAATATTAACAAAGAAATAACACTAACATAAAAATGATTTTTTTAATAGGTTTTATTTTTAGTAGATTAGTTTCTTGAATCTGGAAGTATCAAATTAATTTTTTTTTCTATTTTTCCTTTTTATGTGACAGAAATGGAATGAATATATTGTCAGAAGAGAAATCTTTGAAACATAAAACCCTGGAAGGATTTGTTATATTAAAATCTGAGGTTAGATGAACACTGGCCAAAATTAAAAAGGACAAAGCAGCAGGACCAGATGAAATGGCAATGGAGATGCTAACAGTGATAGACAATTTCAGGATTGACAAGATTACTGAAATGATGAAATATGATAGTGGTGAAATATTGGAGGACCACAGTAAATCAATTTTCATAGCACTGCTAAAGAAACCAGGAGCAAATGAATGCAAATTTCATTGGACACTCAGCTTGATGAACCACATAGCTAAAATAATCATTCGTATTCTAATGAATACAGCTTGTAATAGACAGAATTAGACCTGAAATACAGCATGAACAGTGTGGCTTTGTTCAATACATTACAACAAGAAATGATCAAAATGCTGTTAGTGATACAAATGCCAGAAGACCTATACCTATGTTTTATAGATTACACAAAAACATTTGATAGGGTATGACATAAAGAACTGCTTGAAATAGAAAATCTTGATTTATGCAGGAAAGATATTCAAGTAATCTATAACCTCTACTGGGAACAAATCTTGAATGCTGATAGAGAACAAGTTAAATGTATCTAAAAAAATAGAACAAAGTGTACAACAAAGATGCATTTTCTCACCAGATTTATTCAACATGTACAGCAACGCAATCCTAACAGGGCTGTGATTTGTTATTGGCTGACATCACCTTAACAACGCAAGATAAGAATATGGCACTATTAATGACAAATTCGGGATGGAAGCTGAAAGTTCTATTAGTCAATATAGTCGAGAAATACAAAGAGGTCTATTAACTGTAAGAAGGTAGAGAGCATGTTTGTTAGCAAAAGAAACAGTGTAAGTTGCAAACTATCTATTGAAAACATCAAGATCAAACAGGTGCAACAAATTAACAATCTGGTTAGTGTAGAAGCAGATGTGAATGGTGACAGAGAAATTCAAAGTTGAATAGGAATAGCAAAATATGACTCCCATGCACATACACTAAGTGTCTTATCTTGGTTGTCATGACACCATACATTTGTGCCTGTGGTAACTTTTCTGGCTGTGTCTCTGTGGGTTGTGGTGCTATTCACAGTTGGTCATATTGCCTAGTGAATTGTGTTGTGATTCCTGGCAAGGAGAAAATATTTATTTTCTTCCATTCTTGCTGAGCTCTGATGTTCATTTGCTCTAGATACTGGGTAAATAATGTCTTTGTAGGAATAGATGACTCGATGAGTGGAATTATCTTCAATGATAAAGATTTATTGAAAAGAACAAAAATTGTTTGGTGGAGTTACGTTATTTCAACAGAGGCTGTAGGTATGGGAAGTTAAAGAAAAAAGGTGTTCATTCTTGCCTTTCTTCAATTTAGTTGTCCTAGAAAAATTTGTTGAAGCAAAGTTACTTTTCAGGTGTGCTTGATGCGACAAGCTAATTGACACAGCTGGCAGCCAGAAATGGGCTCAAATTGAACTCTCTCTGCATTAGAATGACTCTTATTTATAGTGTGACCAGAGGTGATGAAAGTGGTCCAGGGCCAGATAAATTTCTTTGTCTGTCATGAATATGAACAGATTGGAGAAGAGTATAACCTCAAACAGTGAAAATAAGTTAAAATTCCTCTGTCAGAATTTCAGTCTAGCCCCATGTGATATGACTCACTCGCATCTGAATTCAGGCATCGCCTTTTCTGACCCTTTTACTTGGGATTCTTAGTTTCAAATCCTCACAGTTCCAATTTTTAAATTTATTATTTTCCAAGCTGATTTTTCAATCTTCACTTCTTTCCAAAATTATATGTTTAATTTAATGTCACCCTCTCTTTTTCCTCCTTCATTCTCTCTTTTATACATGCTTTTAACCCTGCTACTTCATGTTTTAATAAAATTGCTTTCCTAAGATGATTACATTGTCACACTTCCAGAAACTAAGAAAAGTATTAAGAGGTAGAAATATATCCTTAAAAACAGAAGGGTACTGAATTACTATGTAATATCTATATAGTGCAGTGAATGTTGGACAATCTCTTTACAGATGTAGACTTGAAGTGACAGATGTGGTAACAAGGACATTTTTATGAAAAATAGGAACTAAGAGGAAAGACTTTTGAGACTTGCAGTGCATATTGAGGTCAAAAGAAACTGGGATATAAAAGTGAAAAACCTACTTGAAAAATTTAAGTGAATAGATGGTTAAATGAAGAAAAAGATTAGTAGTACAAGGACCAATATTTACTTAGAGCAAGAAAAGATCGGAAGATGTGAAGAATCTTGATCATCCATGTTCTGAAAGGATATATGAAAGTAGATTAAGAGATATGTTTATATAAGTTGCTTCTCTAGCGTTGTTAAATTTTCCTTTACATTTCAGATATCTGACAGTTTGGTTACAAATTATCCAGATGTTTTGCAAAATAGTTACTTTGTTCAATTTGCCACACTGCGTAATGCACTTTACATGACAAGTTTTGTGTGTGTCCTTGGAGGCGCTTCATTCCTTGCCACTGCCATTTTTGTGGAAAAAGATAAAGCAAGAGTGGATAATTTAGTTAGAGGTAAGTTATATTTTAATTATTTATAACTTATTTTTTCATCATTTACTTGATTTATATTTTTCTGTATTTTACAACTTTTTTTCTTTCTAGCTGCTGCAAAGTTTTTAGTTTTAATTATGTTCAGGTGTTATTAGATTTAGATCAAAGTGAATTTATTGACTTATTGAAACTTGTGTTTTTGTTCTGCTGACAAATGAAAATGGACATTGACAATTAAGACGATATTATGTCTTTGTGCTCTCCTCTTGTCCTTTATCTGTCTCTTCTCTCTTATTTCTTTTAATCTTCATTGTTTGGTCATATTTTTTCTGAATGTTATACAAACATAGATTAGTTACGTATTCTAAAAAAAAAAAAAGGCAGAATGCACAAATATTTTCTGCTGCATCCTTTTTTATTTTTATTTTGCTCTCTCTCCCCATTATACTTCTCCATCTCTATGTATCACTCAATCTTTTATTCATTGTCTGTTAGTACCCAGCCAGCAAGCTTGCTTCTTTTTTTTTTTTTTTTTTTTTTCTTTCTTCTCCATCTCTTCCCATTCCTGTCTTTTCTCTCATCTCTCTCTCTCTCTCTATAATATATATATAAGTAGCAAGAGTTTATCCGAACAAGTTTTATTAAATTCCACAGGCAAAATCTGTCTATTCAATTTAGCCAAATAGGCCTTACTTGCCATACTATTAACACCCAGTTTTTGAAAATGACTGTGATAGTTGAAAGTACTTGAAATTAACAGAAAGAAAGCATGAAATTTGAAAGATATAATAAAAAAATTGAAAAGCCATACCTTGTCAGTGGAATTTAATAAAAAAATTTTTGAGATATATTGCTTTATCGGGTTTTTCTTTTCCTTTTTCTCCTGCTTTCTTATGTCCTATTTTTAATTCTACACTTCCTCTTTTCCCTATCTTCCCTCATCAGTTGCTTACACATCAATTTATGTAGATTTTCTAAGTTAGAAAGCATAACTAATTTCAGCTCAGAAGGCATTGGACAGATACTACACTCTGATCCTAGGTAGAACAGTGTAATGGTTGTAGATACAAATAAGCAGGATGATAGTACCAATAATATTGCAGGTGTTTGCGAGACTATTTGGTTCATATCTCAGTTTTATGCCTGTTTACCTTGAAAATATAATTAGTTTTTAAAAAGGAAAATGAAATTAAATAAACTTAATCTGTTTTAATCTATCAAGTCATGTCATTTCAATAATATTAAATGAAAAAAAAAATTGATTTAAAGGGAAATAACGAGAAAGTAAATTATATTAAAGGAATCCAGAATTTAAAAACAAAAAATACATCCCATAGTATAGTAGATGCTTTTTCTCTAGTATCATTGATTGAAACAGAATCTAACAAAGAAAACCTCTTGTTAGTTATGCTGTTGATAAAATGTTTCCAAATTGATTGCAATATTTTTGGCATGTATCATTTACTTTGATTACTGTATTTCTTGGCCATCATCATCAGTTGAAAGTTTATCAAAATAATCTATCAATTAGCTTTGGAAAGTTTGTGAAGACCATGAACATATAATCACTCAGACTGTATACTCATTCTCACCCTAAATTTGTCACTTTTAAGTGGTGCTATAGAATTTCTTTTTAATCTCTACTATGATACCAAAGTTTGAATACCACAGACAAACAGAAAATCCCAGTTTTTACATGGATAACTGCAAGGCCTCAAGTAATGTAATCCATATAAGGGTGACCTAGGAGGTCAGTAAAAGTTATTATTGAATAAAAACTGACATTAGCAACTAAATTAAGCATAGTATCAACTCTACATTCAAGTACCAAAAATAATAGCTTACATTCGAGATCATCACTTGCAACCTCTGAGGATAGAACTAACTTCATTCACCCTTACCATCTTCCATATCGGAGAGCGTTATTGTATTTTCTCTAACACCAATTTCCCAGAAATAATTGCTCTTGGTACTTTCATTTGTTTCTAGTGTCATTGAAATAGAAAAAGATTAAACCTGCTTTTAAACAAGTTGTACCATTTGCTGATTAGAATACAGTTATGCACAGTGGTGCTGCCTATTGGCATCTTCTGGGTATAACAGAAAATGGTGTGCAGAAACCTGTAAAAAAAAAAAAATCAACAGATGGTGCTATGTTACAAAGTGTTTTGTCAAAAGTTCTTTTTGTTTCATAAAACTTTTTAAAGGATTTTTGAGATGCACTTGAATAATTATTTTTACCCTAAAGACCCTTAGAGTACTTGCATGTTCTGCCACAGAATCTTCAAGAGAGTTTCACAAGCAGGAATTAAAAACAACTTTTATAAGCATTAACCTTCAGTTTGGGATTGGTAACTCCTGTGAAATGACTATAGTGAATAAAAAAGCAAAATTAACTACCTTGTAAATTGTGATAGGTAGAAATCATGCTTGACAAATTTATCAGGGCCAAATGATAATGTCCGGTGAATAGCAAGAGGCAAGGAATTGTTAACAGCAGGAATATGAGGTAACGTCTGGAAACTATATACCATAATGCTGCAGCCTGATCAGTGTCAGAAAATACAACAAGCTAACTTTACATGAATGACAGCAGCAAGACAAGTAGCATCTCTTAATGTTAGACAAGACAACAGATTAATGGCAGCTGTCAGGTTAGCAGACATCTCACCAGAGGAAAACAAGACAGCAAGAAAACCTTGAATGGCTTGACAAAAGACAGAGGAACAACACCATGCCCATCTCCATTCACTTTCAAAAAGTTGAAAAGAGATAGCATTAAAGTATGATCCTAAATGAATTGAGTGTTCAATGACAAAAGGTTTTGAAAAAAAAATGTAGTGTCCAAAAATGGGAGAAACACACACCTGTGATGTAGAGGTGACAAGATCAAGGTAACCATTTATGGTCAATATTTAATGTTCAGGGATAGGTTTGTCACATTATTAGTGAAATGGAGCTTCAAGAACAAGTTCCAATTTTTTTTTTTTTTTTTTTATAAATCTGTTTTTTGGGCAAATGCTTGCAAGCAAGATAGGTAAAATCGCCAGAACTTCAACAGTCTCAACTGTTATGAGGCCCCATTTTGTCCTACTTCTTTACGCTTATACTATAAAATACAAAATCTAACTTAAAATGATGACTTAAATCTGTAGCTAGTAGATGCCCTTTTTACCACACGAAAAGCTCCCATTCACCAAACCCTATAGATTTCGTAATAATAAAATGGAACTTTCTAGAAGTCTCTAGAAACTTCTACTGGGTTCTAGAGGGTACAAAAAAAACATAAACAGGAGTTCGTACCAACTAGCCAGTTGCCTCCTGAAACCACAGCCACAACTATTGAGGTCAACTTGATTCAAGAACAAAGCTTTGACCAAAAAGAATCTAAGTTTCTACAGTCCTCAAAAAGAAAAGACTATCGGTAAATACTTCACCCCTTTTCTTGATATTATTGACCAAACTCTTTTATTTTATATGTATGTGAATTAATCAAACTATTTTTAAGAAGAAAATAATATAATTCTTTGACTAGCAATGAATTCCTATCTGTCACCTTAATCTTAACTACAGTGGATTTTTTCTCCCATTCCCTTGTTAAACCAACTACTTTCTGGGCTCTCGCATATTTAGTAACTTTTTAGCATTTCCTAACTTATATTGTTTAAACCTCATTGTTTAAAATATATTGTTCCTATTGTTCTAAAGTATATTATATGTAAAATAAAATCTGCATTTCCTTATTAGATGTAATCTTTTTTCTTCAACCTTAATTTCTACAAATCTGGTTCTTCTTATTTTGTGTTGCGCCAGCTGTAACAAAACTCAGAAATAGTTTTGGATTTGCACAAATTTTTCCCGAAAAGAACATCATGATGAAACATTTTAAATCTTGTTTGGAATGCACCTGGAAGAGATCACAAAATTGTTATTCAAAGAAATGTCCAGCAGGAGAACATAAGCACTGCTACAAATAAGGTGGCAGTATTTATTTTATTTTTTTTTAATTAGGGAACCATATAATAATTGTGACATAGTGATACATGGTAGAGAATGACTTCATTGGATTTCAGAATACCACTATGATACATTTCAAGACCCTTGGAAAAACCAAGATATCTAGTGCACAGATGAGAATAAATGCATCTCTTCTACAGCATTTTATATCTTTTAACATTTAGGCAAGGATGCACAAATTATCATTATTACAGAGACTGCATACACTAGTTTATTGTTGACATGTAAGCAAAATTTGAAAGTGATAAGTTGAACTACTTTTAACCATGTTTTGGTTGGAAAATGAACAAAGAGTTTATGCTATTTAAGTATTATTTAGAAAATAGCATTGGAGCATCCAAAGCTGACAACCATCTTCAATTTTTGTCAGATGAATCTTTTGGGGGTTTTTTGGTGGGGGGATGCTAGGACTTTTTCTATAATGAACTTCCACAGTATGCTATATTTTCCAATATAATCAAAGGACAAAAGGGCCTTATTACCCAGACATTCACAAATCAAATTCCTTTCTCAAGTATAATTTTGAATGTTATTTCTATCTTTGTATAATGTTAGATAACCTTTCTTTGGAGGATGTTGGGACTATGGATGTACACTTGTGCCACTTACAAAGAAGCATGTCAACTATAAGGTTTTCTTGAAATTGGAACACATTATGATCAAACTTGAAGAGGGGTAGTAGTCTCAACTTCACCTGTTGAAGTCGAAAATCTCTTTGCAATAATGCTTGTATCATGTGGATTGCCTAATCCAAAGAATTTTTAAAAAAAAGATTTGACTATAAAAACGTTTTTCAAAGGCTCAATAGCAACATTGAGGAACATTGAACACAGTGAATCTGTTTTCAACTTTCATATTAAGCAAACACTCTTCTCTTGGATGAAACAAGCTTTAGATTTGGAGTCAACAGAACCAATTGTCTTGTGAGATGTTAACCAAAATTTTACACAACATCCAACAACCTCAGGCACTAATCAAGGAGAATGAACCAAAGGTTAAATTTGATGGAAGATGTATTAATAATCAATTTTTAGTGTTCACTCAACCTTGTCTCCATAGCAAAAATTTTTTTTTTTTTTGATGCTCTTGATTGTACTGAGAAACTTATCAGTCTCCTATCAAAAGTAAAAACATTTGTGTTATAGCTTCCTCTGATTATTGTAAAATCATTAAAATGGCTAACTTTTAAGCTTTCATTAAATCTCACTCATACTGATCAACCAGTTTGTAACATATCAGTCATTTGTGACTGGAATAATGTTGGGTCATTTTAAACTCATTGTATGGAATGAGTAATATGTCCCATAAAAATACACTAGAGGTTTTGTAAGACATTAAAAACAGGTAAAAAACAACATAAGAGATATTGCATTTATAACTGGGGATTTTTTGACAAGCATTACCTGTTCTTCTTCAAGGCAGCAAAACAGATGAACTCAGTGTGTTCTTGAAAGTCTCAAAGCTACACTTGAGCAATGATATGAAAGTTATGCTTCTAAGATTCTGGGTCTTTGTTGGATGTGTGAGTAGTGTGATGGATAATGGCCCAGAATAAGAAATCTGAGATTCAAGTTTGAATTCCAGTCAAGTTTGTTACAATCACTTATGTGCAAATACTCTTGGAAAAGGTATGAATCTATCTATTTTCTTCTCAGCTATGATTAAGGACTTGTATCTGGAAAAAAATCATTATTTCTCCCAAACATTTTAATGTAACATTAACTTCCAAAAAAAAAAAAAAAAAGAAAAAAAATTTCTTACATGAATATATGTTTTGGCCTTAAGGGTTGATAATCTATAAAAACACAAATCAATCCATGAATGCTGGAGTATTTGAGAATTTTTTTTTTTCCAATTGGAAATAGGAATATTTTCCAGAATGCAAATGGTCTAAGCATCATACTACCTGGAACATTGTAAGAAACAGCAAATTACCTTTACAGACAAGTCGGTTTCAGAAATTTGTCTTCTTTCTGTGAAAGAGCACTCTTAGCTCCAAAAATGATTTCAGTCACAGGTTTTAACTACCATTTAGTTGGTTCAGTAAAAAAAAAAAAAATGATTATGAGGCTGTTCAATATTCAGTTGAGTTTTCAAACTCACTTCTACCATCTGGTGACCTGACACATAATTTTCTGAAACCGTGTACTTGAATAATTCTATTACAAAACTTTGATACACCAAAGCTCTGCAACAATTATGCTGATACTCAAGAAGCTGATGCCCATTGCAATTGTAATCATATTGGCAAGAAACATTTGTGGATGAGATATCTCCATTCTGAGGAATCCAATCATTCCTTCTGAATTTCAGTTTCAATATAAAAATATTAATCAATTCCTTGTCAGATCAACTTTATGATATCAATTAACAAAGCACAACATCAGTTCCTTAATGTATTAAGATTGAATCTACAAGACATGTTTCTCACTTGACCAATTCTATATTGGATATTCCCATTTAAGCACTGAGAATGATGAATTTATTATCTCACAAAATAAAACAATATTGTGTAAAAAGAAGTTCTAAGAAATTAGTATCAAGTTTTCTGTAATTCTAAATAAGCTTTTTTTTGTATTTCTATGAGTTCTCAAACCTGAAATCCATCTTCCTATGTTCAGCATTTGATTTTAGTGTACTGCTGCTCTTCCAACTCACTGAATCTCAAAAAAACTTCTCCAAAAATGTAATTTTTTTGTACAGGTCAATTTGCTGCCAACAAAAAGTAAAAGGAAGAAAATAGGGAGATTAAAATTCTCTACCAGCCTTAAAGGGTCCTCTGTCATGTTATTTCAGGACATAGGTGATCAAGGCTCTCCATAACTTCTTGATTTTTGTAATTCTAAGTTTTGACTCTTTACCATCCCTCTTTTATCTTGCTTATGGCCACATTACATTGAAACACCAGTTCCTGTACAATCGCAAAAGTTAAGCAACATCAAGCCTGGTCAGTAACTAGATGGGTGACCATTTGGGAATACCAGGTGCTGTAAGCTTGGATGTGTGGTTAGTGTAATGGATAATGATTTGGAATTGCTAATTGGAGAGCTGTGTTCTAATTCCAATTGGGTTTGTTATATTCAATTATGCACAAATACCTTTGGGATAGATATGAATCCTCCTTTTCTCCTCTCAGCTATGAACTAATTAGTAAGACCATCAAAAACCATTATATCCCACCCCCCAACAAATAAAATTGTGATTTAGATTTTGGTATTAAGTAACTCATATAAGTGGACATATTACTAAACAAAAACAGCCAACAACCAATCTTCTTTCCTTCTTCAATCATCCATTCACTCAAACCCATTAAGTAGTTTACTCACTGTACCATCTTGCTTTTGTTGCCTTCAATAGGTCCTATGAGTTAAATTCTTCAAACCTTCTTTTCTCATTATGTGCTCAAGAAATGGATGCTGTTTCTTTGAGTGTTAGCAGCAGTTTCCTTGTAGTTCCTAGTTTCCATAAAACTTTCTTGTGGCTCACATGTTCCATCCATAGTATTCTCAGCATTCATTGGTAGAATTATAACTTTGTTGCTTTAAGGCACTTCTTAATCTGTGTGGATATTTTCCAGTATTCTCTGGCATATATCAGGTCATCCCATAAGTTCTGTCCGAATTTTGAATAAAGAAAACAAGTGACCAAATGTTACATTTAATTACAGATTCAATCAACAATGTATTTTCCCTGATTATCTATGACTTCCTTCCATCTACTAACAAGCTTACTAATTCTATTACTGTAAAATTCTTTTGGCTTTGATTCGAAGAACTCACAAATGTCAGTTTTAACCTCTTCCTGTATTACAAAAGCTGTTTCTTCCAAATGATTCTGTAAGCTACAAAACAAATGATAGTCTGAAGGAGCAAGATCAGGAGAATAAGGTGGATGAGGAATTTTCTCCCAACCAAGTTCTTCGATCTTTTGTGACGTGATTCTTGCTGTGTGGGGTCGTGCATTGTCCTGATGAAACATCACCTCTTTTCGATTCACTAGAGCTGGTCTTTTTTTCCTCAAAGCTTGGTTCAAACACTCTAGTTGCTGACAGTATATTTGAGCATTAATTGTTGCATTAGGTGGTAAGAATTCAAAGTGGATTATTCCTTGGCGATCCCACCAGATTGAAAGAAGAACCTTTTGCCCATGAAGTTCCCTTCTCGGCTGTGGCTAGGGTCTTTCCCCTTTACAAAGCTACTGTCTACGATGCTTAACATTTCAATAAAAGATCCATTTTTCGTCACCAGTCACAAGTCTATCCAAGAAAGGTGAAACAAGTTGGCGAGAATGGAGAGAAGAGCAGATGTCAACTCGGGATTTGAGGTTGTTTTCAGACAATTCATGAGGCACCCATTTTCCAAGTTTAATGTTCAGCTCCATTAGACATTATAAAATACTCTTTAAATTTCATTCATTTTAACAAAAAGTTAAAATTCAGACAGAACTTATGGGATGACCTGATAGTAGGTCAGATATTGCATAGCAGTTTAGAATGCTTTTCTTTGTTTCTAAGGATTATTCTCAGTTTCTGCAAGGCATCTTTCACAATTCTTTTGTGTCCTTGAAGTCTTAAAGCATAGAGATCATATAAATTGCATAATCAATAAATTAATTTGGATGTCTCATTCTAGTTGAAAAATTGTGGAGAAAAATAAGCATGGAAATATGTGCAGTTGTTGGTAATTATAAGGTTTTTGTTTCAGTACAGTCTAAAGGAATCTCAAAATACCAAGTTATATTTGGTTCTTTTAAGAACTCATACTTGATTTAATATGAGAACATATTGATCAAACTAGTGAGAAACAAACTTATTGTGTTGGCAGAGACAAACTTATTACATTGGTAAAGATAAACTTCTTTTATTAGTGCAAATAAACATTTTGGTAGAGATAAACTTATTGGTATTGTATTGGTACAGATAAACTTGTGAATATCTTTTTTAATAATGAAATTACTTCCAACAAGAATGCCTGAAATAGAGATATTTCTCATTTTTAAATTAAAAATCTGATTGTTACTTTAGTTTTGGGATTTAAAAGTTGCATTTCTAAAAAAACTAAGAAAATATTTCTTCCACAATCTAAACCTGTGTATGAAGTCATTTGTTGCTTAGCATGGTGTTCATTAACAAAAGTCAGTGTCATTTTTGTTAATCAGGCAGTGGTGGTGATGATGATGAGATAGATGTCTTCTGCAGCCCTTCTAGGGTTAGCCAAGGCTATGCTTATGGAGCTTGTGGTCACTTAGGGCCACATCCACTACAACCCTGCGGTGAGTTAGCAGCTTACCGTTTATGCCACAGTTGTTACTAACAATAATGCATGGATTACAGCCCTTGTGTGAATATCATCTTGCTCTCAAAGAGTTTTTTTTTACTTTTTTTTTTTTTGTAAAGTAGTTTAAATAATTTTATCATCCCAATTAGTTAATTTTGAATTTGATTGTAATGATTTCAAGCCTGTCTGTTAAAAGCATAAAAATTTGCAATAGTACAGATTATTAGTCTGAATGCAGGGAATTTTTATGCTTGTATAATTTAAGTATATTGTATTATATTATATTCCTGAACATAGTGAATTTCTGTTCCTATCATTTCATAGTAAAGATATAAAAAACAGAAATTTGTTTAAAAGCATCTAGAAATAATTCATATTTGAATTTTTTCTTTTTCAAATTGTTTATTTTATATCAATTATGTTGCCCATATATATTTAATTCCAATAAAATTTGTCACTTTTCTTTTGACGTGTTTTAAATGGTTAGTAAACTGTTTGACTTTTTTTCTAATCACATTTTTCAACACATTTCTAACAGGCCACTCATTTTAAACTTGATGATTTCAATATATTTTTTCTCTTTAGGAAAAATTAATTTTAATAAGAACTGAAAATAATTCTGTTTACCACATTGGCTATGGGTGATACTGTATAGTTTATTTTTGATATTTGAATTATGCTCAGAGTTGAGATTTTTTGCAAAGTATGTGCTTCTAAGAAAATTTGAAATAAGTTTTTATATGTCCCAAAATTTTTGTCCTGCTAAAAAGTAAATGTTTTCAAATCATATAATTTTTATAAGCCTGATATAGTTTTGTTATAAAGATTGCTTAATCTTTTATAAATTCACCTAATGTTAAATTTTGTCTGTGTCCACCAACCTTACATCAGTCAAACAAAACAGCCCAGCCAGTACCACTAACATATAAAAGATTTGCTCTTAGTCATGTATATAAGATTAATACAAATATAAAATTTGCCACTTAGCTAAGCCAGAGTTTCATTGACGAATATTTGTGCAATTGTTCAGTCCACTTGTCAGGAAGTATATACAAACACACACAAATGGCATTTACAACATAAGCAATAACATTTCATTTGCATAATAATTTTTAAAAGTAGATTTTAATAAATATTTCATCTGTTATTTTTTTTTTTTAATTCCATTGTGTTTGGATAGCAAGAATTTTATATCTGCCTTGTCAAAATTTGATCATAATCTATATCATTCATAATAATAATAAGCATTGTTGTCGCCTGATATTTCACATAGATACAATTTTGTTGAATGGGGCAAAAAAGTTTTATGGAATTCTTTAAATATGTTAAAATAACTTGATTAACTAGATTTTCTTAAAATTGCACTGAATTATTTAAATGGGTAAAAAATAAAAAACAATAAAAAATAGTTTGGTGAATTAATTTTTTTTATTTTTATTAATATAAACATTATAAAATTATTCAAATGTTTCTCATGGTCAGCTCTTTGTAGCCATGTCCAGAGTAGAAAATTCAAGTGGACTTAGCATAACATAAAGAACTTTAAAAAATAGATGTCTTGCTGAAAATGTTGTTTATACAGAAATTTTAGAGGCAATAGAAATTCTATAAGTTAGTTTTCTCTGTTCATAGGATAAGTATTCAACAAGTCATAAAAATACTAGCAGAAATACCAATTGTTTCCTGAGGAAAAATAACTCGAATCTGATAACACAGGAAAAATATGTTTAACATATTTCTGACATAACACAACAAATGAAAACAAAATATTTCCACATGAAACAAGTAATTGTGACTGAACAAATATGCTTATACACAAAACAAATTATGTATTTTCCAAGGCTTCTAGGTACACAAGTTGTATGGGGATTCAATCCTAGAATAACTGACATGGGAAAAGCATGGAGAAATCAGGTTGATGCTGGCAATCTTGAAAAATTGTTTTGAGGCCTTGTTGATGGTCATGGCAAAACAGTGCTTAACTGGGAAATGAAGCCTCTTAAATTCAAAGAACAAGTGTGTTAGAATTATAGGGATCTTGGGAATTAACACATTTTCTTTTTCCTACCCCAGTTGGGATAGTTGCCTTGATGACTTGTGGGAGAATCTGGTTGATAGCTAGACAAATTCCCTAGCATGAATTTGAAGGATGGTGATTTTGGAGAAGCATGATAGGCATTCCAACTTTTACTTGAAGGCTCTGAGAAGAAAAATCAGGGAGCTGAAGAAAGTTGAGGAATTTTTGGGGGGTTCTTTACAAGCTCTAAAGTGTCCAGAAATGTCAGTTGAATCTGTTATGGCAGCTTTTACTTTATTTCTTTGATTGCACCATTCTTTGGAACAAGAATACCTCACACATTGGTAGTTTCTGTAGTTTGGGGTCATTTTTAAAAAAAAAAAAAAAGTTTGATAATTAAAATTTTTATCTCTAGATGTTTTCAAGGTTGAATAATGTTTTACAAAACAAGAAGAAAAAAATCAAGTTTTTAGTCTTTCATTTGGCTGAAAAAGGCTATTTTAATCTAAAATTGACTTCTGGTGACATTTAGTGATCTTGCATTCCATTAAGACATTTGATTCAGATACAGTTGGTCAGAATTGTTGTTGGGCATTTTGAATTTATAAGATTTTATCATGACTTTCTATATTTTAAACTGAGTTAGATATTAATATTACAAGTTTTATCAATTGTCAATAGAAAAATTACTCTGCTACAGTGCTTCTAGTGTAAAATCTTCCAATATCAGCTTTAAAAAAAAATATAACCCTAACCAATTGATCAAACCATCTTCTTTTTTGACTTCAGGTTAATTTAGTCACAGAAGTAACTGCAGAAAAATTTTTTATTTACCGAATTTATTGCTATTTTTATAATAAATGTAAAACAATCATAACTTAGTTTATTTGTAAAGTTTTATCTTTTAAGTATTTATGTAATAAAATGCTTCTTTACTTACCCATGAGCATGTTTTAGCAGATGAATAAGCACAGCATTCTCTTTGTACATTTGTAATCTATTTGATAAAATAGCCATTTTAGATTTTATGTGCATCTTGTATTGCATGTTTTACTTTATTTTTAAGTAATGATTTGAATATTGCAGAAATATTTTAAAAAGTTTCAATATTTATGAATATTTGATGGCATGTAAGATTCTACAAGTCTACAGTATCTGGGTAAACATTAACCAGTTACCTCAACTTTTCATATAAGATGCAGTTTTCTTGTATATATTTAAGTTATGCTATATTTATATGTAAATTACTAGGTCAGTGATAGTGTATGTAAATATAAAGGTCAACACTGAGTGGTGACAGTATTTTGTGCTTGAATGCAATCTTTAAGCCATCTGAAGTGTTGACCTCAATGTGCACATTTTCACTTTTACACACACACACACTGTAGAAAACCAAAGTAGGTCTTATGCTATTAAATATGGTAAACACTGTATTAATTTATGTAAACTTAAGTTTGTATATTTATAATATATTTTCTGCACTATAAAAATGCATCATGAGTGAATGTACTGCATCTTTTGATTAAAAAGTTAGTGATATACATGCCATTGAGTATGAGGTTGATCATATCAAAATAAATCTAAAGATTGGATAAGTCTTTCACACCTCCATTCATTTGCAGAATCTGAACAACTATGTAATATCAATAGCTACTCCAGTAATTTTTTTTTTTTAAATCTGAAAAAAGTAGTTAGTCATTTTGCAATTGTATAAAACATTGGAACTAATCATACAATATATTTCTTCTCACCATTAAAGTATGCAACCTAAGATTTTCTGTAAGAACTTCCGGAAATGCTTGTGCCTTGAACCCAAATGACTTTATATTATAGTGAAGAACTTAATCTAGAAATGAACAATCCTTTAAGACTTCACCCAAATAAAACCATTTACAGTCTGTACAATTATTTCTTGCTTTCATATTGCAATTGTCAAAATAGAATGATAGGTATATGCATTATGGCCAAAATAAAAATGCTTTTAGATGATCTTGTAATGCAATTAGTGTTTGTGTTGTAATAAATGGTTGTTATGCATGATTTAGTTATTAGTATTCTTTTGCCATTTATTTTTTGTTACTAATTAAATACTACATTCATGATACAGTAAAACTCAAAAGAATACATAATGAATCAGAAGAAACTTATGTCAGGTCAATTTATATGTAATATTTGAAATTAGGGTTAAAAGAAAAAATCATGTTTAATTAGTATTTCTTCATTAACTTAGGTTTCATCATTAACTATAAAGATCTTTCAATAATTCACAAACTTTTTAATATCGTCTTTGTAAAAAAAATATATTGTTTTGAGGAAAAGACTGTTGAAAGGATTGTTTCTACGTATGTGTTTTAAGAAGTTAATTAAGATGGTTCACTAAACTCTAGAACAGATGAAACAAAATCTGGAGCATAAAGAGGGTGTGGATTTTTTCTCAGCTGAGGTCTTCATTTGTTTAAGATATAATCTTTGCTGTTTGAATTCATGCATTATCATAAAATATCAGTTTAATCACTAACTGCTAAAAACAGATATCTGATGTAATCATAACATTAATTGGTAGCAACTTTAAACTGATTATACCAATGCAAACTCACTAAACACTTACCAAGCCTTTTCTTGAATGGGAAGGCATTTTGGGTTTTGCTTTAACTGTTTGCCTTCACTAAGCAATTGTCTGCATTGCTTTATTCTCTTGTAAAATATCCATTTTTCATTACCATTAATCACTAATCTACCAAAATGGCAAGATGCATTTAGAAAAATGGAGTTGTTCAGATTTTCACTCTTATTTTACATTTGGCTTCTGTCAAATTGTGGGAATCTATTTTCCATGGTTAAACACCTTTCTAAGCTGTGGCAAATGGCAAACAATTAAGTTTTTTAATTAATTCTTTAACCATGAAAGCATTATTTCAATTGAGTTCAAACAGCACATTGATAGGACAACCTGTTTATTATATCTCTCTTAAGCATAATAATCTTTTCTAAACCTTTCAAGCCATTTTTATCAATCTGGACAATACTTCTGGGATAATAGCTGACAGCAGTTTTGTCTCTTTTAAATTCTTAAAACTACCACAAACATTTCCTAATCTTTGCTTTTGAGTGAAAATATTGTTGATATTTCCTTGCCTTTTAAACATTCCTCTGCATCTGACCTTTTTACTAAACTATACAAAAAAAACTTCAGTTTTTTAAAAATTGTCTCTTTCTCTTTAAGTTCTCCATTTCGTCAATGATTTGCATTCACCTTTATTATATTTAATGAGTTTTATTTTATGCTTTATATGCAAAACAAACTCTAAGACTAGGTGCTACAAAACAAAATTTAAAATGAAAAATGTTTGATAAAGATAAGAATTTATAAGAAGCTACATTAATGGAAGTACACAATTGAAAGAAAATTAAGGTTGAACTAGAATCATTTTCATGAGGCTCATTTGACAAACAGAAACTAAATAATTTTAGCATTTACATTTTAATGGCTCCCATCAAAAACATGTGAGAATAAAATCATTTTGTGCTTAATCTGTTATTGTCACCTGATAAATAAATATGTGCTCCCTAAGAAAAAAAAAAGAATGAATGTTAATAGAACTCCAGCTGAGTGAAAAACATGAAAATGTCAAGAATATATTTTGCTTTTCTTGTAAAATAGACAATTTATTTCTACACCTTTGTAAGAATAAATTTATATAAAATTCTCTTTTATTTCCATCAAATTTACTATGACTACTTTTAATTCTTTCAACTACTTTTTCTTCAAAAATTTATCCTTATCAATGGGAAAACATTTTCCTGCCATCTTTCAATTATAATTCATTGATAGCTTCATGAAAATTACTTTTTTAAAAACATTTGACAGTTTTGTCATTCAAAAATCCCTTTTTGCAGCTTTACCAGGCAGTGTTTTTATATTCTGTATTTTTAATTGAACAAGAATTTAGCATTTTGCAATATCTCAGTTTACATTCACACAATATTTTTTTAACTTAAATTTAATTGATATCGTATATTTAATTTTTATGATTTTCAAAAAACTTTTGTCATTGATGCATTTCTATAATTGGGAATAATCAAAGCATTAATCTAATATTTTGCTGATATTCTTTGGACTTTGCATGAAATATTCTGCTTAAACCAATATTTTTTAATTGCTTTCATGCCAAGCTTTTTATGTATGCTGCCTTTCTTAACATATTTTTTCTAAAGACCATTATAAATACCTTTGTGATTGTCTCTTAGGATACTTCATAGCATTCATGATCTCACATGGAAATTACATTCATATTTTGTATAATAATGGCTAGTTTTATAAAAAGAGCTACTTAAACTCATTTAGAATTTTAATAATGCCAGTGAAATGGCAATGTGGTTTGTTAAAATAAACAGCAACATAATTTTAAAATGGTCAATATTGGAATTTATAAATTTTACAGGCACACGTGTACTACTTGTCAGGGTATTGGAAGTTTCATACTCTCTTGCAGGTTGGGGAAATATGAAATGAAAAATATTTACCACTGCTGCTGATGGTGTCTTATATATTACACACCCAGCTACAAAGATAACATTCTCTTAACAACATTTTGTAAATTAATAAATGAAATTGTTCTTTTTCCAAACAGCAATTCTGTAGTACAAAACTTGTGATATTTTTTTTTTATCTGCAGTTTCTCTGAATCTCTGATGAAATAGAAACTGTCAAATTCTTTCATTTTATCCTTACAGTAACTTATTAAACACTGGTTTTAGGATAAATAACTAATTACTTATATTAAAATTTGTAATTAAAATTGAAAAGTCTGTTGCCAATGGCACCAGCCCATTAGTTTACACTAGATGTGATCACAAGGTTCAACCTCCTGATAGACTTTCATATTGAAAGGACAATTAAAAAAAAAAAAAAAAAAATGGGGGATGTGGAGTAATCCACAGTGACCTCCCTTGTCAAGAGATTGGATCTGCCCTTCACTATAAAAACAGAGCATCTATGAAGGAGGGAATTTAAATTCTATGCATTAACTAGTTTTGACATCAAACCAGACAGTCAAAGACTTCATCCTCTCTTCTTTCACCCTCCTGTAATTTAATACACTTAAATTATGCAACAGCATCCAGAAACTTTTGTCAAGGTAAATCCAGCTGTGCAATGCCCTGGTGGTACAAAATCAAGTGTCTTGGATGCAAAGATGTCTGTGAGTGCCTGCTGTAAGTCTTCCTAATTTGTGAAGGATTTCCCACAAGTGTTTTTCCAGGGAATGGAAGAGGCAGTAATCTGTTGGCACAAAGTCTGGGGAATAAGGTGCATGGCACAGTAACTCCAAGCTAAGTCGCCATATGGAATATCTAACCACCCATGCCACAAGAGACCTAGCATTGTCATGGAGGAACAGTACACCTTTACAGCTTTACTCCCCCCCCACCACCACCACTTTCCCCCAACATGTGATGCACTCATTTGCATATCAGTGATCTTTATTCCCACATGACATAAAAAACAGCAAGGACTTTTTTGGTTACCTTATATAAATGTTTTGTCAAGAGAAACTATTTTAATAAACTATAGAGTTTTGGGTTACTTTTCAGCTATTACCATTTTCAGGAAATATATTTGGCATCAAATAGCAATAAGATTTTTTACTGTCAATGAATCCTTATTTGAGGAGAAAAATAAAATTTAAAAAGAATTAACAAAAACTGTTAAAAACCCTGTAGAAAATAACCTTATTTTGTGATTTTTTGGCAACATCAACATCAAATGGATGACTACTGGAAAGGATGCAAATATTTAATTGTATTTACTGTTTAGAAATTTAATCAGGAAAGATGCCTGAAAAAATTAATAGTCACAGGATATAATTGAAGGTAAGAAAAACAAGTGGAAACATGTAACTGAACTAATAAGTTTTTGTATGGATGACAGGATAAGAAAAAAAGAAGAATGGTATAGTTAAATATTATTTAGAACAACAAAAAGTAGGAAGTTTTGGAAAGCCATGATTTACCAAATCCTGAAGAGACACAACTCCTAAAAGAAGATTTGGTTTTTATTTAATTAGTTCTAAACTAGAGTAAAGTTGAAACCTTATTTATAACATTTATTGATATACCTATATAAGTCTGTAGCCTAATGATAAAAAGTATTAATAAATATTAATTTTTCAACATAATCCCCTTCCTTCCTTATCAATACACTTCTCCATTAATCATGCAGAATAAATGTTAAATTTGAGTGTTTGTGAATGGTAGTATAACTTTGAATGAAAAATAAAAATTCTTAAAATAACCACCTTGCAGGCAATACTAAATATTTTTTTGATTTGAAAATGGAAAATCAGAAACTTTTGAAAATTTAAAGCTGGAGATAAACAAAAACAAAAAATATGCAAACTAAACCTCCTTGTTTGTAAATTTTTATGGCTTTATCCAAAGAATATTTACCTTTTTTTTTCTTATAATTTAGATTATCTTTAAATTTTCAGTGCATTGCTATAGTTTAGAATAAGATGCCTTTGCAATTGTTGAGGATTCATTTTGTTAGATTCACTTTTTAGCAAGAAAAATTGAAAGACAAATCTCATTGTGAGAGAGTGTGAAAATGAATGAAAAAAAAAAAAAAAGGATTATTTTGAACTGTCACTTTTACAGTGAAACAAATTTCAATTATTAAAATTTTTTACCTGCACAAAAAATGAAAAATACATTCCTAATTCATCAGTGTGTGCATAAATATTTTAAATAATTATATAATTGAAAGAAGTGAATCTACACAGCAGCTAGTTTCAAGCTTAACTTTAGACATAAAATGAAATTGCTAATAAAATATTTTGTCTTTTTGCTTAAAAAGATTAAACTCTTCTATTATTAAAGCGGAAGATGGAAATAGATTACAAAAATATCAATTAGATGAAATAATTTACGGCTTTTATATAATGAATAAAGTTGGTATCCAAAGATAATCTAATTCGCAGCAAAAAAGAAAAGCATTTGACTTGGTTTGTAATCATCATTTTTTTTATTTATTTCATTTTTATTCATTTTATTTGTTATTATTAAAAAGAAAATAAATTTAAAATGTTTTTTAGCACTTGAAGAAAAATTATTCTTTAATGTTTTCTTTACTACATTTATTGCTTTTACATTTTAAGTTGTCAAAATATTTTCACGTTTAAAACATTTTACTATTAAATTTTTTTAGTTTTTACTTTATTTTTAAAGGTTTCTATTCATGATTTAGGAAATATTTAAGATGATTTTTTTTTTTTTTTTTTAGTATTTGTTTTTTTCAAATGTTTCTTAAGTGTCTACAAAAGTATCTAATTTTTATATGCTTTGTTCTCTTTTATTGCAGCTATTAACATATTATTTCAATTTGTTGTAATTTTGAATTATTACTCTAAAAAATTTCTGAAAACTTGTTCATGAACAATTTTTATTTTTTTTCAAAATTCTGTGTGGAAAATAAATTCATAAAACTAAAAAACAAGAAACAAAACATTGAATGCAAAATGATTTGTTTTTCTGTTTGGTCAATAGTTTCTTACATGTTCATTTATTATTTAATAGAATTTTTAAAATGTTTATTTATTGCTTGTGCACATGTCTGATGACAAAAATCTGTTCCTTAACTGCAGGTATTGAAGATGAAAGTGATGAGGAACCTTCACCCCCTGATGTGCTTTGATGGCATGAACCATCTGAAGCACCAGCTACCCTACTTCCTTACCCTAACACCTCTGCTTTGATTCCTGTTTGTCCGACCTTCATGCTTTTGCTTCTCTGCAAATTGGTGTCATTTGTCAAACAAGGCAGTACAAATTGTTTTAATTCGATCACCACTTGTACGAAGAGGTGGGAGGGAGAAAAGTCTACAAAATCATGAAGTCAAATCAAAACTTTTACACCAAGAATTATTTCTCATCTGAGCATTGTATTGTGAAATTATTTTTGGTATGATGAAAAGTATAAAATCCTTCACTGGAAACGGAAGTAAAATAATATTGAAAAATGATGAAAGATAAACATTTTTAAAACAAAACAAAATGTTTTAATTAAATTTTAAAATACAAAAATTGTCCCATTTTTATCCCTCTCCTTTTTTATGTATATTTTTTACCATATTTCATATACTTGTAAGAGGTCATACGATGCAAACACCAATGCATAAAACACATATAAAGCTGTCTCATCTAAAATTCAACTACATGGGGAGACACACATGCACAGTAATTTATATAATTATAAATCAGTTCAGATACTCATGTTCTTTTATTTATATTACATAAATATAAATAAAACTGCAGAGAAACACAATTCATATGAGTATATAACATTAAAATAAATTTAATTACATACAAATAAATTTTACACACACATACACACTAGTCATTGTTTATTTCAGACATTATTTCTCTTAAATTATGAAAATAGGCCTAAGTGCCTAATATATTTTCAGTGGTCATTAACTGAGATCAGTTCATTTATATACTAATAAAATATAAAATCCACAATGATGGATGATATACAGATACCTATGTATACTTAGAGGAAATAAGTGAATGTTATTGGCTTTGCTTGCTATACTCCCTGATGTTAGTATAAGTTTGAAAAAAAAAAAAAATGAGTATTTTTCCAAAACAAATTATACTCCTCCCACTCTCATAAAACTGGTACTTGAAATTTGTG
Organism: Acanthosepion pharaonis; assembly: GCA_903632075.3. Classification (NCBI taxonomy): domain Eukaryota; kingdom Metazoa; phylum Mollusca; class Cephalopoda; order Sepiida; family Sepiidae; genus Acanthosepion; species Acanthosepion pharaonis. Next base: position 609,118 of record CAHIKZ030000495.1, read on the forward strand.
TATGCAAACACTTGCAGGAATTCACAGAATACTGTTGTACATAATGTGGTTTGATTTTGTGAGTAAATATTTTGGGTGTTAGGGCTCCACATGTGTTGCAGGCCCACTAATGGATGGTGATACCCTCTATGGGAGGGGTAAATTAGAACTGAGAGGAAAGTGGTGATGTTGTAAAAGCTAGATTTTCCTTCAGTTGGACGAACTTCTGTACATATGTATTTAAATGAAAAATACTCGGTCACATATATTGGGAGTTAAAGTAACTCCCTATTTTTGTCATCAATTTCAAATTTAATTTATTGTATCCATAAGTCATCTTCATAATTTTTGTATAAATTAAAATGGTACTCTGTCCAAATGGCAATTTTAAAATTTATGAAAATGTAATTTTTAAGTAATCAATATTTAATAAACAAAAAAAAATGTAAATTTTGAAATTTCAATATTTATTTCCTTTCTCCAGAAAAGTTGTTCTGAAGATCTGAATAAATACAGAAAAATCTTTTAAAAATTATATTTATAGCTTTGAGAAGGGTTATTAATATTTCTAATTTTGTTTGGATGATTAAGCTCCTTTATGCTACCACAATATTTTGTCCAATTTTTTTTTTTAATGAAAGAAATAAGCCCCCTCCATCTTTTTTTTCTCATGAATTATCCACTTAATGAAACATGAAGGGATCAGTAAAAAATCCTTTTGTAACAACATTGAAAAAACTAAGGAGTTCCATTGTCTGAATAAAGTTTGGAATATTAAGAAAGCCATGTTTGTCAATCAGATATTACACGTTTTTCAGTAGATTTCTTCAAATTTTAAACTATTTAAATTTGAATTTCTTAATTTTGTATTAGATTTTGAAAATGCAGGGGCTATTTTTTCTTTAAATTGTATTTTTACATTCAGTTGCATATGTCTGTGCATAGAGAATTTCATTTCCCTGTTTAAATTGCAGTTGATATGTAATTGCTATTGTTTGCTCCCTGAATTGAAAATGACAGATGTTTTAATTGTACATTTTCAGCCATGCACTGTTTTGTATAAGCCCAGCTTAAGAATAATAAGAATATATATATATATATATATATATATATATATATATATATAATATTCATTTTAGTTCATTACACTCATTATAGACACTATTCTGTAGCTCACTTTAATGCTTCCATATATATATATATATATATATATATATATATATATATATGTTGAGTTGGAATCATATTTTTAAATAAATAATTATATATATATATATATATATATATATATATATATATATATATAAGGGTAATTTGTGTGAAGATATGAGGTTATGAGTAAACTTTAGTTAAAATGCTGCCAATATCATGGTTAAACTTGTGAATGCACCCAGAACTGAAAGGTATTATTAATGAAAGACTAAGCTACATTACAGAAAAAGTCTAAAGTTTATAAAGAAATTAATATATTTTTAGTGGCAAATGTATTTCCTTTAAAATTCTGTACTCTTGGTTTTCCACTTTTAATGAAAGTAAACAGTTTATATATTGACAGTAAAAAAAAATATCACACACACACTGTTTATATATATTTTTTTCTCTTTTTATATCTATACTATGTTTAAACATTTTAAATCCGTTAAAGTTTATATAATGCACATGATATATTTTTATGTTAAGAGCCCAGACATGCAAGTCTGGGAAAAAAATCCTTGAGATATAAAATTGTATATACTAAAATTATATGCATTTTTGCACATTCATGTGCATCTCGATTACATGGCTATACACATGTAGTTGTGTAATCGGTTATATATTAACAAATATACATGTTTTTTTCCTCTCATTTGTTTTTTGTTGCTTTAAGTCACATTGCAGGTTATTTCTTTATTTCTGATCCAGGCTTTTTTACTTAGCGTTCATAGGATGTAAAATAACATTAAGCTGAAAAGAAAGAATCCAATTAAAAATTAATAATAAAAATGCATTTATCTGCAAAATTCAGACAACTTAAAAATATATATCATTAAACAAAAAAGGTTCCGGTGACTGAAAGAAATACATGAAAAATACTCTGTATATTACAATATTGTAAATAATCTTAAAATTAAATGGGGACAACAAAACGAGCATAAAAATCACATGATACAACTCAATTCAAATATGCTTTTAATCTTTTTTTTTCATCACTGAAATCATATTGCTAACAATAATGTATATTTGTTATATATATATATATACACACACACACACACAAATTGGCAGCAGTAGCATGTGAATCTTGTGCTGTCTGTTGTGTTTAGCCCTTCTGCTCTCAACGCACAGTATATCACTCAAGAAATGAAAGTAAATGTTCATAAAAGAATACATTAAACTGTTTGGATTCATTGCCCTGTTTCTAAATCCAATTCCTTTTAGTATATACAGGTTTAGTTTTTCTCCTGTGTGTATATAAACACATGGATGAGGCCCAGAAAAACAACTATTATTGTACTTCTCTTTTTCTTGATATGCTATTGCCATTTTTTTTTTTTTTTTTTGTCACAAACATAAGTAGAACTTAGTGTTTTATTTAGGAGCATTTATTAACTTTTTATATACTAAGGATTAATCAATAATTCAATGCCCTACTTAATAAATGAATTCAAAGCATACATCTTATGATTTTTAATCACCCCTGGCTGTTCATTTATAATATATAAACATGAAAACACACACACATGCAATTATATAGAGTAACAGAATTATGTAATTGGTAACATGTTCATATCTCCGTATCTTTCACCAAAGCATGAATGATCAGGGCATAGATACTTAATGTTTACATGAAGTGTATGCATCTTGAAGATAACTTAGTAAATATCCTGATATTTTCTGCTTGGTACATTATGTGGATAATTGAAGCATATTTTTGGTCTAGTGTGTTATACACACTAATTTTTGAAAAAGTAGTAAAGAGAAAGAAAAAAAAATATCAAAATTTATTTATATTTAAATTTTTGTTAAAGTTTGCTTTCTAGTAGAAAATGATACTGAAAAAGTAACAAAATTAATGGAAATTTAACAATTTTTTTTTTTTTTTTTGAAAAATGGGAAATATATCACGAAAAATTATTTTTTTAAATAAAATATTTCAAAGCCAATGTTTTTTTTTTTTTTTTCACCCCCACAAAGAAATTTTAGATTCAAACATTTCTGATGATTTTTTTATTTGAAGATATGGAGTCTGTTTAAAAAAAAAATTCTTAAGTCTTTCATGTGAAAAAGAAACTCATCTGCTTTCCATTATTTTTATGTAAGAAAAGGAATTCCTGATATTGAAACAAGCAATTCTTTTATGGGAGCTATTCACAAATCTTACGTATTCTGAAATCTTTCACAATTTTCTGACCATCTGGAAAGGCCCATCTATTCATTGTACAGATATAATAAAAACAAAAAATTGAGTTGCTTTTGACATTCATGTTCATATAATTAAACTGTTCAATTCAATTTGGTCATCTTCTTGATTATTTCTAATTAATTTAATTCTTAATTATTTCATTGCCTTAGGCAATATTTAAATGTAGTCATATTGTAAGGAATATATTTTGTAACCTTTTGATAAGATACATAGATCAAATAAATACATCCATAAACAGGTAAATTCCCTCTGTTACTTGAATGACAAATTATTTCTGTTATTTCAAGTTAACAATAAAATGTATTAAAATTTCTGTAAAACTTTATCTGTAGTTTGTCTGTTCGGTTTCATAAAGTACAAAGTCATGCCTGCAAAAAAAAAAAAAAATAGTGTTAAAAGAATGTTTTTCTTCTTGACACTTGTTACTGTATACACCATCAGCAATTTTGTTTTAAAAAGCTATTTATAGAATTTTAATAAAACCCAAACATGAAACTGGATTTATACATCTCTCTTCTCAAATTAACAGCAAAATGTTAAACGTTATTTATTTGATTGTATATTTACATGGTTATACAAATAAATGAAGCAACTACAATGCAATGTTTATTATTTATATTATCTGTGAACTATAAGTCCAAGAAAGTTTAAATAAAGACAAATGAGTAACTGCAATTATAAATTTAAAAAAAAAAAAAAAAAATTAGGTCTAAATCTAGATGCTCTCAACCACATCCCACTAATATATCCAGCCCTGCATATCACATTACAGGCCAATTTCTAACAGTCAGTTTATGTCTGTTTGTCTAAAACATGTTAAAACTGTTAAAAAATACACAGATTGTTTGTTTTTTTTTTTTTTTTTTTCTTTTTAAACAAAAAAAGTAAAAATTGTAAACAAACAAAAAATGTTATTAAAGAATTAAGCAGTAATACAAAAAACAAATACAAGTAAAAAAAAAAAAAAACTTACCAACAGTTTCTCTATAAATTAATTTCTTTTGACTTTTTTTTTTTTTTTTTTTAAACATTCTACAATAATTTTCAAACTTCATTCAATGAAAACTTTTGTTGTAAAATATATTCACAGTAATTTTTGCTGCAAAGTGAATTCCTTTTTCAGTGTGTTGTTCACAAGTAAAAACATTTTCGAGAAAGTCTCCAAAATTATTTTAAAATACTCTTGTAGTGGATTCATTGTTTTACAATAAATTTATCTGCATAGTCAAGTATAGCAAATCGAGCATAAACACTGCCATTTTGTTAGATGGAACTATAAGACCCTCCTGAGAAAGTAAGTCAAAGTACTGCTTCTTTGTAGCATCATCACTAGCAATGCTTAACATGACCAGGGAATATATTTCACATTGAAAATGTTCAATTAATTTTTTTGAATTTTCTCTAATTAAGAAAAAGATGGCAATGGAAATTTCTTCAGAAGTAATTTGAAGGCTTGTATAACACAATAGTAAGGCATAACAGATTATTCCTGCAGAAAATGAAGGACAACCTCTTGGTTGGTTATATCTTATCTTGTAATTCTTTTAAAATTGAATATGGCTGTTCTTCCACCATTTTTTTGTATATAGTTTGGAAATTTCTCTAACATGGTAAATCTTGTCAGTTTAGTATTATGTCCATGTATAAACCACTGTGGTAATGGCATGGAGGTTCCAATTGCAGTGGAACTGGATGTGAAGGTTTTGGTCAATGCGAATACATTCTTTCATAGGTGGAAAATGTATTTCATGGTCAAAAACTATAAATTAGAATATAATCTTCCTTTTTTTTTTCTTATTTTTATAAATTCAAAACTGTTAGGACAACACTTTTGCTTCATCCAAAGGAGTAAAATCTCTTATTGCATCAGCTGAAATAAAATCGTGTAATTCATCAATTTGGACCAGTCATTGTTTTAGAGGCTTTCTGAATTTCCTTGTATTTGGCAAAAGAGATGGTTTTCTTATTTTTTCAGTATGTATTGTAGGTATTGGATGTAAATCTTAATTCAGTTTTTCATTTTCCTTTCAAAATCTTTCATACAGAGAACTGAATTTTTTGTAGGAAACTAATCAATATGATTAACAAATTTTATCCCTTTTTTTTTTTTTTTACAAGGTCAGATTTTCTAAGAAGAAAAGAAAATATCAATACTTTTTCACTGTTAGTAATATATCCACTAGAACAGCCAAATGCAGAACATTTGTTAACCATTTTTTATTAAACAAAATATTGCAACAAAAATTTGATCTGATCTTTAAATGAAATGGACTATGAGGTAGAAATTTATGAATAAAAAAGTTTTCATAGTTATTTCTTTATATTATAGTAAATAATAGATATTGCATTGTAGTTGGTTCACATTTTTATAATCTTGTAAATAAATAATCTAATAATTAAATCGTGTTTAATATTTTTGTCAATTCTCAATTTCATGTGTTTAGATTTTATTAAAATTCTATAAATAGCTTTTTAAAACAATAAAAATTGCTGATGGAGTATACCATTCTTTTGACACTGCTTTTTTCCAGCTATGACTGTTAAACTTTGCCACTGAATATTATTAAAATGTATCTTTATTTTTATTTTTTTTCTGCAATATGACGACTGTTAAATGTTGCTATCTTGTATCAAACAAATGTATTTAAGTTTGCTGGTTCAGGATTATTATACTAAATGTTATTTAAGTGAAATTGAATATAAGATAGTTTAAATTTAATTTCCATAAAATTAAATTTCACCTGAAATATTTTCTATTGTAATATAATCTGCAATGTGGCTTGACCAAAGAGGCTCATGAACGTTATGTTTAGAAGATAAGCAAGTCTGTTTACTAAATGTGAGATCTGTTAAGATATACAATCCAGTAAATACATGTGAATCACATGACTAAGTACATATCATGCTGAAGTGGCACACACAATTAAAATGACCAGTAAGCATTTAAAAAAAAAAAAAAAAAAAAAAAAAAAAGCATTGGAAGGGGTTGGCATTTATTTGTACCTTTTTAAGGTATATAGGCTGTGGCATGATCTGAGCCAAGTATGATCAATTTGAAACAAGAAATCTTGTTTCACTTCTCTTTCTCTCTTAGCTACAGTGAATTAGGTAAGAGCTGGAGACTATTTGTCTACACCCACACAACTAAAATAGATTTTTCTTAGGAAAGCAATAAATATTTTAAGTTTCCAAAGAACTGATTAAATATAAGGAGTCATTCATAGGGAGGCAATTGATAAATAAATGCTCCCATTTACAGGTACCAGCAAAGAAATGCGATTCATCATTCCATTGATTCAACTTTCCCTCTTTTACCATATGTTCTTATAATGCAAAAAAAAAATATCAATTCCTTAAAGGAAAAAGAAATTGCATTTGTTAAGATATTGAACTGAATGGGTGATATCTAAACTCGATCATGAATGCTTGATAGATAATGTTATATATAAATACACAAGTATAATTTTTTTTTTTAATTGATCTTGTTTTAACTTAGTGTTTAAAAAAAAATAATACAAGCTCTATATAATAAATATATCATCTGACAATTTTTGATTATAGCAGATTTTGTTTCAGTGACATTTTTCTTGTACACAAAGAGCAACATAGCAGCCAGAGTGTTTTACTATTGTTGATAGTATTAAGATCTTGGAGTTTGATACTAAAAAGACTTGATTCTCTTGATGCATATGTAATGGTCAAATTAGGAGAGAAACAAGAATATACAATAAAACCTTGATTTAAGGAATAACAGCTTTAAGTTAAGCAATGCTGAACCTGGTCAGTACCAAGATGGCTGACTGCTTTTTTATAAGCTTGGATGTGCAGGTAACATAATGGATAATAACCCAGAATAAGAAATTGGAGAGTTGAGTTTGAATTCCAGTCAAATTTGTTATATTTGCTTACATGCAAATACCTTCTCCTCCTATCTATGAGTCAAATAGTTGGACATATCAGAAAATCATTATTATCTCCCCAAAATTCTTTCAATTCAAAAATATGTTTGGGCTTTAAGTAACGTTAAAAAGGTTAAGCATAAAAAACAAATCAATAAGAAAGAAACCACTCATGAATCACAGGAGATGTTTTGCTTATTTTCAGATTGTTTTTTTTTTTCCCCCAGCTGGATTGTAGTCGGGGACAGGTATCCAAATCTAGCCCACAATAGTTAATTTGACAGATTGTATCTATCACTAACTGACCCTTTGCATATTTCATGGTTTTTGGAAGCTCAAAGATGAATTTGATACAGTTTGTTTCATGTTTGCTACTCTACAGATTTAAGAAATTAAAAATAGAGGAACTAAAGTATGTTGAATTAAATTGTTAGTGTGTTAAAAAATAAAAAATCACTGAATTTTAAAAGCCAGTGCTGATGACCCATTTAGCATAGTACCCATCAAAAATGTGAGGATTATTTATGTATGAAGTTTTGGAAATTTTCTAAGCCTTGGTTATGAGTACAAAGTAAATTACAGTGCACTACGGCACTACTTCAAAAATCCTCAATATGAGTATGGCAAAGAAAAGCTACTGCTTTGTAATGAAAGCAGTTGATGTTGATCAGCAGTGTGTAGCAGGAGTTACTACTTGTTCTGCCTACAGCCACATCACGTTGAAACACCAGTTCCCATATGATCAATGAAGGTAAGCAACATAGCATCTGGTCAGTACCTAGATAAGTGACCACTTGGGAATACCTCTTCTTCACCCAACTATTGATTAATTAGTAAGACTTGTATCACTAAACCATTGATATCTAAAAAAAAAAATGTTTATACAATCTAAAAATATTTTCTGGCTTCAAATAACCTGCAAAGGGTTAAGCTGTAGAAAATGAATCAACCAATCAACTACTTATTCTGGTTGAGAATGAAAACTTTCAAAGTAAATGAATTCAACATTTTCAAAAGAAATTAATTTTAACACATGGAGGAATTTTATTTCATATATATATATAAGTGAACATTGAAGTATTTTATGCTAGATGCAATCGTCTATGAAACAGACTGTCGCCTCTAAGTGTTGATTTCAATGTTCACTTTTATATTTACACACACTCTATCACTGATATTGAGCACTTTATCCCATAAATATAGCACACCTTAAGAGTATATTTCTTATATATATATATATAATCTTTATATAAAGGTTCTAACTTGGTATCTTGACTTCAGTCACTTCCCCACCATTTTAATGGAGCTCCCTTGTGCCTTTTCTATAAATGCTTTTATGGTAAATTGTTCTGTTGAACTTACCTCTATGATACATAGACTTTATAAATTTAAGCACAGTACTAGATTGGTGGCATGGTTTCATCATTTTACACTTGAAATGGTTAGATGTCACCATAAGTTCTATGCTAAGTTTCTTCTATTGTACTTCTCGATTGTGGAACTCTCTTCCAGCTTATTGCTTTCCTGTCAACTGATCTTCAAAAATTTAAGTTCAATATTAATCGTTATCTTGTCTTCATAATTCTTGTTGTTGTTCTTTTATTGTTCTCTCTCTCTTAAATAGTATTTTTTTCTCCTCATAGTCTATAACACTTGCATCTTATTGGCTTTATTGCTTTGCTTGGGATAAAATGATTAAAAAAAGAATAAAAATTCAAGAAAATAGAAAATATACTTGCGTGTATACAGACAGCTGAAAAAGGCAAACAAACATTTATAGGTGTTGCTGTTTTAAAATGTGTGTGTGTGTGCATGATGCACTACATAGCAGACTGAATTTTTAAAAAAATGGCCTACTGGGGAAACAACTCAGGAGAGAAGTCCTGTTTTTTCCCTATTATATTACAGAGCGAACAGGAAGAGGGTTTATTGTCCTGTCCTTTTATAGTTCTGAATAGTAGCACCTAAGATATCAGGGCAGATAATCCCCACATGAGCAAGGAAAGGTATGTATGATTGTTTTGTTTTTTTTTTATACTGTTTTATGTAGCATTTATCATTTGTAGTGACTGTCTTGAATTTAACAAAACAATGTTCATGAAATATGATGATCTACAGAACTTACAGAAAAGAGGAATTTATGGAGCATACTCTCTCCCCAATTAGTTCTTTAGATCTAGGTTTTACTGTACAATATAATAGTATACAATACTAACTGTAGTAGTATACCACATGTATCCTACTAGAATCTGCCCAATATAGAACCCAATTTAGCATGAAATATATTTAAAATGTATATGTTCATTCTATAGATGTCTGGAACATTAAACTAAGATGATTCATAAATTCCATATTTGACCCTTTCTCATATAGGGTACAGGTTTTTGAGGGATACATTTGGAATAAGGAGTATGTCTTATATGTCTTATGATATGGTAATTAAATAAGAAAATTGAATTATATATCTGTCTCCTTTATGGGATGCCATATATAGGACTTTAAAAAAATAGTTCTGCTATTTCTTCAATTTATTTTTCTACTTGATTTTTTTAAAATCTTATTTCAGTTATAATAGAAATTTAAGTTAACAACTAAATAAGTTCAATCAAAGTTATTTTCTATATAGTGTTTTTTACCTACACAGTTTCTTGTATCTAATCTCTTTTGTAGATTTGCAATTTGGTTTACGTCTACGTTTAGCATATATTTTAAGAGAAATATTTACATGTGTTTTTTTTTTTTCTTTACCAATTTCAACCAACCTCTTCCATTTTCCCCATATACACAAGGGAAGCAACACATTTCCTTTGATTAAATTGCCTGTCAAATTTCAAACAAGATAAATCTGAAAAATATACTTTATGTAACCAAAATTTGATTTAAATAAATTTGTTAATATTATCTTTATTCATATAGCCATTAAATATCTGGCATAGAGCAGTGGTCAGAAGATTAACCCATTAACTGCTGATGGAGAATTTCTATTATTGTAGTTCTAGGAGCCAACTACAAATGATGAGAATGTCTGTCACAGTTAATGAGTTAAATAAGTAAAGATATACTATAAATCTTATATTTTCTTTTTTCTCATACAAAAATTGTTGCCACATTTATTCTATTATCAGCTAATTGTTGTGGCCTTGTTAGGGCCAGAAATAAAGACACAAAGAGAGGAACTGAGTTAAGCAAATATATTAACAGAAACAGTAATACAAATATATACAAACAAGAGTGTTACAGCAAGAATGTTCGGTCAGACCTGACAGCGGGAAACTTCCCTCTCCAAAAGGCAGTACCTGCTCCTATTTATAGCTGGTAGAGTCCATGTGTGTGGAGGTAAATTACCATAACACTGATGCTATAAGATATATAAAGGGCAATAACTGAAAATGCAAATTGGAACAAAAACTGTTATGTGCCCTGTTCCCTGAAATGACCTCTTCAGATCAAGAATGGTTCCATCAATGGGATCCTATACATATGGGGAGGGGAAAAAAACAACAAATGTTGACAATGCTGAAGATTAGGAGATGCCTAATTGTAAATTTAACTTTTTGGCACCCAATATATCCAGATACATAACCCAACCGATCTCACTTATTTTTCCACTGCTTCTGTTCCAACCTCCATTACTTCCAAACATCCCACGCTCCAGCAGCAGTAGTTTTGCTAGGAAAGGAAATATGTTGTATGATCCAGGACATAAATTTACTATGGAAGACTCAGAAATTGGTGCACTTTAAATACATTTTCACCTCAATAATGGACTTTAATTAAAACTACATTCTTTAAGTTAAAATATATGGTCAGACATATTACAATGAATGACTAATGAATTAAGTATATTGTTTTATAAAAGATCCTTTTTGTATTCATATAATTTTATTTAAATTCCTAGATGTTTCTTAGCACATTTTTTTTCAGTATATTTGTAGGTCTGATTGAATTGGATCATGATTACAATCCCAATGTAATAAATTATAAGCATGGATTAGTGTTTGTGCCTTTTATATTATATTCTTGCTCTGTCTTGTACTCTACCTGGATTTTATCCTCTTGGAAATATATATATATAATGACCACTAATATTATCTATCTATCTCTCTCTCTCTATATATATATATATATATATATATATATAAAAGAATCAAGTCCTTCAATATTTAATTCTATTTATAATGTCCCATTTACAAATATCCTGCTTTTTCCTTAAAATTTTGACACTCAATACCCGCATATTACATTAGCATGACTTAATTATATTTTCAGTCACTTATTTTTGCTATTGTTTGAATGTAAAATAAAAAAAAGCTTTCATCAAACAATGACCCCATTGTCAGACATGGTTATATTTTAAGAATGAGTTAAAAGTTTAGCACCAAATAAAAGTAATGTTTGTCATATTTTCCTTGAAATCTATTCAAATTTGCAAATAGATTTTAAATATTAGCCACTACAACAGCAATCTCCATTATATTAATCCTTTAGCATTCAACATGCTCAAGCCCACCCCATAAATATTAGTGTTCAAAGTCTCACGGTGTGACTTCCTGTGTTATTTGTGATTATGTCATCATATATTATGATATAGTATATACGAGGAGCGTTACGGCAAGCTGAACATTGAGAGCAGATATTTACAGGGCAAGTTGAATGCTAAAGGCTTAAATATATTTATTTCTAAATTAGGTACCTCCACTAATTCAGTATACGTAAGGTTTAAAATGAAATCTTAAAAATGAAAAAGCTTGAAGTTTTCATCGAAAGCTAAAGGATTTAAAATTTACTATTTCCAGTAAGCAAAATACTCTGTGGTGTATTTCAAACAGAAATTATATTGATCTGAATTGATTTTTTTTTTTTCAGTAGAGCCAATAAAAATCAGCCATTTTGACACATTTGTAGACAAGAGTTAATTCTCGGTTTTAAAAATCTTGCAAAAATAAAATATATATTTCTAAAATGTTATTTGAGGAAAATTAGAAAATTTAAAGTTAAATTAATCCGACTTGAAACAAATATTATAGCATAAAATGTTGTATACAAACATTTCTTAACTACAGGGTCTTGTTTTTTTTTTTTAACGTGTTAATCGATGGATTGACAGCTGAATGTGTTCATAGTTAAGTATGGTGGAGTAGACGATAAAGTTTATGGGGGGGGGAACGATCTTTAAAATATGTGACCTTTTAATGCTAGATTTATCAGTTTGTACATCCATACTTCAGAGATTCTGCATGTCATCACACATACAAAGACAAATTGAAATTCTTTTAAAAATATTTGGGGGTCATCATATTGTAATAAGCTTTACAATATATTATTAGTAAATGTAGTTTTACTTAATATTTCCCAAGAGTTATCATATTGAAGATGAATTTTAAAAGATTTAAAAACTTTATAAATTATTCAATTTAAAGTTGTAAAAATTCATTTTTCATCAAAAATTTGTTTTCTTCAAACAATATTGTCTTTAATATCTATTATTCCTAAAAGCAATTAAAAGCTTCCTTAATTAAATAATATCTTAGTTTTATTGCATTTTTAATTTTTCAGTTCAGAACAAATTTTTGGTAAGACAGGGTCTGATTTTGCAAAAAAATTTGATTTAAATTCTTCAAAGAATTCTGCTTTTAACTAATATAGACACTAAACATTATCACATTGAATTTAAGTTTTCATAAAATTAAGGGGGTGAAACACATATAAAAAGAAAAAAAATATATTTTTACCAAGATTTTCTAATAAAAAAATTCCAAAAATAATTTCATTCATTTGTGAATAAATCCTGAAAATTTCATTAAACTCTGAGAATTATTTGATTTTTGCAAGCATTTCAAAATTAATGTGTCTGTCACTTCAAAAAAGAGGCTAAAATTTACTATGCTTAAAGTTAGTACAAATGCTGATGCAAGAAAAACAGGTTTTTTAATCAAAATTTCGAATGTTAAATTAAATTTTTTACTCCTTTGTAAATTACATGAAATAAGCCATTATTGTTGAGTTATATGAAGTTCAAGAATGAATGCAAATGGTCATGACATAGTACAATGTAACAGGCACAGGTCAATGTTTAACCCTTTAGCATTCAACATGCTCAAACCCACACAGAAATATTGGCTGTTTGCATGATTTCCTGTGTTATTTGTGATGATGATGTCATATATTATGGCAGAATATATATGGGCACATGGCCAAGCGGTTAGAATGTTTGCATTCTGACGATGAGACCTGGGTTCGAATCTCATCATGGTCGATTTGTCAGGAAGGAGACTTCCTGATGTTATCAGACTGGAGGGGTCAATCCCAGTGTATGGCACCTTTTGGAAAGTGCCTAAAAACCATACCATGGGTTGACCTAAGCCTTGTCAGTCAAATTGTGTAGACGGAACTCTTGGGGGCTATTGATAGCTGTGCTAGCATGAAGTCACAAGTCATCGTGGCTGAGGGCTTGAGCATGCTGGCGTTGTTCAAATTGTTGATCACACTAGATAACATGCTCTTTTCCCAGAAACTGTAACTAAGGTCTGATCACCATAATTGCAGTATAAACCACAGGTGGGCTCTGTGGGTGTTGAATAAACACAAATGTGCCTGAGCAAGTGTCAATAGGGATTGGCTAGCTGCCCTAGTAAATGGGTATCCTTGAATACGAGTGGCCAGCTATACATATGGGGTGGGTTGAACATTGACAGCTGATAGTTATGGGGCACATACCACATGAACATATACTACACCATTACATTTTTAAATGACTTTTGTCATCATGTTTGAAGGTAGGTGTAGATCTAGTAACTTGGTGAATTTCTTTACAAAATATGAAGATTTTCAAAAGTCAATGCCATATTTCCTTTCTCTACAAAATAACTCTAATTCATTGGTTTTCTTTTCTTGGATTAAATCTTAATGCAATTTTGTATTTTTTCTATTTCTCATATGCCAGATGATAAATTAAATGTGAATGCTTAGCAAAAAAATGGAAAATTCTAGAGGTAAGTCTATTTAAAATTACTTTGAGCTTTCAATAAATAATACTAACCATTTTTGTTTTTATATTTCTGGTGTTTGGAATTTTACTAACATATTGGTATACGAAAGACCTTTTCTTAGAAAAATAATTAGTTGAGTTGAAATTTCCTGAAAATGATGCATTTCCTTTATACACTGTGTCAGTATAAAAGGTTTGTTAAAACTCTGCATTAGTTTTATTAGTGGAAATGCCATATCTTATAAATAAAAATGATTATCTACTTACAAACGTCTGAATAGAAACTCTGCTAAACTGTAGGAAAATAATGTGTTCAAACTATCATGCTTGCTGTAGAAATTGAAACTTTGCTGATTTACTTCTAACTGGATATAGTGTAAAATATGGATATATTTTGAAAAAAGATGCGTGTGCTTTATGAGTTGGTAAATATGGTAGTTGTACTGATATTTACAATAAATAAAAAATAACCTTTGTGTGAAAACTCATTGTGAGTTCTTATTTCAAATAGTCACTTGCTTTTATAATATAAGGTATAATAAACCTTTTGAGTGGAAGAAAGAAAAGCTTCTCAACAAAATAAAAAGGAGAAATTGAGTTATGTTTTGTTAGTAGACATGGGAAAAGAATGAGAATAATCTGCAGATATATCAATGTATTGAAGAAAAAATACACAACATACAAAACTTTTACCTTTTCTGTGAATGTGTTCTTAAGTATAAAACAATGAAAGTCATAAGTCTGGCAATTGTTATCAGAAGAGAGGAACAGACAGGTGCATGTTGCAAGTTCATTTATTGGAGGGGAAATGAGGCCAAGAGTCCTACATCTCCCACTGAGGCAGCAGAAAGACGAGGTGCAAATGGATGGTTCTGTGACCAATCTAGAACTTCCACACTTATAGTGTTCAGCAGAGCCATAATCTATTATGTTTTGACCAGCATGTGAGTGTGTGCTAAAATATATGTGTGTTAATTCACTACAGAATCATGATTGGCTATTCTATTTTTCTTGATTATTTAAGAAATTTATGCAGAAATGACAAACAAGACACCAGAAGGGACTTTCCGTTGTATAATCATCACAGTCTTGGCAGTGAACTCTCTAGTTATCTTTGAATGGTTGTTGGATTTTGGAATAGAGAAATTTCTTCTATTCATATTACATTTTGTATCCATTCCTCTAAGTTCTTGGAACCATTCTCTTCTGGCCCCCATGCAGTGAATCACTGATCTTCCCATGAACTAGGTGAATTTCATTAGCACTTACATTTCTAGGGTCATGTTTCAAGGGAGTTTTAAATGATGAGTTTTAGAGATTTAAATTATACCTTTTACCTAATTATATAAGGTTTTTGAAACTAGACAACAATTGTATATAGACATAGAATGAACAGTATAAAGTAATAAATAATAATAAAAATATGGAAGAGCAACTTAGATGCAGCAGGTACCATTGGTAGCCTTGGGTGACTAAGTTTCTCAAGATCATGTTAGATATACTGATCTTCAACTTGGCAGATTTGTATATCCTTTCATAACTCTCCCATAAATTGGGTGTTGAGGTGGTTGACATTGGTGAGAGAATCACTCTCAGTCAGTCATTAGCAGCTGACATAATTTGTAGCCAAGCAAGAGTAGAATGTGAAATGACCAAGTCCAGTAGTGGTTATAATGGTGTCTGGCTTCGTTGCAAGTGGAATTGTTTTCATTGCTGAATTCCAGGTGTAGATTTGAGAATTTGGTAGCATCCTCATTGCCAAATAATTGAACTTGTATGTTAGTGGAGGAATCTCAGAAATTTCCACAGAGTAGCACGGGATCACCTCTTATGGGTTACTGGACTTCTGTGACATGCTGCTCATTGTTTGATAAATCAGTTTGTGAAACATTGGGGCCTCATCTATAACCACAACAGCATGCTGTTCACATTTAATGTTTCATATTGGCTACTCTGTGAGGAGTTTGTCCTCTCTGGAGCAGTGTTGCAATAATTACTCTGGATGTAGTCACAAGAACTATTTCTCTTGTGTGAGTCTTTTTCAGTATTGTGTTAATGATGAAGATTTTACCCATGTCTCTAAGATGATAATATTTTAGCTCATCAGTATTACTCAAGTTGAGTACAATTTTTAAATAAAATTTACTATATATACAATTCAGGGTACCATATTCAGTAGAGGAATTTAAGTATATAATTACAATCTAATCTAACTACACTTAAAGTAATCTGTCTGTGCATATATGCACCAAGAATGCTCAACAAGCAAATTTGAAGAATTTAAAAAAAATAAAGACCGTCCTGGGGCTTGCATGTTTGACAACTTATCTGACCCATTTTATAAACCAGCTGCCTTACATTTAACTTAAGACAATTTTTGCAAAAAGCCAACATTTAAGGTTATATTCCTTGAAAAATAATGAAAACTACTTGGGATGTTTTTATTGCTAATAGTTCAGACTGAAATTTCTCAGCCTGTGTCATAAATTATTACACATCAGGAACAAATGAACATTTTGTTCTGCTGAGACATTGTTTATTGACTTGAAATAGACTTGAAAGTTACGTTACTCAGGCTGAGTCCGAGAAGCCCAAGTGTTGGAATTGTCACTCATTGTTATTGTTGATGCTGTTTTGCTCTATCAGTTCATGGAGTGCATTTTAAGCCTCACATTGGTCATCAATCAGGAAGTCATCGTCTTGGACAGCTAAGTATTCTTTGTCACAGTCTATCTCCCTGAAGTACTCTGTCAAGAGCCTGTCATCTGTGCACCTTTCTGGTATAGGTAAGTTATAAGATCATCTCCATCCATCATGATCACATAAAACAAGTTTGTATACTTCCTTGTTGCAGTTAGCATGATAATTGCTGATATTGTGATGATGTTGGAATAAGTAGTCTTAAGAAAGAGAGTCACAAAGTGCTCCCAGATTGTGCATGGGTTATAAAGGTGAAGATAACTACGAGGAAATGATTGAAGCTGGGCACCGATAGCTACCTCCTTAATAAGATGGAAGTACTGGTTACTTTTCAGGAATCCTGTTACTAAACAGGTTTTGCAGAAAGACAATTCTTTACTATTCATGATCCATAGAACAGTGAACAAGGTTGGGCTGCAGGCTTCATTCAAGAGTTGTTGAACACAATAATCATCTCTCAGACTGATACTATAGATATAGCCAATTACTGGTGTCTTCCAAATCATGTAGATCTTCAATAAACCCTTTTGGTGGGTCACTTCTTGCTTGATTTGTTCTCTATGTAATACTATGGTCACTTTGTGGTATTTGAGTATCTTTAAAAAGTTGTCATGGTTGCAAGGATTAAAAAAGACAGTGTGCATCATGGCTGGCATTGGTTTCTGTGTTGCAGTAAACCCACTGTCCATTGTCAATGTGGATAGCTAGCCCTATGCTGATTTCATCAGCCTCCTTTGTTCAAATACTGCCTGATCAGCTCCCTTAATGACATACTTGGTTATGTATTTGATGTTAATAATGCCAGAGCATTAATATGGAGGTTGAGCTGGTAGGGAATCACCAGGAGATAGTTGTCAGTTCCTTGCTTTACAAGAAATCCTTTGAACACTTTAAAGTCTTTCATACAAAGGCTGTTGTGATTTAGATATCCACATGGACCATGTGTGCCAAGACCATCTTGTACAGTTCTTTGTCAAAATATTAACATTGATAACTTTCTGAAACAATTGACAGGAGGTTTATGAATAAGGCCATGTTTCTGGTACTGGATGATGTACAGAGAACTTACTTTCTCCTAAGAAGCTTCAATCTTTGATAGTGTCACAAACTTATTGTACAGGGTGTTCCAAAAGTCATGCGACAATTGGCAGAAAACACTTGTAAAATAACAACCAATAAAATTTTGCATAATATCATCTTCCATAATTTGACCATTAACATTTCTTATTAATATAATGTCCCATACTGAAACATGATTCCATTTGGTAAATTAAATATAAAATTTGAAAGGTTATCAATGGTAATGTGACTTTTGGAACGCCCTGTACTTTTGACAAAAGACTTGTTCAACAATGTCTAAGCAATTCTAATGCTCTTATATTTTTTTGCTGTACATCAATCCATTTGGGGTTCATAGTCAATGTGATGAAGAAGCCAGGCTTTCCCATGTGCTGCATATGGGCCATAGCATAACCCTGTTTCTCATGCATCTACAGCAGGTCATCAGTGTACTGTTGTGAGCATTGTCATCAGGAGTCATGAAGTTGTCATAGAAATTCACATCTTTGTTTGCATGCAAAGTCTTTTTCTGGCAATAGATTCAATGTAGTTGGTCAATCTCAATTTTGCAGTTAGATGTCACCTAGAAATTGAAGGAGTTGTTATATCATTATTGCTTTTTCTCACCTTGATGTGACAGTCATAGTACTACAGCCGACTTTCTGTTCAGCCTTTTTAGTAGCTGTCTTAGCCACCAGATAGATGTAGTGGCTATTGATACCAAATAGGAATGCAAGGAGTGAACCAGAAGTTGCATATAACTCACTGATTACAAAATCTGAGGACAATGTTACCAGGTTGTGTTGGTGCATTGTTTGTTAGGACAGCATTTTCTGTTACAAATTCAGCACTGTACTTTTAAGCCGATTCTACTTGTGGCTGCTTGTTTTTCATGTTTGATTCCTTTGGCAAGTACATCTATAGCAGTTTTGAGCTGATAAACCAGGCAAGTCTTATTGAAGATGTGCATGTTGAAACTGCCTTTCTTCCTGGTAGTCAGTTATTTGACCCAGAAGTTTGGGTTTCCACTATAGATTGCAACTTCGCCGTGTCCAAAGCTCATCACCACAAACCTGCTATTGTACATCTGAATATTGTCAAGGACATGATTTTTTTTTTTTCTAAATTCATAACATTGATCAAAGACATGTAGTAAAATAATTTCTTAATTTATATTCATGAAAATTTAACTTCTATGAAGAAACATATTGGAATACTTCAACTTTAAATAAATACTGCAAGGAGGTTTCAATAAAGATTTTTCTCAACTAAAATTAATATTTTTCTAAGAAAATATTTTTCCAGTTTAGCTTGTTCTGCTCTTGATGAAAATGATCTTTATTTTTTCAGGAACCTGTTAAATTTAAAGGACATTTAAGTTTAAATGTAAAAACAAGCAAAGTGATTCTAAAATAAGAATTCCATTTACAATCTCTGTATAATACTAAACTGGGTCCTGCTTTGTATCCAACATTATTTTATCATGTTCAATTTACAAGGGGATGTTTTGTTAAACAGCACCATGACTGTGTTTAATTTGAGTTTTTGTTTGCTCACTGATAAGAAAATATTAGAAAATTAATAATTTACTCACTAGTTATGATACAGTACATTATCATGAACCACTGAATACTCTTAATAGTAAAGGGAACATTTTGGTCATTTTTATAAAACAGTTTGATTGTATCAAAGAAGTTGTTCCATGATGGTAAGAAAGGAAACTAATCAAATTTGCAATGTAAAAATTCAGTTTACCAAATTACTTTTTACTGTTATAAGAAATCTTTTCCCACAAAATACAAGGGGGGACACAAAAGTAACCAGAATCATTTTCTGCATGACAAGCCTGTAGTTGTTCAGGCTTCCACCGCCAGATGTCACTTGAGGCAACCCTCAGGCATCAGTGTGCTAACTGGTGTCATTGTGGGAAATGTACAGCTCTGTGGTTCACATTTGTTTTGAAGTGCTTCATGCCTCTTCGTCTATTTTTACCATGGCTGAAAGGAAGGAGCAGCATGCTGCTGTGAAAATCTGATTTTTGCTGGGGAAAACAGCAGCTGAAAGAGTTGTCATGCTTAAAACAGCTTACAAGGATGGTGCCATGAGTAAAATAAGTTTATGAGTGGTTTGCATGCTTTAGGAATGGTCAATTGTTGCTGGAAGACCAGCCTCATTCAGCGTGACCTTCAACCTCCCGAAGAGTTGAAAGCATTATGAAAATTCATGAAATGATCTTGGAAGACTGTCACCAAACAACTGATGAACTTTTTAGTTTGACTGGTGTGTCCTGGAGTTCATGTCAATGAATTTTGACTGACAAATTTAGAATGAAAAGAGTTGCAGCAAAAATGGTGCCTCGCTTGCTCATGGACAATCAAAATCAGTGACAAATGGATGCCTGTCGTAAACTGAAAGAACAGTTGGAAGTTGATCCTGACCTTTTTTCGAAGGTCATCACTGGTGATGAAAGCTGGTGCTATGGCTACGACCCAGAAACAAAGCAGCAGTGGAAGCATCCAACATCACCATGACCTAAAAAGTGCGTCAAGTGAAGTCCAATGTCAAGATGATGCTGATTTGTTTCTTTGATGTGAAAGGAATTCTCCACAAAGAATTTGTTCTTCCTGATCAAACTGTTAAGTAGGCTTTTTACTTGGAAGTCCTGAAGTGTTTGTGAGACAAGGTGAGATGAAAACGCCCTGACCTGTGGCAAAGTGGAGGGTGGTGGTTGCATCATGACAATGCGCCAGCGCACACTGCCTTGAGTGAGACAGTTTCTGACCAAGAATGGCATAACCCCACTTCCCCACCCTCCCTATTCACCCTATCTCGACCCCTGCAACTTTTTTTGTTCCCCCAAATGAAGAAAGTCCTCAAAGGAAAACGTTTTGCAGATGTGGAAGAGGTTAAGAAGAAAACAACGAAGTCATTAAAAAACATAACTTCAAAAGCGTTCCAGGACTGCTTTGAACAGCGGAAAACACGTCTGGAGTGGTGCATTGCTTCAAATGGAGAATATTTTGAAGGTGATAAAAATATAAACATGCAACAATAAATGAATAAAATTATATGACAAAATTCCAGTTACTTTTGGGTCCCCCCTCATGCAGGTATTTTCCTTCAATAAAAATCAGGATACATTGAAAAAAACAAAACAAAAAACAACTATGATGACATTCTTATTTTCACAAATGACACCCATGTAGAGCTTATGGCAACATCATGTTAAAACACTGGTTTCCATACAATCACCAAAGTTAAGCAATGTTGAGCCTGGTCAGTACCTAGATGGGTGACTGCTTGATAATATTAAGTGCTGTAAGCTTGGATGTGCAGATTGGATAATGGCTTGGTACTATTAATCATACAGCCAAGTTCTAATTTCTGTTGGATTCACTATATTCATTTACACACAAATACTCTTGGGAAATGTATGAATCCATTTATTCTCCTCATGCTATGGGTTAATTAGTAAGACTTTTATCACTAAACCATTATTATCTTCCCCCTTACAAAAAAGATTTTTTTAAATCTTATAATCTAAAAATATTTTCTGGCATTAAATAACCTGAAAAGGGTTAAGCTGTAGAAAATGAATAAATGACTCAAACCCTTGGAAATGAAACATTTGTAGTGGGCACAAAGTCAGTGTGTAGTTTGCCATTATACATATATTGTAAATTAAAGCAACTTTGATCATTTCTGCTAGCATTTTCTCAAAATTGAACAGGTTCCCAAAGAAAAGTCTATCAAAAACAAATATATTTTTGTAGAAAAATTAATTTAAAGAAAATATATATATATATATATAGCCCAACTTTTTACTCAGCTGGGAAATAAACAATTATGAAAGTAACAGTTATTAATGACTTTCTCAATTTTTCAGGTGCAAGCCATGAAAATGGGTACAATGGAAACAGCAATAGAATTGATGATTTGAGTTTCCACACAGCTCACCTCCAAGCAATTTTTTTTTTTCCTGAATGACAAAATCATTTATTTTCTCAAATAGACAATACCTATAATTCTACTTTATACTTTTTTTAAAAAAAGGATTTTATGGACATTTTATTAACTGAAATGGCAAATGTCATCTCAGTCATTGGAGCAATTTTACAATTATAAAACTTAATGAAGATAAAATAAAAAAAAAAAAAACTGTATAATTTTGAAGAAAGGTGAACTTTTATTGAATATCAAAAGCCAGGTGTTTGTCTTATAAAGTACAAGAACAGAGAGTATGAATCTTATCATACATGAAACAGAATTACAGAGATTGGAATATTGGCTTACAGACTGGAAAGAGTAAACTTGATAACACATCTCCAAAATCCGATTCTTTTCCTCCCCCATCTGCTAGTAAGTTGTTAATAAATATCTAGGCCTCAAAGTAGAAATATTTCATCAGATTCTGCACACACCTTAATTTGGCTGTCTTTACTGGAAGTAAACCCCTAGTAAAGAAGCTGATCCTGATTTGGGGGGGGGTATCTGGATTACCTGGCTTTTAACCAGGTTAAAATTACTAGTTCTAACACTAATTTTGAACATAACTTGCTCAAAGTGTACAGTTTGTATTTTGTGATTGCAAATTCCTCCCTATCATGGATTTATTTAAGATATCTTTGAAATGCCCCTTAAAAATCAGGTATATCCATTCCAGTCATTGACTTCATTTGAAATCTCTCAGCTTTCATCTCACTCCAGACAGTATACCTCTGTCTAACCAAACTCTGTGTCATGTGATTGATTGATAGATAGATAGATAGATAGATAGCCCCCCTCACTGGTAGTCTGAATCATTTAATTTAAATGATTGTTGATGACTGAAACAACTACACCATTGAATGACTATGGTTTTATCTATTCCAGTCACCTGGGAAAACACCTGGAACAAACATAT
Source organism: Acanthosepion pharaonis (assembly GCA_903632075.3). Lineage (NCBI taxonomy): Eukaryota > Metazoa > Mollusca > Cephalopoda > Sepiida > Sepiidae > Acanthosepion > Acanthosepion pharaonis. The sequence continues at coordinate 632,049 of CAHIKZ030000495.1, forward strand.
GACACATACAACTCAGTACTTCATTAACACCATGTGTCACTGACCAGGTGTATATTTTACCTTTACCAGATTTGGCAAAATGAATACAAAAGACAAACAACCAAAATTATCTTGAATAATCTATCTCCCCAGTTGGCCAAATGAGGAAAGGGATATTTTGCTTGAAATCAAATCATAAGCAAACTGGATACTCTGTTTTGCCAGTTCTGAACATTATTTCATCTTTTTATAAAGTATCCCTCCTCTGACCTAGTTTTAACAATTCAGTGTGAGGGAAAAACTATCTGGCCTCATTCAGTGTCTCAAAAACTAAACTGGTTACATTCCATCATCAACGAGCAGACCTTGAATTTTCATCTATTGAGATGAATGGATGTTTTCTCAGAGAGTCCCTGTGCCTTGAGCACCTATTGGGACTTAAGCTCAATCCAGCTCTCAAGTGGAACATACATATAATCCATCACGAAAGATACTGGAAAAATGGTTGATTACCTGTACCTGACTCCTCCTGCAATCCTCTACATTTACAAGATCCAGATTAGGTTGAAAGTGGAGTACTACTGGCATATATACCCAGTCTTCACTTTTAAGTCTTGATAAAGTCCAAAAGCATATCTGCATCCTTATGGGTGATGAATTATTTTCCACTTTACAACTCCTTTCCTTCATATGAAATGATGCAAACTTCTTGCTGCTCTATCACTATTTCTATGGAAAGTGTTCAGATGGACTACATTCTTTAGTCCCACCAGTTCTAACCTTCATGACTAAGACCCACCATACCAACTACACCATAGTGAACCATCCTCATTCCCTTTGTATTCCATTGGTGAGATTTAAGTTCCACTGAAGCAGCTTCTTTCCATGAACTGCTCCTTTGTGGAACCAACTCACAAGAGTATGCTTCCTCAATCTTAGCCTGTTCAAGTCAAGGATTAATTGTTATCTTCCCTACATATCCCAATAAATTCTACCTCTTATCCTGCAGCCCTCTACATTGAGTAGCTCTTGGGCCTTGTACAGGGTGAATATCATTGTAAAAAATAAAGTTCTGAAGATTATTTTGTCCTTTCATAAAGTAAATTTACTTACTTTCTTGATTTCAAGGGACTTTCTGGCAGCAGTATTTTTTTCAACCTTAATTTAGTGGTGGCTGTAGTATCTTTAATAGAAGTACCCAATGCCTATAGTTAGACCATTCTACAACTTGGTCTCGCTTGGATATTATTTATGTACTATCTTTCTGATGAGAAATTTGTATCTTCATATTTATCAAGCTGGTGCCTTGTTACTATTAACTCTTTAGCATTCAACATGCTCAAACCCACCCCCATAAATATTGGCTCTCAAAACTCACTGTTTGTGGTCAAAGTTTCACTTATTTGCAATGATGTCATCATGTCATGGCAGACTATACATGAAGCATGTTACGGTAGGTTGAACATTGAGAACCAATATTTACAGGGCGGGTGGAATGCTGAAGCATTAATCTAAATTTAAGAAAAATGTGCAGTTGGACTCTTTGGAAACCCCATGATTCAATTTCAAAAGGATAAAATGGTGACTTAAGGCTTAACTGTATTAAACATGTTGAGTGTAATGGGAAACCAGAGCAATTGGAGTGATGCCGACATTCAATAGTAATTTTTCTTTTTTTTTTTTTTTACAAAATGAACCCTGCAAAAGAAGAATTGAAGAAATCTGATCATTGAGAATCTGAGAGAGAATTGCAGCTAAAGAGAAATTAGTAAAAGAGGCATGCATTATTTATGAATCAATCATTATTGTCAACAAAACTGATGTGAAAAAAAAGAATGATATTCTGTAACTCAGTAGCTAATGTCCAAGTCCATAGTTGAAATTCATTCATTACATCTTGCTCATCTTTTTTCCAAGATCCAACTGCTTCAAGGGCAGGTAACCCCTCCTTTTCTCTAAATAACCAAAATTTATCAACAGCTAACATTCAAATAAAATCCTCCTGAAGTGTCTGTCAGTTTATTACAAATTAATTTAGTAGCATTTATGATACATTACCAGTCCATGCCAAATTCTTTCAAAGAGAAATCTACCAATCAAATCAAGCAGATGCTGGGGCTCCTTGGTATTGGGCAATGGCCATCAAGCCTAGTCTGATTGATCATTATTACTGAGTAGTGAATTTGATTCTCACTAGGTAACTCATACTTGTGGCCTTACTTCCAAGCTAAGCTTAGTAAATAACAACTCTGCTAAATACCAAGTTACATCTGTTGAACAAGCTAAAATAAAAACTGATGACCTAAAAATCCCACTCATATTTTTGAGAACTGATGCAAGATTGCTAAGAAAATAACAGTCTCAGAAACCAATATGAGACTGAAAGATGTTTCACTCAATCAATCAAGAGGAAATTGATTCTGCTGAAAAAATAAAATAAATAAAATGAAATCAAAAGTTGATTAATGAAAACAAGACTAACAGTTCTCTCAAAAATGAAAAAAAAATTGAAATTTATAGTATACAGCTGAAAATGTTTGATTTTGTGTGTTGGAATATCTAAGAAATTTTTTCAAAGTCACCATCATGGTCATTGTCTGCATCTTTCATGGAAGCAATCAAAAAGCCCCCAAAAACTGTCAAACAAGAATAATTAACAACAATGCAACTGTAATTAATAAAATAGAAGTAAAATACTTGTAAAATATAAGATTTTGAAGATGACAAAGTCTAGTCACTCTGTGGATATGTAAACAGAAACTTTTGTGAATTAGAATGAAAGCAAGCTACTGATCATTATTACCTGAAAGATGTTTCAGCATTAAGTCAAACCAAGAGTGATTATTGTTAAAAAACTTAAATTTCAAGTCAAAATAGTCATTTATTAAGCAGATTCTCTAATTTTGAATGTATAATTTGGGGAAATAATTTAGAATAGTAATATGAAGAAGAGTCCATATATCACTGACCAGCAAACTGAATTTCTGCCATGATTTTTTATCTGCCAAATACTATGGTCATAATTTGACCAAGTGTGGTAAGACTCACCAGTTGTGGCACAGCATTTCTCCTCTAAGAGGATGGCAACTGTCAGAAAAGTATAAAAGACACTCTTTACAAGAGCCTTTAACAGGAAGCTTAAACCCAATTTAGTTAATTTAAAATATGTTTTAAAAGCAAGATGTTTTATGACTATTTTCGATACATTTAAAAAGTTGTGGTCGCAAGATTTGAATGTGCTGACTTTACACAAGAATGTCACTTTTCTCTTAACCTGAAAGTATAAAGATATTTTAATTAAAAATAAGGTAAAAATAATTTTTACTAAATCTAATTTATAAATAAATTTTACATTTAAAATAATTTGTTATACTTATGACGTAATATACCATAAGAAAAACATGAATAGCTTCAGAAATGAGATTTACAAACATTTCACTGGAATAAAATTTATTGTAATTTTTATTTTATTTTCACAATTAAAATAAATTTCTTTTAATTCTTCTGTAGCTTGCACTTATTTACATGTTTAATAGTCTTGTCAGTTTCTAATTAGATTCATGAAAGGAAAACAAAAAATGCTTTCTTTTGAAAGAAAAATGAATGTTAACAACAACAATGCTGATGAAACACAATTACTGCATTTTAAATCACTGTTAATAAAGATGATTTAGCAATTCTGTATGGTGATATATTTGAGATATAAATAATTTATCTCTCCTAAGTGCATTCTTTTCATTGAAGCTTGATCTGGACATTTACAGCAACTGATTTTTGTTTGACCAGCCATCTTGGATAAATAGTAAATAGATTCTAAAGTAGGGCTTCAAAGTATAGATTTGAACATATTCAACCTCTTACTCAATACATAAAAAAATTCAGTCACACAACCAAGTAAATTCTACCAAATATATTTGTTAACCCTCAATTAGTACTGTTGGATTTTCAAACATCCCATTTAAAATATTATTCATGTAGTTTTTAATTTTATTGTTATATATAGTCTTTAGTGTTCTTTATGGTTTTTATTGGATAAATAAAAATCAATATGAAAAACAAAAATTGTTTTATTTTGAAAAATCAAATGAAAACGCCAATATTAAAAAAATAATTTATAAGTTTCAAATATGCAAAAATAGGTTTCATTTTATTTTCAGTATGATCTTTTAAAACAATTTATGATCAATGAATCTGACACCTCTTAAACTGTGTTTTCACATTCCAAGCAATGAGGTTACTTTGATTTTTGCATACATTTCTACTACAATTATTAGACAGTGTTTATTTTATGGTCACATTCTTGTAATTCACAAATATTATAGTTTGTATTATTGTTATTTGACTGGTATTTAGAAAGGTACTGGACTCTCTATAGAAATTTGATTTTCCATTTGCTAAATATTAAGGAAAAACATTTTGTGAGGTATAACAATAACCTATGGTACTAATAGTAATAAACTTTTGGTCAACTGCTTGTGAAACAGGTGATATTGTTGATTGTACAGCAACATCATTGGTGATAGCATATTCAGAACTATTAAACAAGGTAATTGATGAAAGAAAGAAAGGACTAACCATTATTTGTAAGACAGAATGCATGACTGTCAGTTATAGGGCAAACCTAAGGTATGTGTTGTGTTTTGGGCATATAAAAATCAAGCAGATGCAGAAAATTAACCATCTGAGTAATATAGTAATGGAAAGTATGACAGAAATTCAAGGGTGTATATGAATAGCAAAGAATGCTTTTATCAAAAGCAACGCAATGTATTAAGGAATCAAAAACATTCTTAGAAACAAAAGAAAAAAAAAAAAAAGTTGGTCTGCTATGTAATTTCTAATCCCCTTGAAGTTATAAATAATTATAAACTATCTAACATTTTTATATACAAAAATACCCCCCACCCGAAAAAAAAAAAAAAAAAAAAAAAAATAAATGAGAAACAACAAAATGAGTATTATTTATTATCTGGTTGTGATGTGGTGTTGAAAACACAAAAGACAGTATTACTGAGTCAAATTGTAATATATGAAAACAAAAAGGGATCAAAGAAGCAAGAATTACTGAATGCAACAAGAGACAAGAAGTTGTGGAGAGCCATGATCACCAACATCCTGAAAAAAAAAAACATGGCACATAGAGAGAGAGAGTATGGTTTGAATAGGGGTAGGAGCAGCACATTGTCATTAAAAATGGGTATTTAGATATGATCAATTAATGACTGTTATCACCATAAGGATGAATGTAATACAAAGTCAGTTTTCAGTGAATTAAATGTAAAAGTGTGAATGACATAATGGTTAATGACCCACAGAATGAAATTGGGGAATAGAGATCAAACTCTGACTGAGGTAGTTTATGTTCACTTTGCACTAACACCCTTGAGAAAGGTAGGAATCCACCCCTATCCCACCAGCTCTGGATAAATAGGGCAGTTGGAACCCTTTAATCTTGTTAGGTAAAACATCTTGGGTGCATCAGTAACCCAGTACTGTAATAAATTCTCTTGCTACTGGAATCATCACTTTAAGTGGTTGTATCCCTGGGCATCAATGGAATAAATAAGAACAAATAACTCTGCAAAAGGTTAAATGTTAGAGAACAGTAAAGAAATACATTTTTTTTCATTTTATACTAATAGAAATAAAACCAAATTGAAAAGTCAGACAAGAAAAACTGAGATGAAGAAATAACTTATTTATGTTATAAACTTGTTATTTTGTAGATTAGCAAAGAAAATGTACATTTTTCCACTGAAATGTTGGAGTGCAAGTAAGAAAATAGGAATTCTAAGGTTTGATTTTTGAAATAGATATATATGCTGTTTGGAAGACTGCTGTAATATATTTACCCACATCCCAACCTTGTGCTAAACTTAACTAAATTAAGCAGCTGTATAAACTGATCAGTTTGGGGACATTAAAAAGTTTTAGTTCCTTTTTTGATAAAAAGACATGAATCTCAAATATTTATAATCAAAAGAACAATTCTTAGGGTACTACTTTTATATCAACTAAAGACATTACATATATATATCTTCAGATTCATTTAACATTTCTTCATTTTTAGTTCAAAATGTTTTGAAGATTTTTTTTATAGTCAGCTAGAGACAATGAAATTAGGTTAGATGTGGAAGGCTTGTCTTTGGAATTCTGAAAACATTATTTTGACAATAGAATCAAAGTAGGCAGGTATATTACACCAATTTATTTATATACATAATTTGTATATTCCTTTTCTTATTTATATAAGACTGTTTTGTTTTTTGTTTTTTTTTTTTAAAGAGATTTTTTTTTTCATTTTAATTCACATAACATTAATAGTATGGTTTTACATTTAGCAATTTTTCAAAATTGGTACCTTGTGGTTTTAGGTTTACTATACACTATCTTAGTATCACACTTTGCTGGTAATATTCTCAAAAGCTTTTGAAAAGGAGGACAGGTGGTGTGCAACCCTGGGAAAAAATTATTAAATAAATTTTCAATGCTGCATATACCTCTTTATCCTCCAATTAAAAGGTCACATTTTTATACTAACTTACCATTATGCTATCAAAAAATATATATAATTGTCTTGTTACAAGCATAAGATTGATTTAATATTCAGAGCAAACAGAGATAATACCAACCTTTATAAACCAAGCTATTGAGTTTCAAAGACCTTTGCTTTTCCTGGGCTGAGACTTCATGCAGCTGCATTTTAAAAAATAGAAGGTCTATGTACTTTCCTTGGTACCAGAGGTTAATTTAAGGAGTTTTTTTTTCATTGTTTTTAACACAACTAACTGGTACCTGGTGTCTAAGGCAGGAATGAAAAATCATACTAGCAACTAAAGACAAAATGTTTATGGCAAAAATTTATTGAAAATTTAACATAAACAAATCGTTTGATAAGCAATAGAACTGTCCAATATCCAAAGTAGGTGCTCAAATGGTAATTTTTGAAAACATTAACAATGTAGAGAAGTAGTTGTCATCACAAATGACATTTCTTGTTTCATTGGACATTGTTTCTTCTCAGGTGATAAAGCTTCTAAGTAATGCTGTGTTCCACCATCCATTCTTGGACGTTTTGTGTTATTTGATAGTTAAACAAGCAAACATTTCCCAAATTGATCCCTAAAAGCAAAGCTCTTCAGATTGGAACCTGTCACTTGACAATACAAAAACATTTCAATGATATGCAGTGCAACTTTTTTTTCGGTCATTGTATTGTTTTTCTGAGCTGAATACTAAAAAAGCATTTGGTTCAAACAGTCTACTTCTACAAAAAAGTGGTTGAAAATGAATCTGCAGAGAACATTTATTATGTCCAGAACTTCATGAAGATAAAATGGGACCAACAGGTCTAGATTACTTACAAGGTGTAAAAATTCCTGGAATGACGGAAGTACATTCAGCTATGTTCAAACTTCCACTTTCTTGAGATGCAGATCAGATGAGTTGCTGAGCAATAGAGAAAGTTGTATGTGTTCATGCTATACTGTTGGCAGAAAATGAGTGAAAGGAATCTAGAACAGTTGATTAATATTAACATCTTGTGTGAACATTGGTAAAAGTGATAGTGAAACATTAGCCTTATTAAAAAAAAAATGGCATATAGTGAACATGCTATGAAGAAATAATGTTTTTGAGTAGTACAATTAGTTCAAAGAAAAATGATGTGAATGATAACATAAAAAGTAAGCAGCTAAAAACACAAAGAAGAGATGCAAATGTGAACAAAGTACAAAGGTTAAGTATGTAACAGCAGAAGAACTGAACATGAATAGTGAAACAATCCAACAGATTCAAACAGAGGATTTGGAAATGACAATAATTATGTGTTAAGAGTTTGCGAACTCCAAGAAATTTATTACAAAAATGGGTCATTCAATTTATTCATTAGACTTTGCCTCTTGGGATCTGGGGGCTATTTCTAAAATTGAAAACCACCTTAAAAAAAGATAAAGATTTGCTAATATCCACGACACCTAGCAGCATGTGACTGCATTACCGAAATGTATTCCAGAAAATGAGTTCCAAGAATGATTCCAACAATGGCACCATTGTCTCACAAAGTGCATTGTTTCATAAGATGAGTACTTTAAGGAGACAACAGCCAACAGTGACCAGGTGAGCAAAGTTTTCTTTCACAGGGCCATTCTGGGAATTAAATTGTCATGTTTTGTACATACAAACTTTGAAGCACACCAAGTGTGAAATGAATCCAGGTTTTATAAAAATATGAAAGTTGTGGTGTTTCAACTTAAAGTAAATAGAGTTTCAGAAAATGGGACAAACAACGTTTTATTTTTCTTTCTGTTATTTACCATGGAATACTGTCATAAGTCAGGAGCATAAAAAAGAAAAGGAGATTACAAAAGATGAATGAAAAGAAATCGCACAAGCTTACATCAGGGATATCAAATATTGTTAAAGATTAAAGTAATCAAGCAAGCAAACCTATAGTCAAAGAAAATATCAGCAAAGAAATAGAATTATTTTATGAGGACAGCAATGTATCTCAAATGAAGATGGAATTGAAAAATTCAGAGTTATTAAACTTTCACATAGGAACTCTACAAAATGGAGGTTTCATAATGAGCAAAGTTAAAGATACAATCAGATAATGCCGGAAAAAACACACATTAGTTTTTTGAGAATATTACAGAATGTTCATTTTGTGACAGTTTTCTAAACATTCAATATAGAAATGTTTAGATTGTTCTCAAGGATTGGCTTTGTATGGAGTCCTTTTATTTTATATGCAAGCTACTTATCAAACAATCACTGATGTTTTGTTCCTTTTTGATGTTTTGTTCTTTGACTGTGGTTCCAGGTTATTCTACCAACAAAAATGAAATAAGTTACACAACATTCCTGTTCATGAGGACAAACTATTTTCATGACTTACATGCAATGACAAAACATGGAAAAGAATCTAAGATCACAATCATTGGTCCATTTAATGCTATTTCAGAATATGGGCACAGCAATATGGAAAAAAATAATTTGCAGAATTGTTTGTTACTAGAAGAGAGAGGCTTAGCATTCAGAAGGACAGGTCATCTGATCAGAGATTACAATAATGGTAATTTCCATGGTACTTTAGAGTTGATCAGCCATTACTATCCATTTCTTAGACAAAATAAAAAAATTACAAACTATCAAGACAAAGTGACAAATATAGCAGCTCTCTCTCAAAATTCAAGAGTTCATCAAATGCTGTGCTTAAACTGTAACCAAAATAATCATAAAGAAGCAAGAATCCACAAAATACTTTTCAATAGTGTTGAATACAACACCAGACTCAGCACACATGGGGCAAACTGTATTCATGCATTATGTCTGTGACACTATAAAGTGTCATTCGTTCTAGTTGAAAGGGTTAAATGAGACACTATTATGACATTGGTAGTATGAAAAGGATTAAAAGGGTTTATGTGAAAACCCCATATAGGATTTGGAGAATTGGAAGGGTTAAAAATGTTAAAGTGAAAACATGAGTTGAAATATGGGGCAAAGAAAAAACAGAAAGATTTTTTCTTTCTTTCTGATAAACAGAAACACAGAATGAAATGTTGGGCCCAAAATATGATTTGTGGTATGTGGATTGCTTGTCAGCCAAGAGGCAGGTGGAATTGTTATAAATCACAAAGCCAATAATGTAAACAAACTGAAATATGGTTTTGTAAACATGCATAGTCCAATCCAGTGCTCAAGGATGAACAAAATTCGATCTTCACTGTTCTGTGATAAAGGAACACAATGTGGAATAGAAACAGATGAAGGGACAAAGTAGAAAGCAGATAACTATCAGCTGACTGGTGGCAGTACTAACCAGTGTCAGAACAAACCAGGATTTAGCCAGGCCGGACGTGTTATATGTCCACCAGAAGAATGAGAATATATTCAATGGAATAAAAGTTTTTCTTGAGTTTCATCTGCAATATCTTATGTCCTATCAATTGTAAACTGCTGTAGATAAGGATAGTACAATAGCATCAAAACAAGTGGATCCACTAATGATTGGTTGGTTTTGTTTAGCGGCAGGTCAACCTCCATGGGTTATTTAATGCCAAAATCTAAATTTGTTTGCAATTTTATTTTTGGAGATTTTACTAATTAACCCATAGCTGGAGGGAGAAGAGGTGGATTCATATCTTTCTCAAGGATATTTGCACATAAGTGAATAATATGAACCCATCTGGAATTAGAATTCGGCTCCCTGATTATCAATTCTGAGTCATTATCCATTACATCAACTGTAAATCCAAGGTTACAGCACTTGGTATTCCCAAGCAGTCACCCATCTAGGTACTTACCAGACTCAACATTGCTTAACTTTGGTGATCATATGGGAACCAGTGTTTCAACATGATGTATCTGTAAGCCCCACTAATAGTGTACAGGTTCAAATTCTTGAGAACAATCCCACATCCACAAACAGTCCATGTGCTTGACACTCTAAATTTGTTGCTTTTTTTTATTATTTTTTTAAACTGTCCAAAAACTCCTCAATTTTTTCTGTGATATTCAAAAGTAGGAAATTGTGAATGAAAATATCAGCTGCTCAATGCCCAGCATGTTAGACATGTTGGTCTGCAAGAGTTGATAGTATTTGACATTCTGCAACTCACCTACCTGGGACAAAAGACAACTAAAACAACTTATATGAGTAATATATGTAACTACAAGTAAAAATAATCATATAATAAAGATGTTGACTGTCTATATAACAATCAAAGATTGTATTTTGCAAAAAAAAAAAAAAAAAAAAAAAAAAAAGGTTGACCAAGGTATTTCTGAAACATGTTTTGAAGTCATGAAGCAATCCTTGTAATTATAATACTTAATATCAAAAGAAAGAGTACTACTACTAATAATAATGATAAAATTAAATGTTCGCTTATCCTGTCTACCATTTTGCAGAATTAAATCCACTCTTCAGGAGACTTGTGTGTAGATTCAAATTTAATTTCAGAAATCATGTTAAAAGTCATTATTCTATTTTTATCTATTTACTTCATTACCCAACTCTAATAATATATATTATACTTACATCAAACCAACCATGGTTTTAAATATTACTATAAAGAAATGAAATCCTAAACAAATATTTAGGGAAGTCAAATATGTCTAATAAATTATAAATAACTTAACAATTTACTTAGAATTTTTTTTTTATAAACATCTATATCCAAAATAGTAATTCTTGGCTACACATATAATTCATTTCAAAAGTTGTTTTAATATCTAACTTCTGATTATATATAAAAATTCTCTGTCAAATATTTGACTTAATCCAATCATTCTTAGCAAATCATGTAATGAAAGTCATGTTGAATGACCATGCTTCTAGGTCCTTTCACATTAACGTGGGCATACCCCAGGGATGGACCTATGTTGTTTCTTCATCAACAATCTTCTCAATGTCTTCAGTTCCAAAAATCAGTATTTATGCTGAAGAAATAACTGTTTGACTCCTGTTTTAATATTAAGTCTGATAGGTTCCCAAAGAACTAGCAGCTAATCTTGAAAATGTTAACTGGGGCAAGAAATGGCTTGTAAATTTTAATGCCTCAAAAAAGGAAACTATTTTGCCTGTCATCAGCATGGCTGATGCTAACCTCTACGAGAGCAACTCTTACACATTGTTAGTCTCATGCTTTCCATGGACATGAAGTGGAGTGATTATATTGAATCAATGCTAGGTCTGCTGTTATGAAACCCAGGAAAAAATAGGGCTTTGAGATTCAGTCTTCTCTACCCTTTTGCCAGAGACCAGGACAGGCTGGTCTACTCCACACTAACTACCAAAGAACTAATAATGACAGCTGCCTGCTACAAAGAAGGAGAGGATCTTTCTGTTTCAGTGTACCACAAGCTATGAATTCTCTCACCAACAAGGACACAAGTTTATATTTGTATTAAAAAAGTTTACCAAGTGTTCATTTTGAATATAAAAACCAACATTCTGCACCAAGCAAACAAAATTTAAGATTAACAATTATGGTTGGCACTATTAATAAGACAAAAGTAGGTGGATAGCTTCTCTTAATCAAATTCACCCCAAACCACTAGGACAGAGGGTTACTGCATGTGAAAGAATTAGAAAACAGAAACATTATTAAAGAGCAAAAACAATAGAAGAGTGATCACTTTAGGAAGACAGGTGATAATGATTGACATTGCATTTAAATTTTTGAAGATCAAAGTTATTTGGAAAGCATAGAGCCAGAAAAGAGTTCCATAAGCAAGAAGTGCAAGAAAATAAAATGTTAACATAGAACTTAGTTACATCTGGCCAATTTAACTATAACTTGATGAGATCTTATTGCCAATCTAGTCAGTCAGTTATGTGCCATGCGTGATAAATGCTTAGGTGATCATGTATTGAAAGATACATGACTGACGAGGCAGATTTTTTTTTCCTGCAGTAGGTTGCCATTTCTTTCTGTAGTAGACCAATTGCCATCCAACGCTATAGAACCCGGTCTGTCTTGCTATTTCCCCATAGCCATGGGGAGAAGAAGAGGGTTCATACATTTCCCAAGGTCATTAGCATGTAAGTAAATGTAATGGATTCAACTGGAATTCAAACTCAGCTCTTCGATTCATCAATCCGAGCCGCTATCCATTATTCCCCCGTAACAATCTAGTACTTTGCTTAAATTCATAGAGTTCAAGTACTGTAGTGAAAAGCTCATCTGAACAATTACCATGAAAGTATTTATAGAAAAATGTACGGAGAGGCAACTTTATGGCGGTGGAAAAGTGACTGAATCTGAGATGCCAGGTCTGGACCAATAATATTGCCAATTCTTCTTTAGATTTTATCAAGAATCTATAAATATATAGCAAAGGTACAAGACCATATGTGGCAGCAATAAAAACTGTCACCTTAATTTTATGTCCATTAAACATGTAAATATCAAAAGGGTATTGATTCAAGCTCCAGAAAAAAAAATGATATTTAAAGTTACAAAATATATTGTAAGAGAGCCACAGGTATTTAAATAATTGCATAAAAAACAAAAAGTGGGTGATACCATTTAATTCATTAATGCCCACTGTAATATGCTGTAATAATTTTAAAAATCTGGTATTAATTACATGTTAAAATAATATTAATGCCCAACATCATAAAAATGAGATAGTGGACATTGATGAGTTAAATATATAACAATACTTAGTGTTAAAGTAACGCCCTTATCACAACAAAAAACAAAAACAAAATGAATTATATAGAACATTATTATTATCTTTTTACTTTTCTAAAATTTCACATTTAATATAAAGCTATGCGGACAATATTGCTGCTTACAGTTGCTGATCAACCAGCAGAGCCCTGCGAACAGTGTTCAATAAATGCCTGAGACAAGCATTTGCTAAATTTTAGGCAGTTCAGTGTCTCAAGTCAGAGAATTGTGCACTTTGTTCCGATTTTTTACTTTTAGACTCTTGTTCTTTATTATCCGCTTCTTCACGCTCCCTATTCCAGCTCTCCAGGCCCTTTGGCAATGTTGTATCTTCATCAAGGGAACCTGAAAGAAAGATTAAATGTGCCTTTTTAATTTTATGTATAAAGTGGTGTAGGCAAGAAATGGTCATTCAAACAGCACATACAAATTATGACTCTTTAATTTCTCTTGTTGACAGATTAATTTCCTTATCTTGGTATTAAAGGTGTAGAGAAACTACAGTTCATAATAGTACTTGTTAAGGTTCCAAGCTTTCAAAGTTGTTTAAAGTCATTATCAAAAAGGAAGTAAATTAAATGAAATTCAAAGTGTTTGGTGAGAGATTGTGAATCAAATTTTAAAAGTTTTTGATGTCACATGAACAGGAGATAGTGTGAATTGTGGGAAATTTAAATGCATTTTAGAATGTCTATTGTGGAATCATAAATGATTTTGTTGATTACTGGTCCCATTGACTTAATATTGATAACTGCCAAAATATGTAATCTTTGTTTGCTCACCAAAACAAATTGTAAACAAAATATCATTCACGAAAAACCCATCTTATTGTAATTTTTATATTTCTGCATCATGTGTTGTTGTTGTTGTATAGCACTTTGGTCATAATTATGGTTTTGGTTAGATGGGTTATTTTACTAGCACACTAATCCCAAAAGTCATTTCTTGCCAAATTGGGTAGTTTTAAGATTTGTTTTTATTTTATGTTTATTTTGCAGATAAATTCTTTTTAAAAGTGGATTTATACATGTAATTAAGTTATTGATTTTTTTATATTGAATAAAGTTACAGACAGTATAATGATGCCTTAGAGTACACCTTCTTGGTTCTTCCATTCTGAGAGGGAGGATCCTACTAGTGCCTAGAATTTCTGTTTGTTATGAAGCTGTGTATAAGGGTAAGTAGTCTGCCTCTCAGTCTAAGGTTGTGGAGGTCTTTCATGATCCAATATCTCCAGGTTGCTTCATAAGCCTTTCCAAGTCCAAAGAAGATAGTAAATTGCATGTTCATTTCTTACAAAGGCATTTCTTATAAAAGCCTTCTTTCAAATGTTTTGACAAAGCAGTTGGTAAGTGCTATGGGTCTGTTTGTTTTCTGGACTTGTGTTGTCTTTTCCAGGTTTAGATAAGGGATTATTGTAGCTTGTTTCCAACCATCTGGGATTTCACTGTTTGTCTATATGTGGTTGAACATGTCTAAAAGGTATTTTTGAGATTTAGTGGGTAATTGTTTTAGAAATTTGTAGGATATTTTGTCTGATCCAGTAGCTAATTTTGTGTGTTCTTTATTGAGTTTTTCAACTCAAGAAGAGTAAAGAGTTTGTTATAGCTTTTGTAGTTTTGTGAGTTGAAGAAGTTTAATGTGTTTTTTTATCATTTTGTTTTTTCTTTAAGAATTTCTTATTAAAGTTTTCTTGGGTAGAGTTTTTGGAGAAGTTTACAGTTAACAGATTTACAATGTTGGTTTTTGTGTTTTTGTTTAGAGGTGTTTTTTTGTAGAGGGTTGGTTTTTCCCTGCTATTTTTCTTATCATGTTCCATATTTTTTTGGTTTTGTACTTGAGTTCAGTTTGTTTACATAGTTTTGTCAGTATTTTCTTTATGCTTCTTTAATGGTTTTGTCTGCTCTTGCTCTATTTATTTTGAATTGGTTTAGATTGTCAGGGGTTGGCTGGAGTTGAAATTTTCTGAGGATTGCATTTTTGCAATCTTCATTAAACCAGAGTTTGTTGCCTTTGGTTGATTTAGAGCTTTTGGCTACACATATTTCAGCAATTGATATTAGGGTTTCTGTGAAATGTTCTATGGAACTCTTCTCCGTATTATTTTCAGCGAGTTCCTTGTTACATAGAGTTTTAAATTTGGCCTAGTTTGCTTTGCTGATTTTCCATTTAGTTTTTTTTTGTTCTGAGGCATTTAGGTTTTTGAGGATGATTGGAAAGTGGTTGCCACTGTGAGGATCCTGGAGGACTTGCCAGCTGAAGTCTATGAATATAGTGGGGTCACACAGGGATAGATCTATAGTGATGAAGCTGCCTGTTGCTAGGTGAAGGTAGGTGTTGTTGATGAGGTAGATATTGTTGAATGTTTTCAATTTGCTTTCCTTTTTTATCAGTATTTTTAATCGCCCCATCTCATATTGTGGTTGTTTAAATCACTTAGTATCAGAAATGGTTTTGGCAGTTGCATTATCAGTTTGTTTATTTTGATTTCATTGATATTATCATATGGTGGTATGTATATAGTACAAATATTGTTTTGTGTAGAGTAGCTTTAACAGCTGTTACTTGAATGCTAGTTTGCTAGTTGATTTTGCTTTGGGGTATATCATTCTTAATGTATATTGACACACCTCCAGAGGCATTTTGGCTAGGGGCCCGGGTATAGTGGTATTGGGTGTAGTTTCTAATGTTATTTAATTTTCTTTAGAAAGATTTCCTGGAGGCATGTAATACTTGGGTTGTGTTCGATTATGAGAAGTTGGATTTGATTCCTCTAATATTCCACCATATTATTTTGTGTATCATGGATTTTATTTGGAAGATTTGAATATTTTATTTTATTTTTGTATTTTGAATAGTGGGTGTTGAGTCCATTTCAATTTCCTCTATATTTTTAACTTTATTCTTAGTTTCTATTGGAGAGTTTTGAATTAACTTGATTTTCTTTTTTCCTTTGTTCTTGAAGTTGATCTGAGCCTGCTAGTGTTTCATTTTTTTGTGGTTGTTGGGGTATTGTTAGATTTGTTGGTGGGAATTTTTTCTATATTGGGTACATTAGTTTTTAAGATTTTGATTAGATTTTGTAGTTTTTTTTTTATTAGGCTTAACAATTCTTTTATTCTTTTTCCCTTTATGTGAGTATTCACTTAGTTTTCATTTGGATCTTGGGGAGTCTTAGTAACTTTTACTTATGTTGGTTTGGTGAAAGAAGTTTCCAAGGAATGCTTCTGGGAAGGTAATGTTCTGGGTGATTAAGTTGTATAATTTCTTTTTCTTTTTCCCCAGAATATTTTGAATCTGCTGTATGATTTTCTCTTTGGATAATAAATGGGCAGGGATAGGTTATTTTGAGGAGGTTCCTCTCTTGATTCAGGAATCTAGGGAAGTTTTCATTTTTTTTCATGGTCTGAAGCAGATTCATAATGGGGATATTTTTTTTTTTTTTTTTTTTTTTCAGAAGCCATAAAAATATATGATTTCATTGACTCCCTATCTACCACAGAGCCCCACAAGGGGATAATCCTAGGGGGAAACCCATTTGCTTAATCATATCAGGGCTATATAGTATATTAATGTTGTAGACAGACATAATTGTATTGAATCCCTAATTTTTTTGTTTCCAAAAGGGACAAAAAAAAAAAAAGGTACAAGTCATTCCTCAGCATAACTGACCCTTCAGCCACTGACCACTGTTTCAGATTTTTGCAAGAACCTAAATGAGGGGTGACATGACTAGCCAATTGATTGTATTGGGACTCTCTAACTGCATGTCTAGCTAGTAAAGGCTAAAATCGAGTGTTGTGGTTTGTGTGACCACTTTGGCATTCAAATCAAATGACCAAAGTATCCGGTCCTCAGGCATCACAGGTTGCCACCCATAGTAAACAGGTGCCCCACTACCCTTGAGGTATTTTTCAGACACTTTGTAAAGAAAAAAAGAAAAGAAAAATGACAAAAACAGCTTAATTAAAATGTATTTCAACTCAAGGCTATACAGTACAGTACCAAATTTACATTTATATCTACAAATAAATCATTGTTATTAATGTATGTATCACATAGGACAAAAAAAAAAAAAAAAAAAAATGTTACTTACCTGTGCCAGCTACAAATTCTTCATATGTTGTTTTCTCTGCAAATGGACGTGGTCCAAGCAGAGTAATCATATCATCTTTATCTAATTTTTCCTTTTCTAACAACAATTTTGCTACCTAAGATGAATAAAAAATAAATAAAAGAAACATTTTTTTAATTAAATGAATGCATAAATTTTTTTAAAAAATATATATTTTTTGATGTCACAAAAATACTTTCAGTGTTAATTAAAAATGTAGTAATAAATAATGTAGTAAATAAAAACAATAAGTACACTTTTTGTGTAATATTTAAATATATTAACAATTAAATTTGTTTCTGTATACAAATAAATCAATTGCTATAGTGTGAGCAATATTAACAGGAAGGTTAGTAAAAACAAGATTTTCATTAGGTATCTTTGGTTTGTGCATTTTCGAGATAAGGAATTATCATTATTATACATTGATTTAATTAAACTGCTCTTCTTGGTACCACTTCCCTGTTTTGGAAGTGGTACTCTCCAGCCTTCTTTAGATTTCTGTCATATAGTAATGTTCCCAGACTCTTGAAGTGAACTCTTTATTCAATCCACAGAGTGCTGGATTTTCTGATTCCACTGTCCATCCTAGGGGATATCTTGATTTAGTCAATTCTCCTGTTAATAGTCCATAAAATGCCACTTCTGCTTATTCTGCACTATAGTATTTCACTTTAACAACCAACATCATCCCGTATGAAAATTGAATTAAGTCTAAAATATGATAACTATAAAAAATATAAAGAAATATATAAGCATTTTTTATCTGTAGACACAAGAACCACAGATAAATTCATAAAAACTTAATCAGTAACAAAAGTAATAATTACCTTTTCAACATCATTTTTGTATTTTGTTAATAAATCCAGTGTTCTCTGATATGCATCTTCTATAATCTTACGAACTTCCTCATCAATGACCTGTGCTGTTTGTTCACTGTAGGGCTTATCAAAGACCATGTCTCCTTGTTGAGGCATGTCAAATGACAGATAGCCAACGCGTTTGTTCATACCATAGTGAACAACCTGAAGCAACAAATTAACTACAATAAAAATCTACAAAATAGGAAAATTAGTTCTGCATTACTTTAGCAAACTAAGGCCTTAAAATAGCTACTGTCATTTTTCAAGTATTATTTCTCACTAATATTTTCTTTTGCTAAAATAATTAACTAAGTTTTTTTAAATAATTTAATAAAATTGCATAAACAATATGTATACAATGTAGCTTACATTTTTTTTTTTAATTTGAAGAATTTTCTTAAATATTTCTAAGAAAAAACATACAATATTTATTCAGAGTCTGACTGATGACAAAATAAAGAAAAACAAACATTGAAAAATAGAGGAATGTTATTTGGAAAGTAATATTTATTAAATATTGTTACTAAAAAACAAATTTGAAAATGTCAAATGTACAAACAAAAAATTTTTGGATATTTCAAAGAAAAAATTTAAACAAAGATATAAAAGAATTATTTAGAAATTATTATTTAATATTGTAAAGAAATTAGAAAAGTATAAAAAATAATTAAATTAGAAATCTGCAGAATGTTACAGAAATTATTTTGACAATTATCGTCTTGACAAAGAAGGTCAGCTAAATGGAGCCAACCTCCCAAGAAGCATGTCAACAAACCCTGGGTTCCTGATGAATGACTTTTTTTTTTTTAATTAGATGAAAGCTGACAGGACAAAGAAGGTTTGTTCTCTATAAGACTAACAGCCTAAATGAGAGAACTGCTCATCTGTCACATGAAAGGAAAGCACATACCGGTTACATTGTTTACTCCTCACCTCACTTTTCCTCACTCATCTACAGCCAGCCCTTATGAGGAGGTTGCAACTGAATAAAATTTGCTGACCGCTACAATTTCATCTCACGGTTTGGGGGGAGGAGGATCCAACCAAAGAATTATTTTACTGGTATTAAGCCACAAGCATTTCACTTAAAAAAATGCCACACCCTGTGAACAAACCTGGTGTCTAGTCTGATCTGCAAAGTTTCAGGGCTTATTATTAGCACTAAGAAAAATCATGCTTAGATATGCATTTTTGTATTTTATAAAAAGTTTGTACATGGGGAATATTCGCTGAAGAATTATTCAACTAACCTTGTATTTTCCATATCAATCTTGTAAATTCTTTTTCAATCTATAAAGTAATCATCACTCTTCATAACACGTCCATTTAAACATGAACAGTTTTAAGTAATTTTCTTCTATTTTATATATATATTATATATATATATATATATATATATATATATATATATATCTCAGTGGTTTTTGAGCTATTCTTTTTCAGTGCCTCTTTTCAGATATTTGTATGGTCAGCTGATGCCTCCATGTCAAAAATGAACTAGTAATGGAGCAGAGTTAATGCAAACAGTTAATCTCATGTATTTACATTTTGTTGCATTATAGTGTCAATCACTGGAAGTAAGCTGTGCCAGGAACAGTTAACCAACAGTCACTGTGTCTGACAATAAAAGCTGCTGGATTTAGGCTTACAGGTTTTTGCTCCAGAGTTGCAGCTAAGTTTTTAAAATATGTCTTGAAATGTAAATATATAGGCAAAAAAATAAGATGTATATATAAAATATTGTACTCTTCTTTATAAAATGTAACTTGTTCCAATCAGGTTTGAAAAGGTTAAATTACATTGCTGCTCTATTAAAATTATAACACTCTTCCAAAATATTAGAACACTTACTGCTCCCTTGAGAGTTTGTAGCACCCAAAGAGGGGGTTACTGTCCACATTGAAAAATCACTGTGTTATGAATAATCAAGAGTGGTCTCCCTTTGTTTCGTTACTCTCCTCTTTGAGAGAGCTATTTCTGTTTACTGGGACTATAAAAGGAAACTATACATGAACCTTGTATTCTCAGTTGAATAAAGCTTTCTTAAAGCCTACATCTGCGTACTTTTGTCATCATACACTGATCATCTAGAAAGTGTTTACTTTGACTTTTTAATTAAATTATAAAAGCATCTGTTCAGTTTTTACTTTTTCTGCAATAACATTTCAATATTGATAAAAAAAGGCTTTTTAAATAATAAAATTACTGAAAGTAAAAGAAGTTTATTTTAACATGAAATCTTTTAAAACCGGATTTATAAAATACTTTTACTGTCATACAAAAATGCATAGTTTTAGAAAGCAATCATACCATTTTTAATTAAAAAAAATGGTTGAATTGATTTAATAGAGAAGCTTGTTTATTCTTAACTGAAAAAAAAAAAAAAAAAAAAGATTTGATATGATTTAGTTATAGGCCCTGGAAGCTACGCATGGTGTAAAAGTATAACAGTCAAGTTATCTGATTAGAATTCTTGATAAAACTGTTTTCTTTTTTAAAAACATATGCTTTTTCACCTTTTTAATGAAGTTGTTTCATTAAGAATCTTTCAATAAAGTCCAAAATCCTAATTCAATAATTCTTTCCATTCACTTCAGATTGTACTTGATGGAACAGGGGAGCTTTTTCAAACAATATTTTCATCATTGTTTACTATAAAAAGAATGGAACTGACCTGAGCATATGCATTTTGTGTTACTTTCTTGAGATCATCCTGAGCTCCAGTTGTGATTTTACCAAAGAAAATTTCCTCTGCTACTCGGCCTCCTAGTGTCATACACATACGATCTAAAAGCTGCAATAGAAACAAAATATTTAAAACATCCCTTAAAAATGGATTCAATTCAGTAATAAGATAATGAATGCAATTTTCTTGTACAACAAAACTAAGATCATGACACATCATTTCATTTTATATTCATAAATATTGTTAATAGAAAAGTGTTTTGAACATGTGGGGGTAAATATAAGATATATTTATATAAAATAAACTAGAACTGGAATAGAGCTAGAATGATAAGTCCAATGTATATAACACTAGTTAGAAACTATGGAGATAATCTGCCAATTAAATGACTAACTAATAATCTTTATTTACTCAAATACCCAAGAATAGCATAATTAGGTGGAATAGGAGCAGAAAGTAGACTGGATGATCTGGAACTTTGTAGAGATAGAGAGAGTATTATACAAATTATTTGAATAGGACTACAAAAGAACTAAACAAGTAACATTAGTAGCAAAATAAGAGTTTGTATTAAAAAAATATCTGGAAGATTAGCAGATACAATAAATACTTTTGGGAGGCTAGAGTGTTCATCTACCAAAATACAATTAAAATGAGGGTCTGAATAATTAATGAACTTATTACAAAACCTCATCACAGAATTTCGGACAATATTTAAGAGAGGATGTTCAAATTCCACATATTCAATTGATGTTACCAATAAACCTACAGATCAATAAACATGATTTATATTAATCTACATTTCTAAGTAATACTAACTTGAAGGTGAGAATGTCAAGTCTCACTAAACATTTGATGGATTTGATGCTGACCACCAAGATGGCTGAACTGGGGAGCACAATAATCTCCAGTAACAATCTGTTCAACTACAGTAATCATATATTAAGAATGTAATTATAACTGTGTTGAGAACTTCTCTGCCGAGAAAAGTCAATGAAAAATATATTATGCATTAATGTCAATGTTTGTATTTAACTGTGGTATGTGTGTGTGTAACACTCTTTCAAAATATTAGCTCTGTCACAAGTCCCCTTCCTACCTTTGAATTTGCTAATGATTCTAGTAGGATAAAAAAAAAAAAAAAAAAAAAAAAAAAAAAACAAAAAAAAATGCATTTTAATGAAAATGCATAAAGTCTAACACCAAAGAACCAACAAATAAAAACAAAAAAAATACAGTCACACAAACAAAATTAACTTACATTGCACTGTTTGGACAGAGAATGTAACAAATGAAGTAATAATAAAGTGGAACAAATTTTTTTTTTTTTTTTTGTTAAACAAAGAATATCATCTGAAATAAATTTTATTTTGAAAAAAGAAAAAAAAGAAAAAAAAAGGTAACTTTTCTTTTTATCAAGTAGATATAAAATTGGAAATGGGTAAATTTTTGCAGTATAAAATTTTCATAAATCCTGATAGGTATGATAAAATTAACAAACCTGTTCTTTACTGTAAAGATATTGTTCCCTGGGAAGGTACTGGGCATATCCAAGTCCTTTACCTCTAGGAATGATAGAAACCTACAAAAAAGTCATTTATTTTGTAAAGAAAGTTTTCAAAATATTAAATCAAGAATTTATGGCATTTACAGTCAATATAAAATAAGTAGGATTTTTTATTTTTTTTAAGATTTTCTCCCCCAAATTTTACTACACAAGTTTTTCTTGAGAGAGGAAATGCATTTGGTGAGATAATGTTTTTTTGGAAAATCTAAAGTTCTGAAATTATTGAAGAAATATTAAAACATTTATATGAAAAATGTTTTTCTAATTAGTCTTTTCTCATAAGAGGAATAACATTTTTTTGTTTTTCATTGCACTCTTCAGTTATTCTCATGTCCTTTTGAGAGAATTGAATTTTTCATTACATTATTCTATAAATAATTAATTTACTAAAGACAAACAAGGCAAAACAAAATCAGCTAAGATATTAAAATGAGTTAGAAGAAAAAAAACTTTAGTACTGACACATAAAAATAATTATACAACAATGTAATTGCTAGTGCTTTAAGTACTGTTTAACTATTTGCCATAACTATTTGCAATAGTCTAAGAGGATGCAGTGGTAGATGATATTAATAAGCATACTTGAAACTGCCCATTGCAGTAATGTTATTTTACTACATTTTATGCCCTCAATTGCCATGACTGCCTAATTTCCACACAAGAAAAATATATATCTGTCTTTCTAAAGTACTTAAACTGATTTTAAATCAAAGTTTACATGTAATTGATGTAAATTTTCTAAATAAGGTTGGTTAAACAAAAACTAATAGAGAAAAAGTTAAACATTGAAACAAATCTTAAAACAAAAAAAAAAAAAACAAAAACAAAACTACATATGATTACTGATCTATTTTATGCTTTGCTATTCAGATCACCATGCTCATGTTGATTTTACCTTTTAGCTTTTTTCAGGTATGTCTTCATACTGCAATTTCAGACTAAAATCTTTATTCAATCCACGGAGATTGATTGTTCTCACCTGGCCTTCCATGATTAGGGGAGATAACTGATAAATTAATACTTACCGGTCTTATTCACCTTTGTGCGGTTCGTTTCTTTGATTGAACTAGAATATGTGACTTTTCAACACTACCAGAACCAGGAATTGAACTCTCAGTTGCCAGCAAAGCAGGTATGTTTTAACCAATGTTTTAATCCATGTGTTGCTTGGTCAGTTTAGTGGTGAAATTATGCAGCTTTAAGCCTAATGTCTTTACTCATGCTTTTGTGTATCATAGGTTTCTCTCGTGTACTTGTTCCACAACTTCAATAGCTTTTTTTATTTCCATTATGGTCATTCCTTCTTTAGATTTTATGCATCTTGATGAAGAGAAGGTTTTCTCTTGCTATTTATTTGATCTTTTTATATACAACTGGTGCATCTGTGTTCTTCACTTTTTTAATCTCTGTCCAGTTCTCATTTTAGACATTTTTTTTTTTAACCTGCTTGCATTTATTAGTTTAGCTTTATATATTCTGAGCCAATTGGGTTCGTTTTGTCTAGTTTACTGCACATTCACACATTGAGACCGCTTTTGATGGAGAAAAAAAACTGGTGTTATATATCTCTCCCAGTCCCAAATCCACACTGACTATTGGCTAATACATGCCCAGTATCGTTCATATGCAAGTAGTCAGCACTACCTACTGTAAATAGAATGTCTTTTCTCAACAGCCCATTATAGAAGAGGACATAACTCCTGGTGTTTACAGTAGCACACACAACCAACTCCAAGTCTCTAATCAATTTGACCAGATTCTGTTACAAAATATCTCCTGATCATAGCACCACCATGCAGAGGGTGGGTGTTTCCTTCATCCTCATTGTTTTCAACACACAGAGGAGGTACTTTGTCCTCATTGTAGTTGCCATCTCTTTCCACAGTGGCAGGAAGTGCATTGAACATCCAGGAATCTACTCCCAACTCCCCATCGCTCATGGAAGAATCATCAGTGTTGCTTGCAGCAGAGCATTGATCCCATGCCAGTCGGAGGTCTTTAACATGACACACCACACCATCAATCATGACAGATTGTGGACTGATGATCTCAGTGATCTTCCATTTTACCAGTACACCAATGCCAGATCTATGGACTGGCATTCAGGATAACTCTGAACCACCATCTTGACACCTGTGCTAGGTACAGTGTGATTGACTCACCTGACAAAGTAAGTGGTGCGCTTAACACCAGGGTGACCACTACACTGATGTATTTCCATTATTTCGTATGGACTCAGCTCTCACATGGCTGCACCACATGCTGAGAAGATAGGTTCAGTGTCCTTCAACAAATCCAACCACCTCTGTGGAAGTCTGGTAAGTTTGTCAGCTTTATTTTGGTTTGATTTAGTCAGCCTTACATACAAGGTGAGGCCATAGTCTGCAATCAGTGCCTGAAGAGTCACCAGTCATCTTCGTACAAGCATCTCACACACTGCTTTCGTTTTCAGGTGTGCCAAGTTTATGCCCTTTAACATTGTGCTGGGCTCAGCTAGGTTGATATGTTGAGTGTCACTGTCACAATAATGCCAGCATGTGTCCTCCCCAATGTCTCCATTGACTTCAAATGCCACACTAGTGACCAGAGAACTTGCATCCACCCACACTGTTATTTCCTGGCTGCTCACACACCAGCCTCCTCTTGCAGGGTATTCTTAAACCCCTCTCATCACATGTGCTTGGGGAGTGGGGGGGTATGTTGCAGGTTTTGTCATCCCACCCTTTGCAGTGGCTTGTCAATTCAAGAATGCCACTGCTGCCCTAAGTCACCTGGAAGGTGGCCTACAAGCTTTCTGCAAAAAGAGAACATAATATGATGCATGATAATAGTTGGAGTCTCCAAGAACTTACTCCCCACCCAAGCAATTTTGCACCATTGTTGAGTCTCATGGGGTCCTTGCAGATCAGTCCAAAGTCAGACATATGCTTTCTGACTCACACCACAGAAACCACACTTTCGTTGACAAAGATGTTATCTATGAATGCTGAAGTGACACCTTGGATTGCTTCATCCTGTGACAATACAGTCTTGATAATTGCCTTACTTATAAGAGGCGTCACATTGAGATTGAAGCCTAATTGCATAAGGCAGTAGCTCTTCTCTTTCAGTAACATGGTCTGGAAAGGCCACAACGATTGGTATACGTGGATCTGTAGATACATTCTCCTATGGTCCAACAACAATACATTGCACCCCTGTTGTTGCCATTCCCTTAGCTTGTCCACATAGACAGCCTCACTTGCTGTGAACACATTTACATACTCATTTAACTCTCTGTAATCCATCACAGAGTGTATCTTTTTCTTGCCCTCTTGGACAATGGCCATCAGTGGAACTAAACCATCGAGAGATCTGAGCTCCTCCTCGGGATATGGTATGAGCCAGCCGTTATCTAACAATACTTCTAATTCTTGGTTATATTCCTTACACGCCAGCTCAGACACAGGATGCTCTGTTATCTTGTTTTGTAGGCCAGTTGGTGCCTGATTTTAGGCCCACTTCCACACTTTCTTTTTTTTTGATAGCACTATGCTGAAGTCCAGTTCCTCTGTGGTGAGAGCCACACACATTTATATTTATTTTCATTATAACTATCCAATGATTTTTCTTGTAATATTCATGTTATTATAGGCTGCAAAGCTGCATCAGTGAAGTCATGAGAGGCACAAAGACATTTCAGTCAGGTCTTTCCACTGATTTTCAACACCTGCAATATACACATACTAATTTTGGCCTAAAATGATTTTTGTTAATGTATATTAATATTTCATAAATTAAGACTATAGAAAATATCACTCTGTTGCTATAGAATTTACCTTTAATATAGGATCAGCATGTTCAAGGTACCAACCAGCAATTGCATGACCAGCTTCATGATAAGCTACAGTTTTTTTTTCTTCAGGTTGCAAGACTTGTGTTTTCTTTTCCATGCCTGTAAGAGAAGAATAAAGACTTAATAAATTAAAGACATAATGAAAACGAGTTCGAAGTGAATGAAAATAAAAGGCAATTAATAATGAAAGGGTCACAGAGGGGGAGGGGAAAGAAAAATAAATAAGAAAAATAAAGATCAAAAGCAAAAGAAGCAGTTAGTTATATTTTAATTTTCTTTATAGCACATGAAAAAAATTAATTAATATCATTGATAAAAAAACTGATTGTAGAAAATTGTTTTTTGTTTTCCTCATAACCCATATTCTCTACAGCATAAAAATTAAAGTACAGTACTACATAACTTACCTGCAATGACCCGTTCAATGGCTTGTTCAAAATGTTTCCATAAAATTGAAGCATTCAGATCTCTGGCAGCAATTAAGGCTGCTTCATTACAAACATTGGCGATATCTGCACCTGAAAACACAAAAAAGGTAGAATTTGGCTGAAGAAATTCAGTGGCATACAAGTGACACCAGTTACAATTTTATCATTACTGTATGAAGATAGCACTTTTATTATATGAAGCATGGCATTCATTTTCATGTATGAAACTATAAAGTATATCCTTTTACTTTTGCAGTTATATTTATTATGATTGGAGTGTATACTTATATGATAGAACATTTAGAGTTAAGCTTGTATACAAATTTTTACTATAAGCTGCTATTCTCTATGGCCTAATTTATTTTTCAACACAGTATAAATGGAAAACGAGAAAATAAAAAGTCAATTGCTGACATCCCCTGATCAGGGGACGGAGTGACTGTGGGATGGTATGTCTATGAAACTCTAGAGCCAGGATGCTAAAGCTAACATTAATCAGCTAAGTGACAAATTTTATACTTGTATTAATCCTAGTCACACACACGTGAAGTGTGAACACTGATATCAAGACGTTTTATACTTACATGCCCTATCCCAGATATTGAGCACTTTTACCCTATAAATATAGCCTACATTAAAACAATATATATATATATATGACAACATATTGTCTGTTGACAGCTTTAATCTGTGGTACTCTTATCAAGGATACTATTGTTGTTAACACTGGCATTTATTTCACTGTCATATCTAAAAGTTTAACATTGATGACAGGCTATTTGAAATGCTAATGTAGGCATCACTAATAGATCCAAGTTTTATTCTTTTTTTAAAATTTCAGTCCTACTGAGTGAAGTCTAAATTTTAATTCTTTACTATTTATAAAAAAAAAAAAAAAAGTATGTAGAACTGTCTATCTATTGGTATGTTTAAAACATGCAGTTAATATGAATAAAGGTGAAAATAGCTTTGTCAGAATTAAATTACTATCTCATTTTTTTTTTGCTATTTGTTTTATAACATTCATATGAGGTTTTTGGCAGTATTAAGTCACAAATACAATTTATTGATACAAGAAAACTGAACTAAAAAAAAATGAACAAGAAAATGGATTTACTGCAACTGGTTTAATATAATTATATACGAAGAACAGAATAAAGAAATTATAATAATGTAGCAAATCATCTCTTATTTGAATTTTTTCAATTAAAATCAAGTTCAATTAAAAAAAACTGTTTCAATTATAGAATTGTTAATTTCAGTTTCTACTTTTATAAAAAGTATGTATATATTTGAAATGCATGTAACACTGATATACTTGGATGTATAAAACATTAAAATATCTTTTTTTAAACTTCAAAAGGCAATTTTTACTACTCATTCAATGCTCCACAATGTCAACTTATTTCTTGATTATGTATTTTAGGAATGATTGTTTGTCAGCTTTCTGATCTCTAAAAATAGCAATCACATTCAAAACAGTACATGTAATGGAACTCACCTGAAAATCCTGGTGTTAATGAAGCCATTTTTCTTGACACTCCCTCCTTATCAAGGTCAGTCTTGAGATTTTTCAAATGCACCTTGAATATTGAAGCTCTAAAATAGTGTAAAAGTTTAAATAAGGTAAAAAATTACCAACACTTTTTCAGGTAATTTGCTTCTGAGTGAAAAGATTTAGAATATCCCAACAGTAGTCAGTACATATGAAAGCATAGATAAAACTTATATCAAAAGTTACAAATCATAAAGTTTAAGAATCTTTTGCAAATATGTCATTACCAACACTTTCATTAAATGAAAAACTATGTGTATGTGTGTATATATCTCTCTTATATATATATATATATATATATATATATATATATATATATATATATATATATATTACTTCTTCATTTAATATATTAATGAAGCATTTGTGATAAAGAAAAATTGTATTTATTGTATTTATTTTCTCTAATTTCTACCAACACTACAAATAATAAATATTTAACAAAACAAATTCAGTGAATTATCACATTTGAGCTTAAAGCTTCAACATATCCATATAATACTAAAACTAATCTTGTAAGTATGTTTGTTCCCAAGATACAGCTTAAATGATATATAATACCAATTTAGGAGCATATAGTACCTTGAACCCCTTCAAGTACAGTAACAAATTTAATAAAAGTTAGACAAAGGGTTCTTGACCGCTTTTATGCTTTTACAGCATTTTTAATAGGAGATTCAGTGTTTGCTTTTGATACACATTTGAATATCAATCTGCATGTATAAACAATCACTTGCATATTATATTCCAGCTATTATGTGTGTGAAAAATAAACACATTCATAATACATTATAACAACATTATTAAATAAATTTAAATATGCATAACATATTTATACAATTCACTACACTACATTAGAACTTTTTTTAAAAAATAAGATGTTTGCAATTATCACATTTGAGCTTAAAGCTTCAACATATCCATATAATACTAAAACTAATCTTGTGAAGAGGCTATGTGGGTCTGTCATTGTAAAAATTAATCTGTATGGCTGGAAAATTGTGTCACATCACTTGATGGTAAATAAATAAATAGATGCATACTGGTTTGCCGCCATTACATATGTTGAAGTAAATGTGAAGACAAAGTAAATGTGAAGACGAAATAAGTATGTATAATAAAAAAATAATTAAAATTACCTAGAAAAAAAAAAAAAAACGAAACTAAGTACACAAAAAGTGCATCCATACTTTGTTGTTTCAATAAATATGAATCTCCCTAAGCAGATGATTGCAGTTTGTTCTTTTGAATGACCATCTTTGACTAGCAGCATGGCCCGGTGTTGCCCGTGCTTGATTCAAAAATCGTACGAATCATACAGCAATCGCTATCACTTGACTTAAAATATTTTTGCCCTTCCTTGCCTTTAAAGGAGTGCCCTTTGCAGTGCTGATGTTGCTACATGCCTTACTTCTTGCCTATCTCACACTAGTTCTTTTTTTGTAACAGATTTAATATTTAGTATAGAGCTTAGAAAAAATTTGCAAACAAAATGAACACAAAACGATCAGCTTTAAAAAAGGACTTGTAACTGGAAAAACCAAATGAAAAAAGAATGTTAACAACAAATACTTTTTCACACCCAACCCAGTTCTGCAGAATCAGAATCAACGTTGAGTTTAAGCAAGTGAATGAGCCAAGTGGAGTAAAGTGCCATGCAGATTTAAATTTTTCCCACTTGTGACGAATGCAGCTATCAATTTTTTTTGCATGCTAGCATGCTAGCTAACATTCGTATCAGTCAGCTGTTGCCTCTCATGCTGGCTAATAGAATCTTCCTGGCTATTTGTGGCAGCCAGCTATTGGCTCTCACTCTGGCCAATACAAAATGGCCGCAAACTACATGAAAACTGCCGTGGAAGCAAGAAAAAAAAAAAAAAAATCAATTATTTCCACTATTGATGGGAGTTGGGAAATGCAAAGTTGGTCTTGGCCTTCTTGGAGCATGTGCATGTAAATTTTGGTGCAAATCTGTCAAAAATTGCAGCCGTGCATTCGTTACACACACACACACACACACATCCTGCCTTTTATAGACAGAGATAATTATAATATGGTAAATACAAAAATCAGTATAAATTCTTATTTTAGGACTACTATCAGTTTACAATTCCAATCTAAAAAAAAAGTAAACTTTTTCCTGCAGGGCAATGTTTTCATTAAAGGGATGTTTCAAATTAAAGCTAACTTATCATCCTGGAATAATGATAGGCCTCCTATGTTATTCTGCTATTATCATTGAATTTCCAGCTGTATTTCATCTAGAAAATATAAAGCAGCAAATTTTTTCACAAATTCTGAAAACTTTTCCATTTATTAATGTATTATTGCATTTGATCTAAATAATATTGTTTAAGATGAGTCATAATAATAATTATTACTACAATAAATTGTATTACTAATACATATTAAAATATGTGTAATTGATAATAAAATTGATAATATTGTTACCTCTTCATTTTGTATCATGAACTGCTTTTAAAAAGGAATCCAATAGATTTATGGGTGGTCTTATAAATGATAAATATGCTAACAAAGGATATCAAATTAAAAGCCTGGTGCTTATTTCCCAAATTTGAAATATTCTCAGAAAAGAGAAGACTAAGTAAAAATATTTTAAATTACAAATCGACTATTAAAAATATCTATTAGAAAATGATATTTGTTGGAAGAGGCCAGGTTTGCATTTTTACAAAACTTGGCAAGGCCAAATCTCACTATCAATGACTTGTAAAACTAATAGACCTTCCACTCTAGGTTGCTTCCTGTTTCTGTAGATATCACAATCACTATAAGAAGACAATAAGAGGAGGAAAAGTGTATTAGAAAGCAAATGAAACAATATGAGAAAAATATGTAAAGATGAAATGTGCTAGCTGATAGCAGAGACAAAACAGTGAATAAAAATAAATTGTATTTGTGACTTACCTGCCTTTTATATCTGGAGCTGGCACAAATATCTGTCTGTCAAATCTGCCTGGACGGAGGAGGGCTGGGTCAAGGATGTCCACACGATTTGTGGCAGCTAATACAACTACACCACTTTGAGTATTGAAGCCTGACATGATAGAGAAATGATTCTTAGAAAAAACAAAAACATCCTGAGGGGATGAGAAATTAAAAACCTCAGTGTATATATATATATATATATATATATATATATATATATATAAGAAGATGGAGACTTTAATTATCCATTTTGATTATAATGTATTTTGTGAACACTAACCAAAATTTCCTCCGTAATGGTGTTCACGAAATAAATTATAATCAAAATGGATAATTAAAGTCTTTGACTTCTTATTATCATTATAATGCTCTATAGTCTACATTGAGCTCTCCCTGGATTTATATCCTCCTTGGAATTATCACTTCCAGTCACAAACTGGTAAGACATATATTAAATAAATTATAAACATTATGTCTGCTTATTTTTATCATATAATCCTTTCATATTTACAAATATTCTTCCATATATTACAATCAAATGAGGCAAAAAATGCACTGTAACAGTGAAAATCACTTATTTCCATAGGGACATTTGAATTGATATATAATGTTGGTTTTACATAATACATCAGTTGGTGGGAGGAGTTATTGCAAATAATTTAATTGGTTGTATTGTATTTTTTATAATATATGATTAATTTTATTTTTTTTTTTATTGGTATCCATGGGAGATATATTGGTATGAGTGAGGGTTTTCTTTTGTGATTTTCTCATCCTGTTTATAGTTAGCATGCATCTGGTTACAATATAAGAGTTTTGATATATTTAGGGTCCTTTGAGGAAGTACTGTGTGTTGAGGTATTTGTTCATCTATGTGTTTAGGGAAGTCATTAATGAAAGTCTGCTTAATATTTTTTTAGTTCAATGTGGAATATCTTTTTTATGGAGTAATTTTGTGCTTGGTTAATTAAATTCTGTATAAGTTTTATTTTGTAGTAATTAGGACACTTATAGTTGAGAGTTTTTGCTGGTTATTTTTTTTTTTTATATAGGGCGGTGGTAAATGAGGGTTATTACAAATTTTAATATTTACTTACATCTCTTTTCCCACAAAAAGAAAAAGGAAAATAAGAAAAGCAAGAAAGAAAAGAAAAGACACAAGATATAGTCTCATCTAAAAAGAAAGATATAGTCTCATCTAAAGAGAAAATAGGAGCAAGAAGGAAAGAAAGACACAAAATATAGTCCCCTCTTCAAAAAAAGAAAAAAAAAAAGAAAAAAGAGAGAAACATAAATATAAGGATGATATAGAAATGTAAAGAAGCTAGACAAGACATGTTAATGATGAGTTCAACCAATCAAAAAAACAGTCCATGTTAAGCAAGATTTCATGAGCCACAGATTCAAAATTCAATGGATACATTTTGTCTATTAGAAAGAGAATTTTGATACAGTGTAACGACCTACGAACGGTTGACAATTCCCTAAAGAGGCATCCATTTATTTGAATTCCACAAGTTAGTGTTTTTATTTAGTCTTTTGAACTTTAATTTCTGATCCATCAACTTTTTGTATCATTACAAACAAATATTTTGCGAGAAAATATTAAGCTTGGTCATTGGTAATATATATATATATATATATATATATATATATATATATATAAAAAAAAAAAAAAAAAGAGCTACTCACCATCCATTTCTACTAGAAGTTGATTTAAGGTGTTTTCTTGTTCACTGTGACCTCCAAAGCTACGGCCACCTCGTTTCCGCCCAACAGCATCAATTTCATCAATAAATAAGATACAAGGAGCATTTTTCCGTGCAAGTGAAAACATGTCTCTTACCTATAAAGATCATAATGGAATTGCAAACATGAATAAAATTGAACATTTTAAATTACAGGTTGCACATTATCTGAGTTTAAAATTATTTTAAGTCCAATATTAAATTCGGGGGTGGGGAGAGTAATGTTTTCATCAGATTTTTAAGTATAGCAAATAAAATAAAACAATGGACAAATAAGGAACATAAAAAAAGAAAAATACATTGAGAAAACTGATAATTTATTTTTTCTAACTAAAAATGTTTAAAAGAAAGATAATATGGATGTAAATAAAATTAATTTTGAAAAAGTATAACCAAATTTATACTTATATTTTTAAAATTTTATTAAGAGCTGTTCAAAAGAGTGTAGAAAACATGATCTTTTAAAAACAGAAATTGGCAATTTTTAGACATTATGTATAGAGTAGTGTAAGAATATCTTGAGAAATGAAATACTTACTCGAGATGGCCCTACACCAACAAACATTTCAAGGAATTCTGAACCAGAAACAGTAATAAATGGAACATGTGCTTCTCCAGCAGTTGCTTTGGCAAGTAAAGTTTTTCCAGTTCCTGGAGGCCCAGTCAAGATGGCACCTTTTGGAATTTTAGCTCCTAAATCAATGTATTGCTGGGGGTTTTTCAAGAAATTTACAAATTCCATAATTTCTACTTTAGCCTCTTCACATCCAGCAACATCTCTTTATTAAAAAAAAAAAAAAAAAAAAAAAAAAAAAGAAAAAGAGAATGAAGTGTTGTTTAATTACAAATTTGCTAATAAAGAGATCTGTGGCACTTAAATGAATTCAACTCAAGACTCATTTGTAAAGAAGTCAAAATATTATAGTAGAAATAATATAGTTCAAAAGACAAGATTTTTGTAAATTTATTTATTACAAGAGTAAACTAAATGCATTTCATTTTTAACTGTGCTAGACAATTACCAATGTAAAGGTTTTATGCCAAGTTTTATTTCAAAGTTATAAATTGCATGTGCTCAAGAAACTTGAGGGCAGTGGGGTTTTATTTTTTTTTTGTTTTTTTTTTTTTATTTGCAAGCCAAAACAAATTCAAAGTAAAACTATTCACATGTGCATAATGGCCAGCTATTCTCTTTTTCTGAGCATACCAATCTGCTATGGAGGCTAGACAATCTATGTTGCAAAGCCCACCTGTGGTTTATATTGCAACTATATAAAAGTTATTATCTAAGAGTAATGGCATATTCCATATGGTCTTTGGACAAAATTGTCCCAGTAAGCCAGCTCCTGCATTAAGCCACAAAAAAGATAATGTAGTATATGAAAAAAAAAAAACACTGGCAAGTAGGAAACACTTTCTTATATTTTATCTACAATTTGAAAATGAATAAAATCCAATGAGTAAAATTTCACTCTTCAGTGTTTTGTAATACAACAGAAACAAAGTTATAGTAATTATGTCTATTTTTCATAATCTGTAAAAATTAATTCTATCAACCAACTTGCAGAGTGAAATTGCACATCCAAATCTTAACTGCAAAAATAAACTAAAAATATTTTAGTAAATTTTGTTTTTGATCATTTGAAATGATTGGTTGTTATTTTCAATATTTTTTAGTCACTTCATTTTAAAGTTGTCTTCATGTCGATATGTGATTGTCAAGTATGAACAACAAAACTGACAACTGTATGAATTGGCTAAACCATGAACAAAATAAAGATGGCTGAAAACATTGGAAGATTTGTCAGGGTGGGTGAAGAAGAAACAACAGCAAAGAATAGTATTAAAATATTTTACTTAGACACAAATTTCTACTGGTGAAGGATGTTCAAGTTTTGTCATTATAAGCAATACAGTCATTTACACTATTGTCCTCATCTTTGTTGCCTGCATGTAAATAGTATGCTTAATATTAACTCATCCCAGAAATTTAGAAAGAAGATATACACTTGATGTACATGTGACACAAAAATACTCACTTGAACTCCACTCCAATATCATCTTTCATGATCTTTGCTGTGGTTTGTCCAAAGCCAAACATGCCACCTCCACCACTACGACCACCAGGGCGTCCACCCTGTAAAAAATTATGAAGGAGTGGGGTTAGTCATCTGCATAAGAATGAAAGTGTTAAGGCAAATTAAACAAGTTTGATATTAGAATCTAAGGGTGTGGAGATATCAAAAAAAAAAAAAAAAAAAATATTATTTAAATTTCACAACTTAATCCCTGTTAACAGTAGTTCTGGTTGTTTATTATCTTAATTTCATGAAGTAAAGGAGAAAGAAACTTTGTAAAAATGCTGTCCAAATTAATTTCTGCCAATGTAATGTTGAAAATTGCAAATAGCCAATTATCTTGGTATAATTTCTTTTTTGTAATTTTAAATCCTTGTTATTTTATTTTTGAAATTTAGATTTTTTGAATAGTGTATAATAGTAAAATGATAAATTCATCACAGTTCTGGTCAATAAATAACAGTAAATTCTGAAATTACCATTAGAATTTTGCTTTAATATCAGTTGCATCTTAAAAAAACAGTTTTATATTTAAAAGAATATTGAACCAAATTTAGCTGTAACCAATAAATATTATAAATTGGTTTAAAAGTCGCCCTAATTCAAACTAGTTCCTGTGGAGAGCTCTTGATTGGACCTTCATCACAATAACTAGCAAGGAATAGATGTGATAGGTAACAAACTACAAAAGAACACAAAATTGATTGCTGCATTTAAGTAATACTTTAATATTTAAGCTTACCTTTTAAAAGTTCAATGATAATTCTTCTGCTGTCACTTAATTTAAAGACAATTTGATGTATGTAGGTCCTTACTTTCCATACAAACAATTAGTTTTTATTTCATGGGTGACTTTCACTGGATTTTGCAATTAACTTTGATTATTCCCATTTATTTCCAAGTTATAAAAATTGTTATCAACCCTGAACCCTTTATTTCGCTCACTTGGGTAGACTGTTCTAGTTCCATGTGCTATGTCTAATGGATGTCATTTATCAGTTATCTCCTGTTAATTCCCCTCCCCAAGTTCTCCAATACCTGGTTAAGGCAGTGGAGAACTTGTGAGTGAAATAAAGGGTTTAGTTTGACATTCCAACCACCTGAAGAAGGCCGGAGCGTACAATGGCTGAAACATAATAAATATGGCGACAAAGATGAGGACAATAGTCTGAATAATGTAAATAGGGATTGGTAGGGTATACATATTGTACATTAATATAAATTTGGATGATTTGCATACTTTCTCACATTTTTTAAATTTGTTTATCACTTTCTTAGGTTTAAGTGTAATTTTAACTTCAGCATGGTGAGGTTTTCTATTATCAAGAGTTTTTTTTAGCTGATTTCTATGAGCACATGTTGAGAGTCCTCATCAAGAGTTATTTGACCAAAGGCAAAATTAAGAATTAAGTTCTGCAATTTACATCTCCATTATTTTATAGAATGAAAACTAAGTTTAAAACTGGTTTGATTTTATAAATTTTCAATTAGTGTATCATTTCTATTCCTCTGTATGTTTTGAGACATGTCAATTCAACAAACAAATTGTTAAAATAATTTTAGTTGATATGAAAATGCGTGTGTGTGTGTGTGTGTAAAGAATTAATGATGATGAAATCACAGTACCTGTAACATATTGGAAGATCTACGTATGATCCACACAAGTATTGCTATGGGCAAGATGATATTAATAGCAGAATATGCAACAGATGCTCTGAAAAAAAACAAATTAAAAACAATATTTAAAATAATGGGTTTCAAATCAAATCCTTTTCAAATAATTATTTACCTATTTAGTATCAGAAAATTCAATAATAAAAAAAATGCTGTTTTTTGGCACCATTTAAGAAAAATCTTTTCAAAAAGGAATGATTACTGATGGTTCTATTGTCTGTTTATTTCAGGTTTCTGAATGTTGTTTTAGATTTTTGATTTCTGACATTGATTACATTTTGATTTATCCATTTTTAACAAATCCAGGCATTAAATACAAAAATATATTTAATGACAAATGTTAAATCTGCTTTAATAAAATCTATAGAAATGAAGAAAGAACAAATAAAGAGCAAATTTGTGTAGTATCACAGATGAGGTTAATTTAATTTTTAGTCATGCAAGGTGTTATGGGACCTTACCCATAATAACATAATGGACTATTCCATATGTAATAAATACTGCGCCTCAAGAGGAAGCAGGGAGTTCAGTCTGAAGTCTGGAGTGAGGTCCATCAGGAGTCAGTCAGTCGAGTCAGAGGCAGTCCGAAACAGAGTCGTGTTCAGACAATTACTACAAGACATTGGAATAGTGATACTGGTCGAGACTACATTGTTCTCCCTACTAAACCTGATTGTTCGTACTAACACTTTCTACTTCTCTATATATATTCCTGTTTGTAATATATCTGTGTTATTCCATATCCGTGTTCGAGTTCTTCCTTATTGGTTCTACCTTGGACCATCACCGTGGTACAAGGACCTGGACCATAACACAAGGTAAAAGTTAAAATAAATTTTCAAAATTAAAAATTGTAGAAACTGTTATTGAGAAGGGTGCAGAAGGGCTTCAGTGATTGTGCCAAATTTTTTGCAGGTCAGTAGGAATCCTTTTCCCAAATACTTGAAATGGAAGAATAAGACTTAGTAAAGGTCTGTTAGACAATATAGTTTGATAGGCTCACAAGAAGGAGGAAGGAATAAATAATTTTTTCAATCATGTAAACAATGTAAATAACTCCACACCTCAGAAATTCATACAGAAAAAGTTTTGTTTACACCTTATCTTAGATTATTAAAGTATATTATAATATTGAAAAAAATTTATAATATTTGATATTTTTAAAAAGAAAATAGTTTTGTTTTGTTTATTACAAAAAATAAAATTTAATTTAAAAATTTGTAAAGAAATAAAGTATTTCAGCTGAATTACTAAGATTTTAAAACTATCAAAAATGAAATCATGCAGACTGAAAAGCTGTCACAAAGGAACACATTTTGTGCAGTATTTTATTGGTAAGTAGGTAACCAATATGTTATAATATTGCCATTTTAGTGTACACTACAGTACACTAAAATAGCAAAATCACAATAGATATTAATTAGGAACAGTCTAATGTTTATTCATAATGACTTATAAATAGCCAGGTTTGAAAAAGAATATTTGTATTTATTGATCATCAGGAACTAATAAGAGGAAAAAAAAAAAGTTCAAAGCAGATGTCAATAGAAACATTTCTTTTCTGCAACCAATATCAAATCTTAATATTGTAATTGCATATATTCTAGTATAATTAATATATTTGTTTTAGTTTCCTAATATTGATTCTTTAAAGACAGCTTTTTATGGTCAGTGTATTCTAGTTGTGCTTCTGACTGACTGATGTTTATTTTTGGTACATTGTTACATCTAACTATATCTTACTATATAATAAACTAAGTGTATTTGTATATTTTTTGTCTATAATTGTTAATAACGCCAGTCAATGACTTCATGACAATAGCAGACTTCTCAAAAAAAAAAAAAAAAAATAATGCAAAGGATAAAAAAATATAAGAGTAGGGCTAAGAGAATATGGATAAATTATAATTGGAATATATGTTTTAAAATATGGTATATTTATGGGTAAAAGTGATCAGAGATAGAGTTTATATAAAAGTGGTCATTGAAGTCAACACCAAGAGGTAGCAGTCAGTTTCATGCTTCAACACAATCTTCAGGCATATATTATATATATATATATATATATATATTCCAAATGAGAGAAAGAACAGATGAAGTAAAATTCCACTCTTCATAGCATTTACTTTAATTAAAAAAAAAAAAGCACTCAATACAAAGTAGAGCAATATATTCTTACTATTTTTCTTACAAGAGATTTATAACAAAAACATGTTGAAATTGCTTTTGTGTTTTGGCAAATTTGTGCCTCTTCATGTAATGGTAAATAATTAGTGATTAATGATCTTTAAGAAAATTTCAAAAACAAAGTTACCTCTTTTCCAAAAGATAAAAGGAAGTGGGATGATATAACATAAGGTCAGAATTAAAAAATACACTTGTGCATTTGTCTTGATCAACCAATTAAAAGTCAGATCTATGCTAAATAGAAAATTAAGCTCAGAGGTTGGAGGTGGGCAAGTTATTTTTTCATGACATGATAAACTTGAGCTTAGGCAGGTCATCATTGACAATCACAGGAAACATGTAAGCAACAAATGTATTGTTATTGTAGACAAATTTCAAAAGATGCTGGGGGAAGGGGTAGGAGGATAATCAGAAAAAGTTACTTTCAACAGAAAAAAAAATATGGAACATCTATATAAGATAATACTAACTGGACAGCAATACATAGCAATATTAAATCTGTATAAACAAAATATTATAATTACTCAGAGAGTGGACTGTTATTTTATATATATAAATTAAATATAAATAATTTATAAATTATGACCATTTTTTTTAATTTAACTATACTGTAAAGCTATTGTGTAGTGATTTCAACGTTTTTGTTATAATCTATATATATATATATATATATATATATATATATATATATATATATATGACTCACATGTAAAAACTCCTTTAACAAAATATGTCGTCATTTTTTATGACATGGCTAAACTTATGAGATAAGACATTTTTTATGTTTATACATTCTTTTTTATTTTTTTTTTTTTATATACATACAAATATTCAAGTAAATGCTCTGTTTATAATAAACAGTATTAACAACATTTACTGGCCTGAATGTCCAAGAAATTTTCATAGAAAATATGCATCCTCTGACAGGAATCGAACCTGTATCCTATATGAAATCGTCATATAGCCTGACGTGCTTTACTGATTTAGCCACAGAGGAGTGTTTCAGTTAGGAAGGTCGATTTTACTGTTTTTAAACTAAAATTCTCTATGATTTTCTCCTGTACATTCATATCTGCTTGATGTGTATCCAAATGTAAACAAATGACGTCACACATTATGAAATGGACAAAGTCCGACAAATATTTTAAGACATTTTTTATGTTTTTTTTTTTTTTTTTATTGATACAAATATTTGATAATATATATATATATATATATATATATATATATATATATATACACACACACACACACATCTCATAATAATACATATATAATACCATATATCTTTAAAGACTTAATATAGAAAATTAAGATTCCAATAAAAAACACATTCTCCTTTCTCTGAAAACCTCACAGCCTCTAACAATATCATGCAATCAACATTGTAAACTTATTCCATATTTTTATGCCTCATAACAGGAGAACAAATGTTTAAAATGTAGCACTTACAATTCTGTTTCAGATTTGTAGACAACATTGACAAAATTTGCTGGTTCAATGTGCATTTCAAGCTGGGCATTTTCCAAGTTTCTTTCAAAGGCCTCAACACTTCCAATGTTAAACCAAATTATACTCTAGCAAAAAGAAAAAAATTCAATGTGTTCACATCAATATAAAATCTGTTGGAGATGTTTTAAATTTACCAGTAGTTATTTACATTATTTGGATTATTGTCCTCATCTTTAATGCCATATTCATAATGTTTCAGTCATTTTTACACTTTGGCCTTCTTCAGGTGATTGAAATTTTGAACTGAAACCTTTATTTCGTCTACTGGGGTGGATTGTTCTAGTTCCAGGTGCCATGCCTCTTCTGGATGTCTCAGTTATCTCCCTTTAACTCCATTCTCTAAGATCACCACTGCATTATCCAAGGTACACATGGAGGAGGCACTATCAGTAGTCAGGGACAGACTGGCCTAGGACTCATGCCTAGGAGAACAAACCAGTATATCAATAGATGGAGATTCTGACTTTCTGTATACAAACAACACACTTTGGAATGGGATCAGACATATATCAATAGAATGAAGGCTTAGCAATGGGCTTGCCATTTTCACCAGCAATGGCAAACATATACATGGAATACTTTGAAGAAATGGCATTAGAATCCACATTACTAGCCAACCTAATGGCTGAGATATACAAATGACACCATACTCTGGCCACACCAGGAAGAGGTCCAGTTACTACTGGAACATGTGAACTCAATAAGCTCATCAATACAGTTCACAATGGAGAGAGAAAATAACAACAAACTCGCATTACTAATATCTTGAACAGAGCATGGGTTCAAAACATCTGTATACAGCAAGTCAACATTCCTCAACTTCAACTCTCATCATCCATACAGTGTAAAGAAAGGGATCATCTGTGGCTTACAACATCGAGCAAAAGTCAAAATCCAGAGACATATGAACAAGAAATGGTCAGTATAAGCAGTATCCTACAATGTAATAACTAACCTAGGTACATGGCAGCAGCACCAACAAACTGGGATAGATGGGTGCAAGAGGATAATAACACTCAGAAAACAGCTTCGGTCTGCTTACCCTATGTGAAGAGGTTATTAGAGAAAATACGAAAGATCTGTGGTCCATATAACATCAGGATGACCATCAAAACTTTGCTGATATCTCTTTGAGTAAGACTCCCCCCCCCAAAGAGGAGAACAAAACTAAGGACTGTGTGTATGCCATCCTATGCAGCTGTGGTAAGAAATCTAAAGGAGAAACCAGCCACACCCTTAAGGTGAGACTGCAAGAACAGTGTAAAGCCATAACACAAAGGGAAACAGAAAAATCAGGCATAGATCACCACATAAAGAGAGAAAAGGGGAGATCACCACCTCCTGTGGGATGAGGTTGAAATAATAGACAGAGAACATCACTGGAAAATACAAAAACTTAACAGCACATATGTTAGGCCATAAAAATCTCCTAAGCCGGCCAAGCATAGAAATGAATATAATATGCAAACCAATAACACAGAGTACTAGAGAAAAGCAATAACAACAAAAAAATGCAATATAAACTCTGGTTAAAAAAAAGAAAAAAAAAAAAAAAAGTGGTTAGTAAACATTAAATTTATACAAAAATTCATACACATGTCCTCAAGGATAAAAACATTGTTGGATCCAGTGACTTGACCCAAAGAGTTGTGAGTTCAATAAAAACTTGGACATTTGAGTTAAAGGGAGATAACCGAGACATCCGGAAGAGGCATGGAACTAGAACAATCTACTTGACAAAATAAAGTGTTCAGTTTAAAATTTCAATCACCTGAAGAAGGCCGAAACATTATGAATATGTCAATAAAGATGAAGACAACATTCTGAACAATGTAAATAATTATATACCTCATCTCAGAAATATAGACAGCTACCAGTAGTTGTAATTGGTGTAAATACTAAAAATTTTAAAGGCCAAATTCAAGCAAAAGTTATTCTCATCTTACCATAAGAAAATTTATCTAAGATCATATAACCAGTAACAAATATTTAATGCTATCTGTAACACAGCTTGTGTTTTACAAATGATTTAAAGTGATGTGATGCTATTTAGCACGGGTAAATGAAAAAAAGGTTAATGAATAGAATGATGGATATACCGAGAGAACACTGGTAAACAGACTGTGAGAAAGATTGAAGACTTTTTTTTCTTTCTAAAAAGCCTAATTCTCAAGAAACCAAAAGAAATGCTTAAAGCAATATTTTTATGAAAAGGCCATGTGGTGATATTCTGACAATTGATTGATGATCATTCCTAAAAGTACTGATTACCTAAAACACAAGTATGAGAAACAGTCTAGATTTGATTTAAAATTAAAATTCATAGATAAAGTTTTGGTGGAATGGTCCTGACAAGCTGAGAGCAAAAAGACATGTGGTCAGTGTATAAACCTGAACATAGACGAAAAAAACAGTGTATAGGAATTCCACATAGGCGACAAGTTTGAAATGATAATCCTTTTGATTAACGATCTTGGGATTAAGCCACGCAAGCAGTCGAGAGTCATTGGGGTACAGATGAGACACCAAGAGGGGTAGAAGAGCTTCCCACACCACTTGGGAAATGTTAATGGGAGATGCTAAAAAGAGAAGGAAGAAATTATGGGGGCAGATTGATGCCATGACCACTACCCATGAAAAAGGTGGATCTCCCAAATTGGGAATTAATTTTCAGAACCCAGACAGCAGAAAGGGATCTTTGTTGGAAGATAAGGGAAATACAGAATTCCCCAACTGCGTCATGCCCCACACTGGTTTTTGGTGAAGGTCAATAAATGTGAAGGAGTTGAAGTGAGAAAAAGAGATTATTCCAGACACCAGATGAGAAACACCTCATGACTGTCAATAGATGTCCACATTTGAACTACTAAATTTTGACAACGAACTAACCAAATATTGTACAAAGGAACATATATAAACATTATCTTTTTTATCCAAGTTATTTCCTTTCCTTGCAGCTTCATTCCACTAGGACCATCCCAATATGAAGATACCTGATGACTATTTAATCCTGGCTGATCTTATGATCAAAACTAATCACAATGTGGGATAAAGCAAGGCCTGGATCAAAGCAATCACCTTATTGATCAGCCATGGGTATTGGACACTTGGACAACCAGGGAGGGATTTGAGGGTGACATTAGTTATGTCTTTAATAACCAAATCAATGAACTCAGTGAAATAACCAACAACCATATTGTAGAGTAGTAAGTTGGACATATTATATGGAGGGACATTCTTTGACACAACACTGGTACCCCCCTCCCCAACAATATTGGACTAACCCATCCATGTGCAAGACTCTAGCAGCAGGTAAATGATACCAATATAAGCAAGCCACTACAGAGCAGGAGAAAAATTTTCCACTCTATGAGACAGAGTGTGAATCAATCATGCACTTTATAGCTTGTTTATGATCCCTGGCCAAATTTTGCAAGTTTTCAGTAACTTGCCCAAACAAAACAAACCATGGTTGGCAAGTAAACTATTCCAGCAACATGGTGGCAGGACTTACCAATGTCAAACACAAGAGCAAAATATTGGTAGGGGCTGCGACCATCACAACTCTTGAGCAGAAGTTCAACAAGCTAGTCAGTTTAGAAACAACAGAAGAGTTGACACCCCATCTCTATCACACCATGTACCCTATCACATTATCCAATGTGCAGAGGTCAGACCACAAGCAACAGTCCCAGAAGAGAATGTGGAAAGAATTCATACTTTGAGGGATCAATGGATTGTAATGGCTGCCTGTCAGCCAAGGTGACATGCTTCAATTGTGAGATAATCAGGCAGATGGAGAGGGTGTGCCAACAAGTCAACAATGAGCATGGCAAAAGAAGCATCCTGCATTTTCACTACAAAAGGGCACACAGAGAGTCCCACCAGGATGGCCTGACAATACAAATGAACGAAATGGAGTGGGTAAAGACAACCCAGCACAAAGGCCATGCCTCACCTCATTTGGAATGGAAGCAAATTTCAAGGGGACCTCCAGATCCACCACCATCCTAGACAACAGAGATAACCTTAATTCCGGAAGCTCATGCAGAATTTGGGCACATCTCTATGGGACCAAC
Organism: Acanthosepion pharaonis; assembly: GCA_903632075.3. Lineage (NCBI taxonomy): Eukaryota > Metazoa > Mollusca > Cephalopoda > Sepiida > Sepiidae > Acanthosepion > Acanthosepion pharaonis. The sequence goes on from CAHIKZ030000495.1 coordinate 676,490, forward strand.
TAGCCTCTGCATCCACCAAATTAACATTGTAGCTGACACTGGAGTACAGACATGCTCCAGTAGACCTGAAATACCCAGACAAATATTTAGTACTGACTAGTCACTGAATCTGGAGCATCACAGAGAACCGGCTACATATGAAAGGTGTTATATCCGTTAACATCAGAGTTGGATCACGGGACACACACCAAATGATATATGCGTTGGAAAACACATCTGGGTTTTATCTGTCTGAATCAGCCCTAAAGGATCTAAGCCTATTACCTCCCAACTTTTCAACCCTAACATCACAGCAAAATGAGGCAATCAGTAAACAAAGAAAGGCCTCACGCAGATGCTCTCAAAGAATGACTGTACCACCTGAACCAGCCAGTATTCCGTTTACCCCTATGGAGAAAAATACACCTTGATTGGAACAATGGATGCTGGAGCATTTTAGGTACAGCACATTTAATGTATGTCTCCACCAACCACTACAGTTCAAGAAGAGAAGACCCCTGGACATTACCTTCATTCTGGGTACAACATCAACATTGGCTTACACTCCAATCCCGGTTTCACATCACTGGAAAAAGTGGGTCGACCAGGATGTGACATCATTGAACCAGTGCCCATAGGTACACCCACAACTTGGTGTTCTAGGATGTTGGTTACACCAAAAAAGGATGGCTCACCTAGGCGTTCAGTAGACCTGCAGAAGCTTAATTCTGTTACCATGGGGGAGACCCACCATACACCACCTCTGTTCAATCAGGCCTTGTTAGTGCCAGCACACATTAGAAAAACTGTTCTAATCTCATGGAATTGCTACCAAAGCCTTCCCCCCTCCCCAGCTGCACAGGACATGGCTGCTTTAATCACTGAATGGAGTAGATTTTGATGCCGTCAGGCACCACAGGGATTTCATGCATCAGGAGATGCATACATGTGCAGATTTGATGATATAACATTGATATGGTCCAGAAAACCAGATGCGTTGACAACAGCATACTCTGAGACGATGCAATAGAAACATCATTCTAGCATACAATAAATTATATTATCCACTGTGGTAGAAACAGTATCATTTTCAACCCAGAAAAATTTTCACTTTGCAGAAAAAGAGGTGGATTTCATTGGGTTCCAGGTAACAGAGGACAGGATAAAACCCAGTAAGAGGATGATGGAAGCAATCTTGAACTTTCCCCACAGTCCAAAACGTCTCCTATGTCAGATCCTGGTTCAGACTTGTGAACCAAGTTTTATACTTATTCTCTCAAGCTGAGACAATGGCCCCCTTTCAGGAACTAATATGAACAAAAGACCGGGAGTTCTACTGGGACAGCACGCTTGATGAAATGTTCAATGAGTCAAAACAAAGAATTGCACAAGAGATTGAGGACAGTGTAAAGGCATTTGAAATCAACAGGTCCACGTGCCTGTCAACAGACTTCAGCAAAACAGGTGCAGGATACGTCCTGTTCCAGAAGCACTGTAAGTGTGCCACCAAAGCAGGACCAATTTGTGGTAAGGACCACTAGAACCTAATTCTAGCCGGATCCTGATTCACTAGTGACACTGAGTCACGCTATACACTGGTGGATGGGGAAGCATTGGCATTAGGTTAGAATCGTGTCAAATGTTCATGTTAGGATGTCTGGAACTGTTGGTAACAGTGGATCACAAGCCTCTAATAAAAATCTTTTCAGACAAGGCTCTGGAGGATATAAAGAACTGACAACTGTTCAGCCTCAAGGAATGGTCCTTGATGTATAAGTTCCACATAAAACACCTCCCCGGGAAACTCAATGATGCTGCCCCAGATTGCACATCAAGGCACCTCACAACACCAAAACAAGACGGAGCAACTAATAAAGATGCAGTACAAATCAACAGTGCATCATTCAGTTCCACTTATGACCAGGAACCCAAATTAAGGGCAATCACATGGGACAGGATCGTGGTTGCAGCAGCCATGGACGAGGAACGTTGGCCCTTGCTGGAATACATACAAAATGGATTCCACAAGTCTTGGCATGAACTACTGAAAATAATCCACTGATTTTGGCCTATGAAGGAGGCGTTATACTGCTTGGAAGTAGTAACTATGGTGGAGAATAAAATACTCATACCCAGAAAACTACAGGGAGAAGTACTCAAATCATTCCACTCTGCACATCAGGGTGTTAATGGCATGCTGGCTAATGCCAGACAATGACTGTTTTAGCCAGGGCTAGATGCAAGTATTCACCAGACCAGAGTACAATGCAAAATGTGCAATATAATGGCCCCCATCACAATCCATTTTTTTTTCACATTTCTCAATATTTTTGTATTTTCCCTCTTTTTTTGGGTGAGTGATGAATATAATTATCCAAAATTAGAATGCCATAACTCAAATAAGCCACATTCTAATTAGCATTTTACTTTCTTTGATAAGTATTATAACTGGTAAAGAATCAATGCCAGGTGTTTATTGAATTATGACAAGCAAAAAAAAAAAAAAAAAAAAAAAAAAGAGGAGAAATGAATGAAATGATTTTCTATTCTGAAACAGCCTTTCAAAATAGAATTAAGCACAGATTTTGCTGAAGGAATCTTTTCTTTATCCTTATCAATTCTTATGAAAAAAAAAAAAAAACCCCAGAAATTTGTAATACTTAAGAAATAAGATTGTCTAAAAAGTGAATTAACTGTTTTGTTTGTGTAATTAAAATGAATCATTTTCAAGAGATTTCATAATGAAGTGATGACTTACCGAACTGTCTACCTGTGAACCCGACAACAATTTGACCCGTACCCATTTCTTATTTATTACTTCTAATTTCTCCACCTGTAATAAAAAATACATACAAAAATGTATTGGATCCTTAAAAACAACATACACACACAAAATAGCAATTCCAACGAATTAGAAAACAAATAGAATTCATAAGGAAAAAAAAATCTGCATATAGAGTTACTTACAATATTTCTTGTCAAGTAGAGTGAAAGAAATTCTTTCCATGTGATTTCTCTGTACTGAGTTTGGTACAGTCCAACCAAGCCTACTAATCCAATACCAGTCAATATTCCTAGTAGCACTTTGCTGTTTGGATCATTCGGATCAAGGAAAGGTCCTCGGCTACCCCTGAAATGAGCAAAATGAAATTCACAATTAAAAGAAAGGAAACAAATGATCTTCAGAATAAGCACATCTATTATGTTATTAAGCCTCCAGATATTTCTGGTGTAGCCTAGCAGATCATATTTCACAAGTTATGAAATAACATCAGCAGAAGAGTAAGATTTTTTTTAACTATAATTTTTTTATTGGTCAAGATACATTTTTTTTATATTAGAATCAAGAATTTAGATTTCAAACATTTTTATTTATTTTACTGCATAAAAATCCATAAGAATTCATTGATATTCTAAACAGTAGATGTGAAAGCATGTGTGTTCAATTTCAAGTTCAGTCTGAGTACAAGTGTAAAATACTTTGGGGCTTAATGTATTTAAAAACTGTTACTGGTCAGTTTACTAAACTGACAAATATAGTATAAATAGTAATAATCAGAAAATGTTTTTATTTAAATATTTTTCCTTTTATAAAAAAACTTTACTTCTGTAGCTTTCTTAATTACGTAGATAGTTAAAAGATTGGACTGGAATTTATACAACATGAAATTCAAGAGAAAAGCATGGCTCTTCTGTAGCAATCATTGTAAAATCTATGTAAATGAAATGAATCTATTCACATTGGCTAAGTAACATTCTATCTTTGAATTTTAAAGTAACTGGCTTTCAGGAGATAATTGATTCTTAGTTTAAATATATATTAAATTTTAATGAGTTTTTTTTACAGTGAAAGAAAAAAGTTGCTCCTCTCTAGTTTTCAAGAGCCTCCATATTTTTGTATATTTACTAACTAGGTAAATATAATTCAAAATAGTAGTGAATATTACACTTTAAAATTTTACATAGGGTCATGTTCAAGACACATATGTACCCAGAAAATTATGGGAACTTGTAAAAGGAAAGTTTGATATTTTTCAAATAAAAAAAAAAATTCTAAAAAGAGAATGTTTGTAGGTACTAAGAATTATAAAGATGAAAAATTTTGGGGGCAGAAAGGGCTTTTCAGCACTCTTCTAATAGAGTTTATTTTTACTGCAAGGTGCACGATTAATTTAGGGATACCTTATAAAAGAAAATGTTAAAATTATGTGTGTGCGCATATATTCTTTGTATCCACTAAAAATATTATTTTTATATATATATATATATTTCTAAAGAAGTAATGAATCTTTTATTTATCAATCCAACAGATTTTATTGCTTTTAACTTATTTAGTTAAATTAGTGGATACCCATATTTGAGTAGAACCACATATTTTTTTTTTTAATAAGATTTTTTGAATATTCACGCTGATAGATAAAAATAAATATCATTCAGTTAGGTGCCATATGTGATACACACTTAGGCGATCATGATTTGGTTTGTTTTACACCATATCAACCTCAAAGAGTTATTTAATTCCAACAAGATTTTTATTGCTGGTATTATTTTTTTCAAAAATGTATTGCTGGTACTAAAACCTATTTTTAAACTTTCATAGTGTTTTGACCCCATTTTTTTTTTTTGTCGGGGGGGGGTTTAGAGTATTTGTCCATAGCTGGGACCCTGAGAGGTGCTACCACCCTGGGTAATGGTGGACCTAGGAACACCTGCAATTAAGAGGTGGTTCCACACTCCTCAAAGCCTCCTGATCAAAGGCTTTGCTGTGGGATGTAGTCTATCATCTTACCCAGGATGTGAAAGTAGTTTATCGTCATACCCAAGATGGTAGGCGATCATGTATCTTTTGATACATGACTGATGAAGCAGTTTTTTTCCCCGCAGTAGGTTGCCATACAAGGCTATAGAACCATAGCTGGAGGGAGAAGAAGAGGATTTATACCTTTCCCTAGGATATTAGCATGTAAGTGAATGTAATGGATTCGACTGGAATTCCAACTAGGCTTTCCGATTCCTCAATCTGAACCACTATCCATTACTCCACCATGCCTGATATATTGTTTAATAAAATAAATGGAATATCTAATCAAATATGGGTATCCATGAAATAATGCAAGAAATCTAACAGGGAACAGAGTTTTTCTAATAATTCCATCTGCAAGTGGATTCTACCCACCTCAAAAAACTAATCTTGGATAGTTTCCACCATCACTGTCTATTTCTCGCACCTGCCGATGAAGAACACAGGTGTGTTTGAAAAATCCAAAGTTGGAACCTCAATCTCCGTGCTTCATTTTTGTCACCTAGTTAATATTAATAAATGTTTTTCGTACTGATTTCATCCGTACCCTTTCGTTTGACTTTGTTTTATTGACCAACTTATCTACTTTTTATATATATATATATATTATATAAAAACACACACACAAAAATGTTCTGTACCCTAATGATGTAAAAAGCATTTTTTTTTTAGACAATATTTATATTTCAACATCATTGTCTCATTTTCAAAGTATTTAATCCAGTAGTTAATATTAATTAAATAGATTCAACACAATGAAAATTTTATAAAAATTCAGCTCAAAAATACATGTCAGCTACAAATTTAATGAACCACACTTATGCATATAAACATCTGGATGATACTGAAAAGTTCTTCCAAAATCTACCAGACCAAATGACATGATCAAACATCAAAATTTTGTGGGGAATAAGAGCTTCTTGGATGAACTGAGAACTTTTCAATATCACTTCATATTTTTCTTTTTTACATAAATACAGAATCTTGTTCACATAAAGCAGAACTTGATTAGATGATTAAAAGTTCTTGTGAAAACCTTTTGCAGATAGAAATAATCTTTATTTACAACTAAACATTTTGTTCTAAAATACATACAAAATGAATGAATCATTGTGTTTCTTAAAGAAATTTATATTTGCTGTCAGAAATGATTTCAAGTAAACAAGTGATTTTCATTGGAGGCATGCAACAATTATTGGTAGTATGAAGGGGTGCAGTGATTATCAAATCAGAAAATAGAACCAATAAATCAAATTCAGAGACTGACTTTTTAATGAATGCCTTTAAGAAAGACATGAAACCAAATTTCTGAATTATATCTCATTGTTAGTCATGTTGATCATTATTTAATAGCAATAGTAGTTTGCAATTATACATTGGATTGCAGATAATTTTCAGTCATGTAATTTAATATCTGCTGCATGATACTTGGAGAGGAGACTGGAACAGTATGCAATACTGTCTGCCCACTGAAATGACACAAAGAGCATGATATCAGACTGATAGCCCAGTCCAGTGTGGCATATTAATAAGTTTTTTTTGGTCATAGGAAGAAAAATCCAAAATATTAGATTTTAATCTACATTTATGCTTTAGTCCCTGTTTATAAATAACAATATAAATATTCTTTAACTTACTTCCCAAAACTGAATGAAAATTCTATTTTTTTATCACTTCCTTGACTCCTGAATGGTGGAGATCCTTTTTGAGCATCTACCAAATACAAAAAAGAAATTTGTATCATGAACATGTTTTTATTATATGGAGAAGATTAAAAAAAAAAAAAAAAAAAAAAAAATTTTGAAAGTTAATGAAATGAAAAAGAGACCAAATTTATGTGATAATATATTCTGATCAAATAAGAGAAAACCATAATGTAAATGTTCCACAGTTTTTTGCTATTTTAGTAAAGTTATGGAAGTAAATTTATCAATAAAAACAGGAATCTTACTGAATGCTAACTTTCATTTCATATTTTACTTTATTATTCGGGACCATGCATGACATCTATATGAAAATCTTAATCTGATTATAAGAACCTGACCCTAGTTTTCAGGTTTTGGTTTTGTGGCAGTTTGTGTTGTTTGGTGAAACTACTCCTAGTTGTCTATTCTAAGTTCAATTTCCTTATCTCCTATACTAAATTTGTTACAACAAATTTTTATATATATATATATATATATATATATATATATATATATTTTTATGATGGATTCAGGGTATGTGCCATTACTGCATTCATTCAATTCCAAATCATAGTTTCTGTTTTTGAAACAGTTGGTAGGGGATGTTGATTTTTTGTTCAAGATCATTCTTATCCCAACTATGAATATCTACATCATTGGCATAGTCCTCCACCTCATCATCAGTACTCAGGAGGGAAAGCATGATCATTGTCTTCTATTGGTAGTTCATTTGGGATGTGGTAAGGAGATGCATAAATGATCAGTTTTCATCTCTTCACATCTGTGTTAGTAGACAACAAAGTAGATTATCTAACCTTATAAAAGTGAAATTTGTGCTTAACAATGTTAATAAAAGACACTTATGAACAGATGTTCCAAAAACTAGCAAGTCATTCAAAAATAAAGGAAAACTTTGATTAGATAGAAAAATGTAAAAACATTTTAATGCTGTCATTAAGAGACAATAAAATAGATTTCTAAAATTAGTTGGTATATCAGGACTTCAAAATAGTTGGCAAATTGATTTTTAAAATGAGCACCTTTATCTATTTAGCATGTTTTAAAATTAAACACTGCTTAAGAAGTCTACATGATTTTAAAATTCCAAACTGTTAGTGTTATTTGATAAACATGAAAATAAAACAGCATTAAAATAGACAAACAAAATATGTAACAAAAATAGTTTACCACTTGATGGAGTTTTCTTTTGTCCACTGGGAGCATCTTTGGGTGGTTTCTTTTTACCCCCAGGAAAATACTTTTCAAATCCTTTAGGCACATTTTCTCGTAAAAGAACCCAATCTTTCAAAACAGTTCCCCAGCTCCGAGATTGGGGAACTATGTGTTTTGTGAACAGATGTAAATTTCTAAACAACTGAAAAATGAAAATAATAAACATACTATCACATAAATTTTACCAAGTGATTTTAACAAGCAAATGCATAATAGGCAAATATTGTAATTGTAGTTAACAAAACAAGATCAAGATTTAAAAATTCAAATGCTAAGCATTGACTCATTGATTTTGTTAGAAATTAAAAAGACTTGAATTTACAAACTTTGCTTAAGACACACACGCAAAAGTGAATCCAAAACAAAACTCGTGAAATTTCACACCTTGATGCAAAACGATTTTCAGACAATAGAAAACTAGGAAACATTTAAAAACAAAATTCAAATAATCTTCAATTCTCAGAAACAAATTCTTTTACGGACCTTTTCACGAGCCGATGTGAAGTTTGTTCGTCGTCCAATGGAAAGACCCAAATCATATCAGGAAGTGAATTCCCAAATGACCATTTCAAGCCCCACAAACAAAATAAAAGACGGGCAAGTTTGCCTGTCACCAGAGAGAAGGAGACGAGCGTATTAACACATCCCTTGACAAACATCAAGCAATCGTTATTATCTCTACCTTTCTCCCTCACCTCTTTTATACTTGATAAATGAACGGAACATTTTAAGACCGAGCGATTACTTCAAAGACATTCCTACCCTATGATAATGCTCATACATACATACACACATACGTTCATGTCTACGTACACATAAACTAATTCTTGCAAGGACTACTACGAACATTTTGACAACCTTGTATCAACCAGAATAATACATTTATTTGTAAAGACCTTAATTAATGATTAAACAATTTTTTTCTCTCTTCTGTTTGGTGATGTAATATTTTTTCTTAATCTTACATTATACAAATTAATTTTCTTAAGATTAAGTGCATGATCAAATTGGGCATTGGTATCTGAATTGTCAATTTTAAAAAAAATTAATTCAGTTTTCAAAGTATCGCCATGGCTCTGTGTGTTATCAATCTTTGAAATATTTATAATAAAAAAACAACATTTAATTTGAAAAAGATTGATATGAACAAAATATGAAGTTTTTTTTTTTTTTTAAGTACCTCTTTATGGCCACATTACGTTGAAGCACCAGTTTCAGTGCGTGCGATCACCAAAGTTAAGCAATGTTGAGCCTGGTCACTACCTAGATAGGTGACCGCTTTTAGGAATAGCAGGTGATAAAGGATAATGGCTCCGAATTGTTAATCGGAGAGTCTAGTTTCAATTCTAGTTGGTTTCGTTATGTTCACTTACGTGCAGTGTCCTATGGAAAGGCATGAATACACCTCTTCTCCCCACAAGGGTAATAATTACTAAAAAAAAACTTGTATCATTAAAATAAATCACTGTTATCTTAAAAAAAAAAAAAAAAAAATATTCTTACGATCTAAAAATATTTTCTGGCTTTAAATAGCCTGCAAAATGTAATAAGCCATAGAAAACAATCAATCTTTCTTTATGGGCCAAGATTCCTAAAGAATTCTTGAGGATGTGAAGAATGATAAATAAATTGGATTTGGAAAGATCTTTTAATTTTCAAGAGTGACTAAAAAGAATTGTGAAACAAGAAATCCAAATTCAATTGCTTGGTTATCTTTTTTTCTACATTCCACAAACAAAATGTTGCATAATACAGAAAAAAAAAAGAAAGAAAAAAAAGAACTACTATAAATCATGTCAAATGTTACATAAGATTTTTTTTTTTAAAGAAGGAATAAATTTTATATAAGTTCGGTAGTTTTAAATCAACTTGTCAGTGGAAAATCAACACATGTTGCAGAAAGAAAAAATAAATATGAGTTTCTTGAACAGAAATTGTTCCAAAAACAAAGTAAAAATTTAGGACCTCCCTTATTAAAATTTTACCTTCTTATGTACCCTCAACCCAACATATCTTTTATAATTTTAAACTACTTATCTTTAAACGAAAACTTTGAGCACACAATTTAAAAATCTGATCAGCCCTTAAAAATATCAATGGGTTTCGCTTTTTGGTATTTATTTACAAAAAGGCTATAAACCTGACAGAAAATAAAATAAAAGGTACTGACTGAACAAATAGAGAATGTAATAGATAATCAACGATAAAAGCAATAAAAATGAATTGGGCAATAATTAGAATAAAACATGTGCAGGATGTCATTTATCAAGTTTGTTGCGTGCTAAGCGAGAAAACTTTTTAGTTTTTACATAAGTTTTTTAGACATTGATTGACTCAACTGACCTTGTAGGTATTTAGGCGATGTGACACCATCTTTTTAGCTATCAAAGACTGTCCCTGGCGAGCTGACAATAGTACATAGGAGAACAGCATATTTATTCTTATGAGGATGTCACTTGTCGTGTGGACTTGTAATAATGTTGGCCTTCACTTCTTTCTACACACTACTGAAAACGGTAAAACATTTAACAGCCAGCCATGCCGGAAAACCGACACGAACGGAGTAATACAGAGTTAATAGTTTTTTCTTAGTTTCGTATCATTTTTGTTCCATATCCTGCTGAACTGGTTACTGTGTTGACCGAATGCACATAGAAGTTGTATACTCAAATTAAACAGATTCTTCATATCTTGAACGCAGATTATTTATTTACACTAAAGTTACATGTCTGTAGCGCACAAAAAATGTCAAGAAGAAGCTTGATCACAGTGACTATCTTGCACTTGCTCTTTAAATAGTTTTTCATTTTCAACCTATCTATATGCAAGCCCCCTAGTTTATTAATTTTATTAAAAAATACTAGTTGCTTCGAACTAAATACAATAGTTACTCTCATGAGAAAAACTTAAAAAATGGTAGTTGTATAATTATAGAAACTAAATTAAAATGGGGGGGGTAATTGGTTGACCCTAACTCTCAGTCACGTTGTTTATGTTTTAAAAAAGAATTTCACAAAACAAAACGGATGTTGTTAATTTTATTTTATTAAATTTGATATTTTTTATATTTTAAAATAATGTATTATTACTTAATTAACTGGAAGTTATGCAGTAAACGTATGTGCACATAATTTCATAACAACTAAGACTTTTTAGTTTTTTTATCTGAAAAAGTGGTAATAATCGTCTGATTGATAATGATGTAAAATTTGTAAATAAATAAACATCGAAAAATCAAAATACGCGTATTTTGTGCGCTAATTAAATATTGATCATCTATAATTATGATTTTTTTAGGGGTTGCTTTTTTTACTTGTTTGCATGTACGACTGTTACGCTTTGCAAACACGACCGGATTCGATAACCGTTGCTCAACCGACACGAAGGAGTCGTTTTCTTATATCTCCCCAGTCTTTCTCTCTTTCCTAAATTATTTTTATTTTATTCATAAATTTTGTGTGGATTTTTAGTTATATGAGAGCGTCATAGTCCTCGTATTCAGTCGGTAATTGCAAAACTATATCAGTCATCAACTTTAACACCTGAGGAATTTCTGGCTATCTGCCATCCTAAAGCATTTGAAAATATTACCAAAATACTGAACACCACCAGATCGCTTTACCTAGCCTAATATTCTGAGCGCACGTTTTCCCCTTAAATACAGAAAAAGGAAGAAAATATGAAAAATATAATTACGATATTCTTCTTTTACCCACGTTTGTCCTGAAAGTTATTTATTTATTTGTCATATGGCATTCACGGCACCACAAAATAAAAAGTGGAGGTGAATCGCACGCGTGTCTGTGTGGGGAAAGACAAGTCAGAGGTTAAATTTTTTTTTGTTTATTTTAAATACCTTACTATATCTGATTGTCTCAAAAATACTAATGACAGTAAGTTGTAAAATTAGATTTCCACATTCTCGGTTTTAAACCTGTTAAAAGAGGATCACAGCTAAGGATATTTATTTCTGTTTTTATCCAGAAAATGTGGCACAAGGCCGAAAAAAGGGGGAATGGAGAAAGGGACATCTTCTTCTGTCTTAACTTTAGTTTAAACTTAGCTAGCCACAAACGCTGACCCAATCATACAAACAATAATCCTTACACTAAAACAACACATTACATACCTTCCTCACCCCATCCACCATAATACCTCAATGTCTCCATGAAAAAAAACTAGTCCCCTCATGTACAATTCATCGTCTTGGGGGTGGGGGATAAAAGAACTATTTTAAAAACTAGCCCCAATGAGTATTTATTTACAATATGAAATAAAACTATTTACAAGACACTAAACAAAATGTCAAACCCCCCACAATCACTAAATGTGGCAGAAACATCAGTTAACTGGACGAAATTAATGCGGGACTATAATAATATGGAACATTCATTCATTCCAAGCACTCACACTGACACGCACTCATTCAGACACAACAACAAATATGAAAACATACACACGAAACGAAAGACGCCCCGCATTCACCAGAGAACTAACATCACTGACATCATCAATATTTATTTCCGTAAAAACAGAAAATGTGGCACAAGGCCGAAATGGGGAAGTGGGAAGAGGTCGTCCTCTGTCTTAACTTTTTAAACTTAGCTAAAACCACAAACGCTGACCCAATCATACTAACAATATTTCTTGCACCAAAACAACACATTCTTACTTACCTTTCTCACCACACCCACCATAATACCTCAATGTCTCCATGAAAATACTAACTAGTCCCCATATATACAATATATCGTCTGTGGGGGGAGGGGAATAAAACAACAATTTAAAAATTTTAAAAACTAGCTCCAATGAATATTTACACTACAGTATGAACTAATAACTATTTACAAGAAACTAAACAAAATCATGTTAGTAATAAAAAACCCACAATCACTAAAAGTGGCAGAAACATCAGTTATCTAGATGAAAGAAATTAATGCGGGACTATAATAAATTAAAAACATTCATTCATCCCAAGCACTCACACAGACAAAAAAACAGATACGAAAAATCACACACGAAACGAAAAACGCCCCGCATCCACCAGAGAACTGACGTCACTGACCACCTAACGAGGCAGGGGATGAGGAATTAAAATTAAAGAAAAATAGGGACAGAAATAAAAGAGGGGGGGAATGAGCATACATACCCTGGCTAAGTTAAATGAAAAAAGAAACTAAAGATTCAAAACTAAACCTAAGCTACCCTAATTTCAGGATGGGTTGCCCGAGTTCAGCCCAGGAAAAGCAATATCCTGATGCCTAACCGGCATCAAAGTGCCACTTCAGTTCAGCCCCTTTCACACGACACAAACGCGCAAGATTCACCCACCTTTTGCCAAATTCTGATGAAGTGAGCCGCCGCCTTCCCGTCCTAATCTTGACTTTAAGTTGATGCTTAAAGTTCAAGATTAGTTGGGAAGAAGTGAAATTCTCGCCTCCATAGAATCCCTTTTGACGTGTCATCCAAATAACAACCCTCATAACACCTAGCAAGCATAAGAACACATATAGTTCAGCCTTCGTCAGCTGCGGTGCCACATTGCTACAAACAGAAGAGGCCTCAAGGACAAAGAATTTTCCCTGCAGCATGCGAACCATGAGGCCCTCAACAAACTTGCACAATGGCGCTACCAACCTGCAATGAAAGAAGGCGTGACCCAGGGTCTCGACCTCCCCACTACAGCGTCGGCAGTTTGGATATTTCTCCAAGCCCGCTGAGCAAAGTCTTTTGGAGACCCAGAGGGCCCCACGCATCACCAGCCAGGTGAGTGATGCCTCATTGTTATTGAAACATTTCAACCCGGGAGCCCAAGACCATATTGAGCGAGCCTCCTACTTCGTAAGACCGAGCTCGTCAATCAGCTCATCACGAATGGACCCCTAACTAAAAGCTGATATAATGTCCTACGAGACAATACCTGGACGTTGGAGAGGCCATCCGACGTCCATAAGAAGCGTTTCAGAGCACTACGACATTCACAGTAGAAGGAGCATTCGGCTCGGGGTAAACGGTGGGCCCCCCTCTTCGCACGAGTGCACACTTCTTAGGGATGGGAAGTTCTTATGGGAGTCTTTTTTCCAGGAGGCGATCTTGGAACCCGATGCGAAGCATATATTGACGAATCTCAATGCTAGGTGTACCTAGACCGCCTTCAGATGGATTAAGGCAACAGACGCTGAGAATCTTGACCGGCTCATCCGTTCAGGGAAAGGTCCGGGAAGAGAAACTCCTTTCCACGCACCCAACCGCAAGCTAACAGACTTATCGCGGTTGATCTCGGCCCCTGTCGCCATCTCATAACCACTGATTTCTTTCTTGACTTCGTTAATCTCGTCTCTGCTTGACACAAGAACCGAAACGTCATCAGCATAGGCAGAATACCTGGCCGAGGTGGTAGCACCACGTAGGGAAATTCCGCGTAGGACCGGATTTGTCTTTAACATGCGAAGGAAAGGTTCCAACGCACGAACGTAAAGCAAAGGCGAAAGCGGACAGCCTTGACGAATGGAGCGAGACAATACGAAAGGCTCCGATCGTACCCCATTCACCTCCACCAGCGCACCGGGAATCGCATACAGAAGTCGGATCGAGGTGCGAAAGTATGGCCCGAAACCGGCCGCCGAAAGGACAGCCTCGAGAAATCGATGGTCAACCCTATCGAAGGCCTTGGACTGATCTAAATTGATCAGCGCGGCTTCACTATCGACTTGCTCGATGATCAAGCGTGCCAAATGAAGGCTGTCCTGAACAGTCCTACCCTTCACAGCAAAAGTCTGTTCGGAGCCAATCAGACTAGACAGGACACCCTGCAAACGGTTCGCTAAGGCCTTAGCTAAAATCTTTAACTCTGTGTTTAACATAGTTAAAGGGTGAAAGTTACCTAACCCATCCCCAACGTTCTTGTCCTTGTGTAACAACTTGATTACGCCTCTGGTGAAGCGTTGGGGAATAGACCCCAGCTTCACCCAGTTGCCGAAAATCAGTGCCAACCAGGGAACAAAAACAGGCAACTGCTTCAAGTACACTTCGTAGGGGAGACCATCTAATCCTGGAGATTTGTCCAGGATAACCTGTTTCAGCGCTTCCCAGATTTCCGATTCTGTAATGGGACCCTTGCACCTAACCGCTTCAGCTGCCTCAAGGCAGGGAAAGTCAGCTAAATAGGCGTCGAACTGAGCAGGGCTTAGACCGGGCTCCCTGGTGAAAAGATCCTGAAAGCACCCACGAAAAGCCTCACATATACCCTCGTTTGTAGTCACGGTCCGCTTATCCGATAATGTGACGCATGCGCTATGTTGCTGAGATGCATTCCGAACTTCCTCTGCACGCAGTTCTGTGGCCATATTCGTTTCCTCAGAGGACATTCTTTTTAACCTAACCCTAACTACCTAAGCTTGATTCTTCTTGATAAGCAAGGAGGCCAAACTCTGTCTTGGCTAAGGCTACGTCCCCACTACCACGAGATTTGATCGCCCGATCAACTTTTTGCTCACAAGCCGTTTGCGCCGCTAATCTATCTAGATTGAGCCGACGACTATAATCAGCAGCAAAGGTTCGAATTTTGGATTTTAAATTATCCCACCAGGCATTCCCAACCACAACCCCCGTCAGTTCCATCTGTATCATTAGTAGCAGCTGGTCCCGGAAATCTTGCTCGCCAAATATTTAATAATGTTTAATTTCCAGTAGCCAGCCATCTTAACCTTAGGCTTATCTAAGTTTATACGGACCCGGGCAAGCCTATGATCCTAATGTTATAAAATAAAATGACATATCTCGGCTGATTTACAGGCAAATACTCAAGAGCGAGAACCGGATGTGAACGGGACAAAGCCCCGTCACAAAATGACCATTAACTTTCTTTACAAATGTGTTCCGGTCGAAAAATAAAATAATAATTAAAGTGCTCTATTTTTCGTCCAATAAAAATGCTTCCCTCCTAATTATACTCGCTTCGTTTCTCGAGCCTGTTAAGCCATAAAAAACCGCTATAAAAGGGGTCACAGGGAAGTTCATCGGCAGTCAACATCGCTCGCTCACTTTCTGGTACGACTGTTCGGTTCAACTCTCTTCCTACGGGCGGGAGGAGCCCGAAGGAGGCTACGCCGAAGGGCGGAGTCTCCTTCGGGGAGGTAAACTTTTCGGCCCTGAACCCGTTTATACGGGTTCGAATGGGCTATTTTTTGGCCGAGCCTAATGGCTCGGGATTGCCCACGTTAAAAGGCCTTGTGCCACATGACACCCTCGTGGGGGAGACTAAATATCGTCAACAGGTGGCCACAAAGGAGACTGGTCACGTTTAGCAGCTGTCAGCAGGAGAGCGTCAACCACCGTCAACATGTGAACTACTACTGAGAGATCGACCTAGATCCGAAAGCCGGCTTATGAACTTTACCACACCAAGGTAGCTGTCCTAAACCCTTACGTTCCTGTTGAAATAAACCACGTAAATCTATTTCTACTGTTGTCGTATTTCTTTCTTGCAACCATACGCTTGTCTATAACACTGGTGTCAGAAGCGTACAGCAAGAGAAATATGGCCGACTACACGAGCTTCACCCGAGCCGAACTATTTACTCTCATCAAGGAACAGAAAACACTACTATTCAACTTGAAAACGGGACCAACACAGCCTTCCGAAGCCACAATACAGGAAATTCAAGCCGACATAAACGACATACTGACTGCCCTAAAATCAACTGCTTCAACACCTCCCACCGCTCAAACAAACAGCGATTACAGCTTAATGATGCGCCAACAAACTATACGCGACACATTGAAGCTAGAGAAAACCTTTCACCCTGGACACGACGTGAACCGATTCATCACGGCCCTAAACAAAGCATACACAATCCACGTCACGCCAGAACTCAGCACCTATCCCAGCCTGGAATGCGAATTCGTCAAGTCTGCTAAAGATTTACTGGACCAAAATATCTTTCAGCAGATGGTTGACTCAAAAAAGGACATATCCACCTTCGAACAACTGAAGGAATACTTATTAGGAGCCCACGGAAGCCGGATGACTAACTTCCAACACCTCAGTCAAGCCTGGGACCTGGAACTGCGAGACGGCGAAAAATTAACAGACTTCGCGGGTCGACTCGAAAACACCATTAGAGAGGCAGCCGTCCACATAAAAAACAAATACAAAAAAGACAAAAATACTGAATTAACAGTCGATGGGCTTATTTCCATCATCGGCGCTATGCTAATGAGCGAAAAGGTGAAAATTTGGAACTCAAATCTCTACCCACATCTCGTCAAGACAATGGACAACCACTATTCAGCCATTGGCATAGCCTCCGAAGCTCAAATATACCTGATCGCGGTGTAAAACCCAACGACACAACTTCGCACGACACTGTGTATTTCACACAGAAACCACAGCGGTCAAACCAAAGAAACGCGCCACTCCGACCCAGCAGGCAACAAACCCACAGCAGACGGGCCTCACCAACCCTCCCGAACATGGCCACCATCCGACACGCAGAAAACATCAGCACACACCACGAATCAGCGTGTGCAAGAACTACCTCAGAGGTCGCCCCTACCACCATGGACGCAACTGCATATATCGCCACCCACCTCGCACTCGGGCACAGGCCCATATCGCCGCAACGAATGACAATATACAAGCCATAAATAATGTGGAACAGGATTTTCGCTTCGGGCAGGACGAGATGTGATGCCTCGTTCGCCATGCCCCTACGTCAGCCATCACACCTTCAACTTTCAAGGACTCGCTCACCATTCACCGCTCGTCCAGTCCACCTTCAACTTCAGGGACATCACCTTCTCTGGCGTAGCAATGCTAGACTCTGGATGCTCCACCTGCATCGTACCAATATCTCGGTTACCTAGAGAAGCCAAGAAACTCATGACCTGCTCCGACGTCGTAGTAAAAGGAATCAACGGCAGCACCACCGTCTCGGCGAACTGACTTGCGACATCACCATCGGCAGTCTAGGCTCACCCACATTCAAAAAGGTTAACGTGCTGGTAACTACCCAAACCACACCAATCCTGATCGGCCAAAATATCCTACGTCACAACACGCTCGATTCCTATCTAATCGACAACCAAAATGCGACTATAGAATTCAGACGCACACTTTCCTCAGGATATACAACACACACAGCCGCAATCATATCACCGTCATCGTCAACCAACGATCCAGCATATGGCGCCCAAGCTGACATCACCCAAAACCAGCCTACTATGGAACTACCGCCCAACATCCAGACACTGGATCAAAAGCTAACCTGGCTAAAACATAACACGGGACTATCGCTACCAAACCACCCGAACCGAGACGAACTAGAGGCCACTGCAAACTTACTCATTCGCTACGCTGACATTATCGGCATCGAAAGCAGCAGCAAAGGCACATTCATGCGACCCATCCGCATACCAACCAACGGCCAGTCTCGCAGCCAGAAACAACACCCGATAGCCCAGGCTTTGGAAGCAGACGTAGATACCGAAATTAAGCGTATGGCTGATGAAGGTATCATTGAAAACTGCAGCGACCCCAAAGGCTTCAATAGCTCTGTATTTGCCGTACGCAAGAAAAACGGATCGATTCGTGTCGTTGCTAACTTTAAAAGAACTCTCAACAAGGTCTTAGTCGATCTTGACCCTTACCCAATGCCAAGGATCGACCACTTGTTCAACAAAATCGGCAAAGGCAATAGATATTTTACTACCCTTGATCTACGCAGCGGCTACTGGCAAATTGAGATCGACAAGCGAGACCGATACAAAACAGCATTTACATGGAAGGACCAATGCTATCAATACACGCGCCTGGCCTTCGGCCTTACATCTGCCGGATAAATCTTCTCCCGTTGCATAGCAGAAGCACTAGCCACGGTCACATCCCGTGACAACATTTCCTCCTATATCGACGACAACCTGGTCCACGCTAGGACATTTAGGGAGTACATACTCTCCCTCGAACAATTTTTTACTGCCCTCCGAAATTCGGACTCAAGCTGAATCGATAAATGTTCCTTCCTCGCATCAGAGGCAAAAATTCCTCGGACGCATAGTAAACAGCGAAGGATTCAAGGCTGATCCAGAATACGTTCGTGCCATCCAGGAAATGAAACCTCCAACATCAAAAAGGAATTACAAAGCCTTATCGGCCGTTTAGTGTGGATCAGACAATTCCTAGAGACACGTCTTCACGAACAAATCAGGTCAGATATGTTTTCAAAACTTATGGGTCCCATACACGAACTCAACAAGGTTAATAAACCGTTTGTCTGGACGCAAAATGCCGACAGAGCCTTCAAAAAAATCAAGGACCGTCTCTCTTCGCCACCCGTCATCTCGTTTCCAGATTTCTCCAAACTTTTCACACTCACCACCAACGCAAGTGACGTCGCATGTGGAGCAATCTTAATGCAAGAAGCCGACAACGGGAAGAAAGATATCATAGCGGTCGCTTCCCATACATTCAACTCCACGGAACAGAACTGGTCCACGACGGAAAGAGAGGCATATGCAATAAAGTGGGCAATATTGAAATTTGATTATTTCCTCCGCAACCGCCCCTTCGTCATCTTCACCGACCACAAATCGCTGACATATCTGGACCAACGAGAGTTCAATAATGCCAAAATACGACGATGTCAAGAAGAAATTTCATGTTATAAATTCGTCTTGGAATATGTTGAAGGCGAATCAAATATATGGGCTGACATGCTCAGCAGAAGCTGCGGACATAAGAAAACGAAAGCCCCGAACGACCCTACACCGGCAGGCAAGACATTCGAGGTAAGCGGTTCAGACCTCCGCGTATACATCCCATCTTGGTGCCTCGGCGAGTTTAACGATTTACAGCTCATTCCCAAAACTCACACACCACAAAACGCCCGCACCCACAAGCGCGTCACCAACGCATTCTTCGTGTTCCGGTCGAAAAATAAAATAATATTTAAAGTGCTCTATTTTTCGTCCAATAAAAATGCTTCCCTCCTAATTATACTCACTTCGTTTCTCGAGCCTGTTAAGCCATGAAAAACGCTATAAAAGGGGTCACAGGGAAGTTCAGCGGCAGTCAACAGGTGGCCTGAACTCTGAAGCGACTGTTCGGTTAAACTCTCTTCCTACGGGCGGGAGGAACCCGAAGGAGGCTACGCCGAAGGGCGGAGTCTCCTTCGGGGAGGTAAAACCAGCCCAGAACTCGTTTATACGGGTTCAAATGGGCTATTTTTTGGCCGAGCCTAATGGCTCGGGATTGCCCACGTTAAAAAGGCCTTGTGCCACATGACACCCTCGTGGTGGTGGTGGTGGTGGGGGGGGTGACTGAATATCGTCAACAGGTGGCCACAAAGGAGACCGGTCACGTTTAGCAGCTGTCAGCAGGAGAGCGTCAACCACCGTCAACATGTGTGAACTACTATGAGAGATCGACCTAGATCCGAAAGCCGGCTTATGAACTTTACCACACCAAGGTAGCTGTCCTAAACCCTTACGTTCCTGTTGAAATAAACCACGTAAATCTATTTCTACTGTTGTCGTATTTCTTTCTTGCAACCATACGCTTGTCTATAACACTAATAAACTATATAATGGAAACTTGGACACCCTAAGAGCCCTAAATTGACTCTCCTAACTAAGACTCGGTCGAGGTAGCTAGAGACACCTCTCGAGCGTCCATCAAATCATACTGAATAGAGGGAGAATCCCCTAGACAGAATGCCCTCATAGTCGTGAGAAGAAAAACGGGTCCCTTGCACACAACATATATTCACCCCGAGACGCTGAAGGCCACGAGAGAGCTTCGCCCTGCGAGACTCCGACCTCAGGCCTCGGGCATTCAAACTAGCTAACCAGAGACATTATGAAACCGATTAGGGTTGCTCTCCTGCCTTGAACATGGACGGGGTAAGGATACCGACAGCCTCCCTCATTGACCCATGGCCCATCTCAGTCTTGATGGTGTAGCTTTTTTTTTACATTTTCAAGTCAATATTTTTCTGCGGCTCATAAAATATGATATCAAGTTTGAGAAACGTCTTGATAATATTTAAATTGACTGGTCCACTCATAAAAAAAGTAGAAAACATTTTTAAGAGAAATTATTTTATAGAGAGTAACAATAACATTCTTTAAAGCTTCCTTGGATCGCGACACTTATCAGAATCGAAAAATATTGACTTGTTATCGATTTATGAGAGGGAGTAGTTTAATATCGATACAGTGTCAAATCGATCCCTGAATTTGAAGTGTTATTGGCCTGTTATTTACAAAAATCAAGTTTAAAAATATGCTAAAAAAATATTATGATCTGGATATTTTTTTAAAAATTTTCTGAATTTTTAACGATTTCCAAAACTTTTTTAAACATGTTTTTTAGTTTTTAGAAACGTTTAATGGTGTTCAATTTTTATCTGAGGTACATGTACAAAGATTGTGATTAATTTTATTATCTTAAATTTAAATTAAGAATTAGAATAGAATATAGATACATTGTGAATGTGATTCTTTTTTTTTTTTTTTTTTTGTTGCTTACAAATGCATATATTCATTGCTTTAAGAGAAATATTTCCGAATAACTCTGTAAAAGTCAGGAATCAATTTAATTTAACACTGTATCGGTAAACGGAACCCCATTCTAAATCTATAACAAGTCGATATTTTTCGATTCAGAACTTCTTGGAGAAATTATTTTAAAATCATCAATTTTTTTTTTTTTTTTTTTTTGTAAAATCGGACCCCGTCTGCTCTGAATCGTAAAATAAAAAACGCAATAGTTTTATTGACATTTACTAGTTTTGTTTGTTTTTTGAACGGACTAGATCGGTTCTGTTCAATATCATAGCCAGTTAGTTAAATACGTATTATTTTCTGAACAATTATTTAGTATATTTTAACCAATATTAAATAAAAATAATACATCTGGAAATCTTTAATGCTTTCAACTTTAATTAAGAACTCTAAATTATTTCCAAAGTCGTGTTTCTAAATTCGCAACTGAAGTATTCGGAATTGGTGGCTAGCTCTAATTTGTTTAATTTCTTAAGTAGCACATGGGAATTGTTTGCGCAGGTAGAAATTTTCTTCGTCGATAAGTTGGAAAAAAAAAAAAAGAAAGAAGAAGAAGGTTATTTATAGTGAGACTTATCCTACTTTTTATGTTGTAACAATGAAACAAGAAAAAAGATCCGAAAAAGCTGAAAGGAGAAATTCGATTTCCGATGAAACGTTTAATTATTACAAAAGAGTTCACGAGAGTTTTAAGGATCTTACGCTTAGTGGAATCGATCAAGGTAATAATTTTGATATAAAAATGAAACCCATAAAACTTTCCTTAAGTTTGATTTTTCCTTTCCTCATCTCCCTCTCTTTTCCGCGCAAGTGGTTTTACAAGAAAACTTTATTATACCAAGCAGGAATTATTGAATCACACCCAGTAAAACGGAGACGAGGCCAACAGCATTTGTTCAACAATTCCTAAGCATCTTTGTACGAGTGTGTACTGTACGTCTTCATAAAATAACAAAAAAATGTATGTGCGTGAATGTGCATGTTTTACAGTTTATTTTTCTTTGAATATATAAGCGTGCCTGTTTATGACACATGATAAAAGATTTTTTTTCTTAAAAATGGTGCGAGTTTGATGCTCCACGTGTGCTAGTTGTTTTGATGCCATATCAATGATTGCACTGATACATGTCTGTTTATGTACAGAAACATTTTCGAATTGTACACAAATATGTTAATCAATTATTCACATTTTATTAGTTTTTTTGTATATAATTAATATGCTGCTCTGTCATTTTCGTTCAACGTAGTAGTTTATATTTTCAGTGCATTTCCTTTAAGACATTCTGTCGTTGTGATTAATGTTCACCTATTAAAAAAATGATAGGAAGGAAAATAAGATTTAAAGTTTAAACTGCTGACTGTACAAGTTTAAATTTTAAACTTGTACAGTCAGCAGTTTCTTTATAAACGGATATAATTTTAGTTAGAATTAAGTGGTATCCGAAGGGCACTTCGACGTGGTCTAAGTAACAAGTTTATCTCGCTAGAGATCACAACTGTGTAGTGAGTTCGATCTTCATTCTTCACTGACTGCTCCATAACCGCGGATTTCTGCTGCATCTAAGCCATCCCTAGTAAATCATTAAAATTGACATATTCCAAGTGATCTTTTACAATTTAAAATCACTCTCTCTTTCTCTACATTGCAATTCCAACATTTTTTATGATGTCTTTGCAACCGCTGGCTAGAGAGTTACTATGAAACTGAAAGACAAGTATAATTTTTAGACACTGAAAAAGGAAAAGATACTGTTTAGTGTTAGTACAGCAGTTAACGTATGGGTTTAAAATTTAATAAACGTTTTGTGTGGTAAAATTTTCAGTTATTTTAATAAAAAAAAAAAAAAGATTTCCACTTGTATTATTTAGTTTGTAATTTGATGTCCGGCCATTGGGAACTTTCGATAGTGGAATTTCTGTCCAGTGTTTTTTTAGCGGAATCTGTTGTTGAGCTGTGTTATAAAGACATTAAAAAGAAAATGTAGGATAGTCTGAAAATCTGGCTAAAAATATTATTAACAACTAATCTCAATTGTCTTGAAAAGATTTAAGAAAAGTGAAGTTGATCAAATTTCTAATTCTCAGCAAAGCTTAAAATACTATTCAGTGATGTGCAGGTGGTGTAATGAATCAGAGAGTCGAGTTCAAATTCCAGTCAAGTTCATTATATTCAGTTCACTTATGTGCAAATATCCTTGGGAAAGGTCTGAATTCATCTCCCCTTACAACTATGAGTTAAACAGAGCAACCAATATAAAAAGACAATTTTGAATTCAAAAACCATATGTATTCCTGGTGAATGACTTTGTAGTGATTCATAAATAAGAATCATGAGTTGCGTCCCTTGCTTTATTAGGTTATAGTAAAAGGAAGGGAAATAGAATTCTCATAATGCACTAGTTTTGGCTAATTGTTTAACCAGAAAAACATGTTTCCTTAAATGAGCTCTCAAGAAAGATGTCTCTTCATACAGATAAATCTAAAACCATTTTTTCTTTGCTTTAATACATACAAATCAATATATATATATATATATATATATATATATATATATATATAAGCTGTCTGCATGCAATCTGTGGAGTTAAGCTTCAAGATAGGACGTCTAACTTAGACCTGTTTAACAGGTGTAATATTGGAGGAATCAAGACTTTTATCATACAGTCTCAGTTACGGTGGACTGGTCATGTCTTGAGAATGTCTGATGACAGGATACCCAAGATCCTAATGTACAGCCAGTTAGATCAGGACTACAGGAATGTAGGACGCCCATGGCTAAGATACAAAGACAAACTGAAAAGCAACTTGTCAGCAGTCAATATACCACATAACACCCTTGAGTGCTTAGCTTTGGAGCAGGTAGATTGGAGATCGCCATGTTTTAGTGGACTCAGCAATTTTCAATTTGCTTGTCTGAATCATCTTCAAGAAGCGAGAGCAAGATCTAAAAGGTCACCCAATCTAACAGTGATCTCATTTCGCAATCCTCACACTTGCTCCGTATGTGGCCTCCTTTGTAAATCACTAGTAGGTCTTAAATGCCACTTAAGATTATCGCACAAACTTTCATAACTAAATCAATAAGCTGTCAGATCCTCATACATCGAAACCGACGGGAGAGTCCATTATTATATATATAATATATATATATATATATATATATATATATAATATTAGAGAGTCGAGTTCAAAGATATAGATAGAATCCAGGTAGAATTCAATGTCCAGGACAGAGTAAGAATATAATATAAAAGGCTCAAACACTAATATTCCATGATTATAATTTATTACATTGAAATCGTAATCACAATCCAATTCATCAGACCTACAAATTCAATATTTTTTTTTTTTTTTTTTTTGATTTGTAGGTCTGATGAATTGGATCATGATTCCGATTCCAATGTAATAAATTATAACCATGGAATATTAGTGTTTGAGCCTTCTTCTGGACAGTCTCCTTAAGTTGGTGAATGCTGCCATAATTCTTGCCATCAGATCATCTTTGGTGTTACAAGGAGTTTTCTTGGTCTCTTTCTTAGCTGCACACTACACATAATAATCAAGGGGGTTGCAGACTGGGGAGTTAGGTGAACAGATGTAAGGGGTCATGTGGTTGAAGAAATTGTCTGACAATCATGTGGGTTCTCTTGCTTGTGTGGCATGGTGCAGAGTCCTGTTGCCATTCATAAGGTCTTCTAGCAGTCACTCTGTTGACTCAGGGCAGCACTACTTCCTCAAGGCACTTGATGTAGGCCTCTGTGTTGAGTCTGAGACCCTCACCAACAAATTTGGGAGTTCTTTTATCAGAATGAGTTTTCCGAGCTGCTGTATCTTTGTTATCACCATTAGATTCATCCAATTCTTTCTGAATCCTCTGCACTGTCCTCAGATTGACACCCAAACACTCTGAAATGTTTGTATTGGACCTTCTGGTGTGAATACCAAGCAGTACAACTTGCCATTTCCAAATTTCTAGCATAGTAAATTACGTTATGATGTTCTTTTTCTCACAGAAGGTGCCCAACTGACCCCACTATACTGTGCAGTTGACAAAATCATAAACAATACGGCTTGCATGGAATTAAAAATATAAAATGGCAAAAATTTATCCATCGCACCCTGTATATGTTCTGTAAATATGGATCAATTATGTAAGCAATTGTATATTTAATCAAAAGTCAATAATTTAATAAATATGTTATTTCTTCTTGCATGCACACTAAAAAATGTTCATATTTTGCTTCATGTTTTCATGTAATATTGTGTATGGTTATACATTTAATGTGTGTATGGATGATATAATCCCAGATAAAAATAACAAAACCAAGAACAAGGCCTCATCATTTGCACTTCCACAATAACTCTGATCCTAACTGTGGTTGACCTTCATGATAGCTATTTTCTCTCAACACAAGAATATCTTTTTAATCTGTTATGTTAATTTTATTTCTTTTCTTTCTTTCTTCCAGATATATTTTTTACAAATGTGTTCCGACAACTTGAAAATGAGGCTCTTGTTGTTTGCCAGCATAAAATACTTAGTTTTAATATTGAACTGTTGGTGAAATCTGCACAGCCAAAACATCTTTGTATGCTTTGGAGAGCCTTCACCCCAAACTGGATAATGGCCTGTAAAGATGCTTATGCCAGTCATGTGTTTCACAGTTTGATTCTACGTTTTCCTGTGACTTTTGATATTGATGCCAATACTCTCATGGTAAATCAAGAAGATGATATGGAAGAGTCAGGCAAGGAGATGAAAAAGAACAACACTGATACAGATGAAGCAAAGGAGGGTGCTCAAATGACATCTACACGTCAAATGTTTTTAGAATTCTGTTCCTTCCTCAAAGAGAAATTTGAGGAATTGATAACAAATACTTATGCCACACATATTGTGCGTGCAGCTTTACAAGTTCTTGGAAATATACCAGTGGCTAACAATATCACTGTTGTACAGGCACACAAGAAAACGGATTGTAAGCATGTTTTTTCATTTATTCTGTTTTTTTTTTTTTTACTTGCTTATTATTTTAAAAGCTAAATATTTTAGTAAATTTTGGAAGATGATTGAATTGTTCTTGCTAGCATTATCGCGTTATCTAACTTTGTGTTTATTCATCTCTACAGATAACCAAGTTTTTAGTTTGGTTTGTTGAATCAACACAGAAAATTATATAAAGAAAATATTTAAAACATTATTGCTCTTTTAAAATCACTTTTTGCTTTCCATCATGGCTGTTACTAACCTCTAGAAGAGTGACTCATTGGGCCTTTTTGGGCTAATGTTTTCTACTGATATGAAATGGAAAGATTATATTGATTCAATTACTAGGTCTTCTACTAGGAAAGTTCCTTTATTGTGTCATGCAAGACAATTTACTCACCAGACTCTATTTTACATACTTAGAAGTCTACCATTCATCTTTGCTTTGAATATTGCTGCCACATCTGGTCGGGTGCTCCTGCTATAAGTTTAGAGATTCTTGATAAAATCCAAAAGAATAATCTGCAATGTTATTGGTCTTAACCTAGCATCTTGGCTTCAGTCACTTTCCCACTGGCATAGCATAGCTTCCCTGTGCCTTTTCTATAAATATTTTCATGGTAATTCTTCTGATGAACTTACCTCTCTGTTATCTAGACTTCATGAATTTAAACACATTACTAGATTAGTGGCAAGGTCTCATTATTTTACAGTTGAAATGGCTAGATGTAACTGTAGGATGTATGCTAACAGTTTCTTCTCTCACTTGTGGAACTCTCTTCTGGCTTCTTGCTTCCCAGTCAACTTTGATCTTCAAAAATTTAGATGCAATGTCAAGCTTTATCTGTTCTTTTAGTGTTCTCTCTCCCCTTCATAGTTTTTTATTTTTCTCATATTCTCTAAAATTCAGTAACCTCTTGCATCTTGGTGACATTGTGACCTTGCTTGGGGTGAAATGATTAAAATAATAGCATCTGCAAGAACCTTAAGTTTAAAGAATGGCAGATGCTTTTACAACCTTTTCGTTTTGGCAACTCTGAAATTAGAGAGCAACGACATTGTAAAGCAGTGAAGCTAAATAAAATCAGGACATGATTTAATCGTTGCTGTTTCTTAATTCTTTGTAGTGCTTGTAGAGGCACGGTGGAGTAATGGATGGCGGCTCAGATTGTGGAATCAAAGAGATAATGCTGTTTCATTTGTACAGTGCAGTCTTGGTTCTTGAACATCTAACATGTCTTACAAATCAGTTTTCAAACATAACATTTGAGATGAAAATGCCTTGGTATCAAACAAAATTTTGGTTCTCAAACAACATTGCTGAACCAAGTTAACCTGAATGGAATCATTTCTTTGTCGACCGCCATGTTGTATACATTTGTGTGTTGTGCTGTGCTTTTCTTTTCCGATTTTATTGTACTGTGTTTTTTTTCTCTTCATTAGTCCTCAGTCATTGCTCCAAAGAAAACTAGCAGTGATATTGGTAAAGGAAAAAGAAAAGTTAAGAGAAAAACAATTGTTGATGATATTGTCTCTTCCTACTCAGTTTCATATGGCAAAATCAATGATCTATGCTATTCTTATAAATAAAGTGACGACCATGTCTTTCCTTCCTTTTTCCAAACAATAACATCTCTTTCCTTCTACTTTCACTTTCCCATCAACTCTCTTACATGCAAGTACAGTAAAATTGAAGTGTTCATCTGTATATTATCTGTTTAGTATTGGGTTGATTTATTTTTTCTTAGATTTAATGATTTTCATTAGTTTTGTGTTTAAACTTGTGCACAAAGTACTGTTGTTAAAGTTTAAATAAGCAATCATCTTGGGACCAGAAATGGATTAATCCATTTTACATTGATTTCTATTGGAAAAATAGTTTTGGTTTATGAATGGGCTTCAGGAACAAATTAAGTTTGTGAACCGAGGTTCCACTCTATGTGCAAAGAGTTCACATATATATTCATTCCTACAGCTGGATATAATTTTTTAATATTATTATTGTCAGTTTCATATTTAATAATAAAAGCAAACAATTTTATCCATGATTTAAAAAAAAAAAAAAAATATATCATGTCTCATAGAATAACCAAATATTCAATGAAATAAATTTCTTACATAATGAAGTAATCAAATTCATTGCTTATTGATATGAATAACTGGTACCTGAAATAAAAAAAATGGTATTAAAGTGAATAAAATAGATGAAAATAACTCTGAAAAACATGCTTGTTAATAAACATTCAGTATTTATATCATCCTCAGAACATTATCGTTATAATGTAATGATGATAATGTGTATAAAGATTGAAATATAAACAAAATTACTCATGATTCTTGTATGGTAACTAAATATCAATTATTTAGAAACTTTTTTCTTATATTTACTTTCATTCTTTATATTTTAAAATTATCTGAACAAAGATATTGATTATGTTTGTGCTTTCATAATGATAAAATGTTAAATAGCTACTATATTTCCTATTGCCTTTGATTATATATGACTTTTTCTCTTTTTTTTTTTTTTGTTACTGGTGACAAGACATTTTTATATATTTGATAGCTATAATGTTAAGAGGATTACCATTTGTAGGCATCTGTTAATCTTGTGAGATAATGGTAGCACCCTGTTTCTTTAAAATTCAGCCCTTTGGTAGTTAGACTGGAGTGGCTTCTCTAGGGCACAGGCCTGGGTGATGGTATATGGAAGCCATGTGCACCGTCTAAATCACATGACCTCTCTCTCTCTCTCTATATATATATATATATATATATATATATATATATATATATATATATATACAAGATCCAAAGGAGTACAGGGCATTACATTTTGGGGCCTGCTTGACTGCAGTTGTCAGTGTTGGCAGCCAATTGCCTTTTTGGGACTTTGGATTTTCTGTCTGAATATACTTCCATAGCCTTTTCTGCATGTGGATATTGCTGCTTGGCAGCAAAGTTTTAAAATCCTGGTTTTCCTTCCTCTAGATGGACTGCCTTTCATCTACCTGAGAGAAAACTATCATAATCTGCAGGAAAATTACTAATAACATTCAATTTTGAGCACAAGTTTTTTCTTTGAGGAAATTTATTAATTATATTCTCTTGAAAAAGCCTAGTGATTTCAATATGGCTGATGTTGCCTAACCAGAATTACTTTCAGCTGTTTCTTAAAACTATCTTAAGAAAGATATTGATAATCTTTTTGCTTTTCTAATGATAGGAGAAAGGAAGAAGAAAAAAAAACAGGAAAATGGTATAATAATGATAGTGTTGTTATGTTGTCTGCTTTCTGTTTTTTTAGCAGTTTTATGGGGTATATGCAACATTTAATAATTTGCTTCAGGAACCTAGAAATGATGTTAGGAAAAAGAGGATGAGTCAAAATTCAAAGGATTAGACTAAAATTTCACTTGCACCTGTTCACACCTGTTCTAATTAGATAATAAAAATGAATATGACTCTTTTACATCTCCATGGTACCTGTGATAATGCATTTTAGAACATCTCTCCTTGTATTGTCAGAAATCTGTAAAAACTGACAAATGAATAACATGGATTTGAACAGTCTTAGTCCTAAGTTTTTCAGTTCCAGGTCACCTTTGATCAAGATGGAATTATTTTCTCACTGCTTTATTATAATAGAACATCACAATTTAAAACCTTGGATATATGATTAAAGACAATGATAAAGCAATTTAGGATAATACAATTTAATCTTTCAAACTTCAATTCTCACCAAAACCAAAATATCACTTGATATTCTGCTTAAATATTAGACTTTCCATTAAAGAACCGTCATCTATATGCTGTACATCTTTAGGGCATTGGCAATTATGGATCTCCACAATTTCCTGGGCTTACAGCTATAATATTGAAACATTGCTTCCCATATGATTACTGTTGAGCCTGGTCAGTACCTAAATGGGTGACTGTTTGGGAATAGCAGGTGCTTTAAGTTAGTGTGTAGATGATTTAATGGATAATGACTCAGAATTGTTAATTGGAGAGCTAAGTTCCAATTCCTGTTGGGTTCATTATATTCACTTAGGCACAAATGCCCTTGGAAAAGGTATGAATCATCATTAAACAGTTATTATCTCAAAAAAAAAAAAAATTCTTACAATGTAAAAATATTTTCTGGCATTAAATAATTTGCAATGGGTTAGGACATAGAAAATGAATCAATCAAAAACAAATTCTTGTTCTTTGTAGCTCTTAATAAATTTTATGTTTTTGTTATTTCTCCTAAACCTTGTTTTACCATAAATTTACTGAAGCTAAGTTGTTTTCATCTGTTTTGCTTGCCTTCAATCTGTCCTGTGAGTATCATATTTTCAAAGCCCTCTTTCCTCATTATGTGTCCTAGAAATTTCAACTCTTTTTGACGTGTCCTTTTTGTTTCCATTTTCTATAAAACATTGTTGCTCACATATTCAGTCCATGGTATTCTCAGCATCCTTCTGTAGAAACACATTTCTGTTGCTTCAAGTGTCTTCCTGTGAGAAAATTGTTTAGCATTCACTGCCATATTGGAGGACTGATATTACATGACTGTTCAATACTGTTTTCTTTGTTTTTGACAAAATTTTTCTTTTTCTTAATCTTCAAAATTAAATTAAGTTATGACTCAAAAAAAAAGAAAGTAATCATGTAACTCAACTTCTTTGCATCTGATAATCCTATTATAATTGTGCTTATTCCGCCCTTTATTAGTTTGCACAACCGTTAAGCCCTGCCAATACCTCATAAATACCTCTATTCCATTTTGATCTCATGGAAAAACACTACTTGGTATCAGTGAGAAAATGAAAGAAAGAAAGATGGGAAGATAGAAGTGTTTAACATTTATCAATACCTCATAAATATTGGACTATTCAGTTTTGATTGCATGTAAAAACAAAAAATATCAGAGACACTACTTGGTTTCAGTGAGAAAATAAATAAATGAAAGAGACAAGGATAGAAGTCGTTACTGACTGTTTCAGTGAAATGGAAAAAAGTTGTCAATTTCAAATCTTTTCATTTGTACCACTTAAAATAACGACCAGCATTCATATTTATGATTGTTATTGCGATATTTTGTTAAAGTTGTTAAGCTCAAATATTTAATGATGTGATTAGGGAATTTCTATGGCTATTTTATTGTCATAAAACTCGCCATGAGCTTATTCAATCATTAACTTAAGATTCATCAGAAAATTCAAATAGGAAAACAGAAATTTTCACAGGTATTTCTAGTTTAAATTAATCTGCCTTCATTTTCTGTCTTCATAAAACATCTTGAAAAAAATTGATTTGATTCTGGATAGAAGTTTTTCTTTTTTTCTTTTTTTTACTGTAGTTCATCCAATGCAAGTCCCAAGAGCTAAAGTAGAGGTTTTACCAAATGATAGGTGTGTAATATGAATTTAAAGAGAAGGAAATGAAGAGTATGTAGATATGGTGGATAGATGAAAATTGATCCTAGACGTGAAGAGTATAAGACTGTAGTATGCAGGGAAGCTTCCACATGGGAATCTGTTTCACAAAGTAGCAGTTCTTGTGGGGTCAGAGAAGCTTACAGAACTTCCTTCTTATCAAAGGAATATGTAGTGAATGATGGTGATTCAACTCTGTGGATATGACAAGGCAGATCTTGGCCATGTTTAGGCTAGTGGCATTAGATAGATAAAAATATTTTTAATAAGCAAAGATCTTGTTCCTTTAATTTTTCTCTTGTTTACTGGTGTCAATTTCTTCTTAAAATGAAATCAGTTAATGAATGCCTTGAGATTTTGTGTAATGAACTAACACTATATCCTTATATGAAGGAGCAATTTGTCTAATCGGGTATTTATTTATTTCTCTTATTGTAAATATATTTTCTCAATCTTTTCATATTACTCAGTTTAACAACACTATAAATTATTAAAAATTAGTATTTTATTTATAGAAGTATACAAAATGAAAAGTAAGATTAAATGCAAACAACATATAAAATAGGATTTCATCGATATTCTTTATTGTTTGTAATTGTAGATGAAACAGTAAAGCATGACATTTTAAATGTATTTTTGTTTTTTTCAATGCAGCCTATAAAGAAAAGCTCCATGAATCAAAGCCAGATGAAACATTTCATAAACAGTTTTTTAAAATATCAAAGTTAATTATCAATTCTTCTCACTTCACAAGTGAGTATGCCTTTCTTGCCTTTTTTTTTTTTGTCATCATCATGCTCAAATGAGTGTGTGTGTGTGTGTGTGTGTGTATATATATATATATATATATATATATGGGCGCCTCGAGGCGGTGTAATGGTTAGCAAGCTTGTCTCGCTAGAACGATTGCAACTGAGTCGTGAGTTCGATCCTCACTGGGTGCCCCATACATTCGGCCTTGTGCCACATCTAAGCTACGCTTAGAAAATCGATATATATATATATATATATTTCATTGAAAATGACAGACACGGTACTACAATTGAGCTTTTCATTTAATTTTTCTTTTGTTCAAACAAGTGTTTCTTTTTTTTTTGTTTTTTTATTTTTTTATTTTTTGGACATGGTGTGTAGAAACTGTCCAAATGTTCTATAATTCTGAGTGCTTTTGGCTATACTTTTAGCCATTATGAACTTTGATTTTATTTATTCAGTGTAATTGAGTGTGTGCGCTGTGTGTATGTTTTTAGTGTTATAGAGATGTTTTATTTTCTGAACACAGCACGTTGTGGCCATGTTCGTAATTAATATTATTAAGTGTTGGCTGTGTTTAAATGGATTCTAATAGAGCTAATAGAATCCATTTAAACACACACACAAACTTACCAGACTCCATCCAAAACATACTAGTAGAAAATACAAACATAATAACCTCACCCACATGTAAAAATGATTAAAAATAATAGAAGCCTTAATAATAAAAGAGAAAAAGCCAACACTTAGTAATATTAACTACGAACACAGCCTCAATGTGCTGTGTTCAGAAAATAAAACATTTCTATAACACTAAAAAACACACACACAGTGCACATGCTTGGTTAAACTGAATAAATAAAATTATCCTTGATAATGGCTAAAAGTATAGCCAAAAATGCTCGGAATTATAGAACATTTGGACAGTTTCTTCATACTGTGTCCAAAAAAGAAAACACTTGTTCAAACACAAAGAAAATTAAATAAGAAGCTTAATTGTAGTACCTTGTCTGTCATTTTTAATGAAGGATTGCTGTCTAAATACACTATATATATATATATATATATATATATATATATATATATATATATATATATATATATAAAATGTGTGTGAGTAGGCATCAAATATAGATCAGAATCCAACAATAATAAGAAAACAAATAGAAAATATTTATCAATCTAACATTTTTCACTTTTATTAAAGCTTCATCAGAGAAAAAGAAGAAAGAAATTCTGGTATTTTTACTTTGTGTTGTTTGTTTTTCATTCGAATGTCACAAATTATTCTAACATTAGTTTAAAAATTCGAATGCATCTGAAACATGATTGACCAATGAAAATCAAACAATCTTTCAATGTAATTTACCTAAACCTTTTAAATTATTTTTTGGTAATTAAAAACTTGGAGTTACTGATAATTGCAAAACATTTTATGCATAAATACTTTTCTGGTGACTCTTCTGAAAGACAATGATAAGAGATCCTTAGACATTTATTAACACTTATTTCTATCGTCATAATCTTTTACAGTGTCTTTTATTATCAATTTCAGACTATGTTTCTGACAAAGCTGCAAATCCTGTCATTCAACTGATACTGCATATCACATGTCAATTGAAACAACATAAAGGGGAGAAACTTTGTAAGAAATTGATCCGTTTATGTGGTTTTTTTGATGTTCCTGCAGTTGACCCTGAAACCCCTCTTACAGATCATACTAGGTATTTTGATAAATTCTGTTTCATTTGTTTTAAAATACTTTGTCTTTTTTGTTTTTTTTTTTAATGTGTATTCACTTTTGTATTTTTGAAGAAACATTAATCCTATTATGATTTTGCTTGTTCATCCCTTCGTTAGTTCCTTAGTTCGCACGACCATTCCACCCTGCCTATACCTCATAAATAATTCTGTTTTGATCATATAGAAATAGGGGAAAACACACTACTTGGTTTCAGTGGGAAAATTAATGAAAGAAAAGAGGGAAAATAGAAGTATTTAACAGCTATTTCAATGAAATGGAAAAAGTTGTTAAGCTTAAATAAATATGATTGAGGAATTTCTATGGATATTTTATTGTCGTAGAACTCACCATGTGCTAACTCAATTATTGACTTAAGAATTAAAATTCATCAGAAAATTCAAATAGGAAAACTGTGTAATTTTTATGGGTTTTCTTAGTCATAATAAATTCTATAAGAGTTGATAATGCCTTTTACTGATGTTGAATAACAAAAGGGTTTTAACAAGATGGACACTTAGAGTATTGAGTTATGGCAGTTTAACTAATCAACAACCTCCAGTCCCCTTTATTTATGTGCTGCGTCCCTTCAGAGTGAGGGAAATCATAGCTTGTCACAATTTCCTGTCTTTTGTAGCTCTTTTATCACCCCCTCTTTATTCTTGTTTTGACATCCATTCACACAAACTCAATAAGTAGGTCACTTTATTTTTCCTCATTTGCTTTCAGTGTTATTCTGTGAGTGTTATATTCTCCAAACCCTCTTTCCTCATTTTGCCCCAGAAATTTTAATTATTTCTATAATATATTTAACTATTCCTTGACTTTCAATTTGTTACGATTTGATTTTCCAGTATATGCTAATATATAAAATTATTTTATTTATTTTTTTAACCTTATCATTCCATGCAAGACAGTAAAGCCACTAAGACACAAGGGTTTACTGAGTGTGAAAGAATAAGAAAAAGGACACATTATTAAAGAGCAAGAACAATAGAAGAGTAATCTAGAAGACAGTAGATAACAATTGACATTGCATTTAAATTCTTGAAGATCAAAGTTGACTAGAAATCATGGAACCAGTAGCAAGTTCCACAAGTGAGAAGTGCGAGGAAAAAACACCTATTAGCCTAGAACAAATTATGGTTACATCTAGATAATTCAACTGTGAATTGATGAGACCTTACCACCAATCTAATACTTTGCTTAAATTCATCAATTCTGGGTACCATAGTGAAGTGTTCATTCAAAATAAAAATTACCCTGAAAGTATTTGTAGAAAAGGCACAAGGAAACTACATTATGACAGTGGGAAAGTGACTGAAGATGAGATCTCAGGTCATGACCAATAATATTACTGATTCTACTTTGGGTTTTATCAAGAATCTCTTAAATATACGGCAGGAGCACTGGACCATATGTGGCAGTAATATTCAAAATAAGGAGACATGAGTATGTAAGATAGATTTAGAGGTGAAAAATTGTCAAGCACAATACAGTGGGCCAAATTACTTAGCAGCAGACCTAACAATGGATTCAATATAATCTTTCTACTTTATGTAAGCCCAATAAAGTGCAGTGAGTCACTCTCATGAAGGTTAGTATCAGCTATGCTGATGGGAAGCAGGAAGGGGTCTTTTAGGGGATTGATAGAGAGAAGCTTTGTTTTGGAGGCGATAAAACTAACAAGTCATTCCTTGCCCCAGTTAACAACAGACTGTAGGTCATTTTTTAGATCAGCTGCCAATTTGAACTTATGGAACAGATCAGATTTACTATCAAGACAGGAGTAAATTTTTGTGTCATCAGCATAGATATCAAGTTGATAACTGATATCATTAAAAAGGTCATTAATGAAAAATTGAGAAGTAGGTCCAATAAAAAGTAGGTCTTATAAAATCTTTTTGTTTCACTTAAAACTTAAGTATTTGAAACTAATTGATAGTTTATTTTATATGTTATTGGCTATTTATTAGTTGTTTGTGTGTGTGTGTATATATATATATATATATATATATATATATATATATATATATATATATATATATATAAAATATACACACGCGCACACACGCATGCCTCCATATTACTGACCCCACCTTTTAATAGATATCGGAAACAACGGACAAAATCTGGACCAGCTGACTCAGTTTGTAAGTTTTGTATGCTATTGAATGCTTTGTGAACTGACCACTAGTTGGCGGGTTGTCACTTTTTTATACCAGTGTAACCACATGTGTAGCTTATTACTCTTTAGCTTTGCCCCTTTTTTATATGCCAGTGTGTTTAAGTGATTTTATATTCATCATTTTCTATAAGCATGTCGTCTGGAGGAAGAGTAGCAAGATGGAAAAGGGTTAATTTAACAACAGCATAAAATAGTGTATATTTACAGTGTACAGGTACTTTACAGTGTCGGATTAGATAGTGTGCTTGATTAAATGTACACTACTACATTATTCCTCTTTTTGTCATAATGTAATTGTTGATATTAGCCACTACTGAATTAGTGTTGGCAATTACAGAAATCAGCATTATTGAACTAATGTTCCCCTCCTTTTATACATTAAAACAATGTGTGTATATATATATATATATATATATATATATATATATATATATATATATATATATATATATATGTGTGTGTGTGTGTGTGTAGAAATGAGCTAAGAGATGATCAACTATATATGTGAGTGATTATGTACACATACAGGTGAGCAAATATCTATTTATTTAATCAATGGTGTAGACAAAACAGTGCTCAGTGTAGTTAAACAGAGCTATAAAGTATATATTAATGATGACACATATACCTACATTTACAGTTTCATGGTTTACCCATTTGTTAGGTACAAAAAATTCTGGGTCTCATGGGGGCAATGCGAGATTGTGGATTCAAAGTTCAAGATCATTATAAATATAATATAGTGTTGGACATAAATTCAAAATATAGTGTTAATAGGTAGATAAGCTAAAGTAATTAGTAAGTTTAATAGGGATATTGATCTATAATGAATATTGAGTCAATGGCTAAGATTTTTGTAATACGAACTAAAATAGCTGGTAGTTACCAAATAAAAAGCATGGGTAGACAAAAAAAAATAATAGAAGATAAGGAAAAATAAAAGATATTGATAAAAAATAATAAAACAAATTAAAAAAAAAAAAAAAAAAAGAAACACTGAGCTGTTAAATGCTAGGATGGTGCAAGGGAGGTAACTGAATATGAAAAATATTAGAGGCTAGTCAGTGGGAGTATTAAAGCAAGTGTTAGGTTAATTGCTTTAACCAGAATTGAAATATTTGAGAAGGGAGCTCACTACACTTGTTCAGCAGATTATGATTATCGATGTATCTGAGAATAGTTTTTCTAAGAGGCATAGAGTACATTTTTCCTTTGTTGAGGGTAAAAGGTTTGGTTTTAGTGATGAGATCCCAATTTATTACAGGTGTGTAGTTATGTCTTAATTTCCCGGAAAAATTCAGAATGCCGTGGTATTTGAATATTGTTTATTGGTAAATGTCATTTTATGATGGTAATTCTGGTTTTCTAGTGGTTAGCAGTGGAACCAAAATAAAATTTAGTGTTGTCATTATGTTCAATGCTAGCTTTGTAAATAACACATTTATTAATGCATTTAGAATTTAGTGGGCAGGTACGGTTTTTTTCGGCAGTTACAATTTTTATTGGTACTATTATTACTATTGAAGTTGTTTAAATATTTGTTTAACATTAAATTATTATGCAGTGCTATATACTGCTCAAAGTTTTTTGTACAGCTGTAGCTAATTTTAATGTTCTTGTTGAAAATCTTGTTGAGCAATGCTTATGGATTACATTAAAGAAAATCCTACTGATGTTGGTTTTGACATTACTGTTAAATGGTGGGTTAAACCAAATTATGTTGCATTTTCTATGTTTATGCCTTTAATGTCAGTCTTATTATTGCCGAGATATTCTAGATTAAGTTTGTATTTGATTTTTATTAATGCATCAACATATTTAGCTTTATATTTTTCAAAAATATCTTTATTACTAGAGTTAATAGAGAGCCTATGTTGCACTGATTTGTGCAAATTATTTAAAATTCATGGGGGATGATTAAATTCTTTGCTAATGTATTTATGATTATAAAGCTCTTTAGTGAAGGGCTTGTATATTTCCTTGGATAGGTTGAAAGTGGCGTCCCGGAAGATGGTTACTTTGGCATTGGTGTTAGTGATGATATTTAGTTCATAATCCTTGAAGAATTTAATAAGTTGTTTTCTAAGGCGATCTGTTTCTTGTGGGTTGGTGTCATATAAGAGTAACTCTGTCATTTCTGATATATATATATATATATATATATATATATATATAATATGTAACGCCTTTATCCACTGTGCCATGTGTCCTCAAGGGATAAAAGTGTTAGCTAGATCCAGTGACAGGACCTAAAAGAGTGTGAGTTCAATACCTGGTTAAGGCAGTGGAGAACTTTCAGAGGGGAATTAACAGGAGATAACTTGATAACTGACATCCATTAGACATGGCACGTGGGACAGGACAGTCTACCTCAGCAAGTGAAATAAAGGGTTCAGTTTGACATTTCAACCACCTGAAGAAGGCCGGACTGTACAATGGCTGAAATGTTGTGATAAATATGGCAACAAAGATGAGGACAATAGTCTGAATAATGTAAATAGTGTACATAATGCCTCATCTCAGGAATATAGACAGATACTGAAAGGCCGAAACATTGTAATAAATATGGCAACAAAGATGAGGACAATAGTCCGAATAAGGTAAATAGTGTACATAATACCTCATCTCAGAAATATAGACAGATGTGACATTATATTGGTGAAATATCTTGTCAGCCATTTCAGGACAAAGAAATTTCTCAGAAGTTATCATGTTCACATTATTAATAACATCACAAAAAATCATCATGTTAAATTCTTTATAATAAATATCTTAATGTTTGATTTTATTTTTCAGATTGCCTGTCTTGATGATGGATGTTTATGCTACTTATTTAGTTCAGCTTTTGCTTCAACATTGTTCAGAAGAGCTTTTCTTAGCTTGGTATGAAAGTTCATTTAAGGACAGATTAATTGCTTATGCAATCCATGAACAATCAAACTATGTCCTACAACATGTCATTGAGAGATGCTCCAGTAAAGAAATGGTATGATTTATTCAGCAAATTATTTTTCCCATAAATGGTTCAAACTAATGTCGAATCCAGTATTCAAAAAGTTTTGTGCCAAATTATTGCCTTGTTCGTTTTTATTTCTTTTTTCATATTTTTCTATTAGTTTCATTGTAACAATTTATAGTGAGCGTGAGGAAAAAGACATGGTAAAATGTCAGTGTAATTATAGCTTTTCTCCTACTATTTGAAAGCAGAGCATTTACATGAAAGTTTGTTAACTGACAACATCCTACAATACAAAAATTTTCTAGCTTTAAATAACCTCAAAAGAGTTAAGATGTAAAAACAATCTTAAACTGACAGTGTCAAGCAAAGAAGGAATTATCAATGGTTTATATAGGATGAAGCTTAAATAAAAGCTAAACATGTTAAAGTTATAAACATTTTCTATTTGTTCCTTATCCTATTGGATTGTAATCTATATTTGATATATATTCGATCTAAATTCATTCAAGAGCATTCCTGACAAAGTTTTTGTAAACTGAAATGGTAGAAAACAAAGAAGCAATTTCCAATAATTTATGTGGGGAAAAAATTGAGCATTCCCAGACCTCTGCCAAAAAAAAAACAAAAAAAACCAAAAACCCTTGAAACTTTGTAAGCTGACAATCTATGTATGTTCCAGCTTTAAATAAAACCACAAATGGTTGAAAAGATGTAAAAACTAACAATCAATCAAATGTAAACTGATATAGTGTCAAGCAAAAAAGGAATTATCAATAGTTTATATAGGAAAATCTTTTGAGCAATCCCAGACTAAAAAATAACCTTGTGTAAGCTTTTTGCTGCACCTGACAGTAATGCTAATCATTGCTACAAAATATGACTTTAATTTTGAAAAGAGACATAAATTTAAGGCATCTTTGCAGAATGTTTTCAGTGTCTATAAAAAATGGCTTAGCAAGTATACAGTTATGCTTCAATTTTTCCACATCATCTATAACAGAAAACAGAACATCATGACAGACAGACATAGAAAGTTATTTTGGGGGCCTGGGAACTTTTTCCCTTATGAACTAATGATAATTGTTTCTTTGCTTTAACACCATTGTATATAGTGGATGAGGGGACCTGTACCAAGGGAGGCATTTTATAAGCAAAATGGAATAAAATGAATTTTATTTTCAAAAAGTAGTGAAGATCTCTACTATTTGGGAATAGACTAGTATTATAACATAAGAAAATTACAAAATCATTTTTTTTTCTAAAATAATTGTTTTCTTTAGTATTTTTTTTATTTAATGCTGTTTAAGGGATGCTCCAAAAGTAATGCCATCTATTCATTTTCACAAAAATTACAACAGATACAGGAAGCATAACACTTTTAGATAGAGCAAGTTTTCACCTACAGAACACTAATTTTTCCTCATTGGCTAATAATAAACTAGAGCCTGTATGCTGTCCTTGTAAAAATTGTTGCAAATATCACTTTTGCCACTGCTGAAATACATTAACCATGGTCTGTGTTCACATCCAATGTTTGGTCTCTGTAAATGTTCAGCAAGTGTCGGTAAATGTAATTTTTTCTGCATAGAGGAATTCAATGAAACACATCTGCTTCATATACACTTCCTTGTCAGATGCCATTTGCCAGACTGTTACTTAGCTGCTATCAGTAACAAATCAAAAGAAAGGTTCAATCTCTACTTCCATATCACTAACATCTGCCTCAGACAAAGCTATACATTCTGCTTCAAATTTTTTGCATTTTATTTTATACCAACTAAACCAACACAAAAATATATCAACGTTGAAACATAAAAATATTTGTTGTAAACACAAACTCTAAGAGCAGAAAATGTCTAAAAATAATTGAATCATAAAAAAACAAAAAAAACAACCCTCAACAACATCAACTACAGACATGACCATAATGTACTGACCATGTCCTATGTATCAGAAACCTATACATCATTTACAATAGCACAACCAAAAATCCTTGAAAATATGTAATAGATTAGCTGAAAGTGCTTTCTATATGCTATATCTCAAAAAGAAAAAGAAATTTCTTGTTTGCACACAAGAAAAATACAAAGAAAAGCTCAATAGAAGTACTTTGTTGGTACTTGGTTTCAGTGAAACATGTATTAGGGGATTTCTGTCAAAACCCACAACTAATTATATACACACACACACACACACACACACACACACACATATATATATAGATAGATAGATATAGTCTACCAGCTGTGAGATATATATCCATACACTTGCAATCAAGGTGGCCAGCTTGCTTATCCCACAAATAGACCTGATTCATCCACTTTCACATTGTTTAGCCAGTGTGGGGAATGCCCTAACTGAATGTTAAACATTTGACATGGCCATAACTAGATATTAACACAAGGCAACAAACTAAACATGCATATCTTCTTATAGCTACCAATTAACTAACACATATTGTTCTATTCCTCTGTTTATATATAATTTTGTTTTTCATTAAATCAATGTTTGCAATTTTATAACTAAAAACAAAAGAATAGCTTTGTTTTAATTATATATTTTCAATTTTAAAAGGAAATGATGCTTGACATATATGGGTAATAATGTGTCAAAAAAACAAAGATTTTTTTATATAAAAATTTAAGTACTATTTTGCTTGATCATTATTTCTAAATAAGGGAAAAAGTAGAATCCTTGAGGATATATATTGGAATTCTCTATCTTTATTATCTACAATTTAACTTAGTAACACTTGTAACTGTCTGTCTAAACCTGGCTCAATGTCATAGGTATTGTCAATCTAGATATCATTGATTAGGTTACTGTCTGAAAGCATAATCATGGTCGCATTGGACTTTTATAAGAGATTAAAAAATTAATTTAACCCT
The DNA here is from genome assembly GCA_903632075.3 of Acanthosepion pharaonis. Classification (NCBI taxonomy): domain Eukaryota; kingdom Metazoa; phylum Mollusca; class Cephalopoda; order Sepiida; family Sepiidae; genus Acanthosepion; species Acanthosepion pharaonis. Next base: position 718,687 of record CAHIKZ030000495.1, read on the forward strand.
TTGTACTTTGAAGAAACTGAAACCATACTAATCTCTGTGACGGGAGAGTTGGAAAACAAGGGAGATAATTTAGTTAATCTTTTTTTTTTTTTTTTTTTAAACAATAATGTTCACTCTGTACAAGTCTGCACACTTTTCATGGAAATAATGAATGCAGATAACATAATATCTTGTTCAACATTATCTGTTTATACTTCCTTAATATAAAGTGTCAACAAGTTTTCTATTTTTAATATTATTCTTTTTTCTTTTTGTTTATTCAGTTTACTTTTATATTTGATGAAATCACTCCTTATCTTGAAGATATGCTATCCATGAAGCACATGGGTGTGATCAAGACTCTTATTCGAAAATGCTTAACACTAGGAACAAAACAGAAAAAAATTGTCAAAGTAAGTATTTTTATTATATATAACTGAAGACGGCATTTGTAAATTAGAGTTATATGGGATGGTAATAAAGTAAATGTTCTGTCTTGTTAAAATGAACCAAACTGTTTCATTTATTTACTAGCAAAATAAATAAAAAAAAAAAATGAAAACTTTTTGTATATTCCAAAACATTGTGGTAAAAGCTTCAGCAGCATAACAAATCACAATAGTCATATGAAATGTTGGTAAAGCTTTTTAAATAAAAATTATTGAACCATTATCTTCTATTCTTTATCAGTGGTTTCATTAAAACTTATTGAAAAAGAGTAGAAGCCACCATTGAAACCTTGTTTATTATAATGCCATATTATTATTTCATGCTGTAAAAATTGGTCTGTAATATAAAAAATAGTAGAAAGCTTTTCTTTTTATGGGTTTGCAGAGTAAAATAAAAGAAACTTTATATTTTAGTGTCAGCATTAATATGTAACCATTCCTAAGGTTTTCCCCTATTTTATTTATATCAGTTTTATGTATTAATGCATGAAAAGTATATAACTTTAAGTTTATATCATACTAGCAGTAGAGCCCAGCATTGTAACAGTAAGAGATAGATCAAGTATCAACCATCATAAAGACTGAAAAATAAAATTGACAAAGATTATTGTTTAAGGTTGACAGACACACGTCTTAATTAGGTTTTTTTTTTTTTTTTTTTTCTTACGAATTGGTCAAACCCAGACTCAAACAAAAACATTGTTTTTAATTGTTATGAGTCTATCGATTGAATAGAATTTTATTATAAACAATTGTCTTGTAAATGGAATTTTTAAAGCATTCTGAATGCAAAAATAAAGAAAAAAGTGTGCAAGACAATAAGAAACACTACCTGCCAAAAAAAAGTAGTTTTGTTGAAATTGGTTGAAAAATGTAGGAAATCCGATCCCATATATAAATGAACACACACACACACACACACACAACCAACCTGGGTTTTATAATAAGTATAACTCGATATGAGTTGTCCCCCTTCCATTAATACCTCTTAATCATGTTTTCAAATTGATTTCATGCAAAAACAATTGTGTTTCCAATTTTTGGTGCTGTCAGAACTACCACAAGGTAATTTTACATTGTCCTGTGAAGTTTTGTTGAAATCGGTTGAAAAATGTAGGAAATCCGATCCAATATATAAACGTACACACACACACACAATCTGCTTTTTATAATAAGTAAGATAAGATGTTTTAAATACAAGAAAATACCCTTGTTTGCACATAAAAAAATTTAATTTTTCACCTTTTGTTGCTTTTTACTACAACATTTCAGATATTTTTTAAATTTTACATTTGTTAAACAGAATATATAAAAAATAAAGAATAAGATGAAAGAAAAAATAGTAAAAATAATTGTTATATATATATATGTTTGGCTCTGTATAACCCATATACATGTCATTTAATTTGGAACTACAGTATTGCTCATAAATGTCAAACAATTTTTTTTGAGAAAAAGTTAATCTTTCTTTTAAACAAATCATATAAGGATTTTATTATTACTAATGGAACATTATACAAAGGGGTGCAATTATTTTGGGCCTGTTATATGTTCATATTTTTTATTATAGTTTCAATGTTGTAATGAATAATACCTAATCATTTTGATTGTACAAAAATGATAAAATCTGGTATGTTTGGCTTAGAAGAAAATTAACTTTTTATAAAATTGATAGAGGTGTTGACAATATTGTAGAGTCACAGTTCAGTGCTCTTGGTTTTAAATTCTTTGATTTTTTTTTTTTAACATGATTGTTAGTATTTGTTAGGAAGTTGCTTGACTGTCTAAAGTAAGAATTTGGTTCATAAGTTATTTTTTTATTTCAGAAGTTACTTGATGCTTTCCACTGTACAGAAGAAGATAAAAAAATCTTAATTGTACCTTTATTAATGGTTATGAAAACTTATGAAGTTTATATGGAAAATATCACAATTGATGATGAGGTAATGTATATATTTAATACATATAGATTATATATTTGATGTGGTGCTGAAAAGTTTTAGTCTAACTAAATTTGACTAAATGATCACAAAGGGCATTCTTAGTCAAGTTATAACCAAAATTTTCAGCACTCTCCCTTGTATATATTTCTATATATGTATTTCTATTTTGTATAATTATACCCAGAGTATATTAATAAATTTATAGCCTAATGATGAAAAAAATAATTTTATATAGCATATTTTTGTCAGCATAATCTTTTTAATGCAGTGAGGTATATTAATCATATATTTCAAACTGAAAATTTCATGTCAAATTTAAGCTAATACCTACTAGGTGTGTGTAAAAGTTTTCAATATTTTCACCTTAAAAAAATTTGTTTGAATTTTATTAGACATGTTTTTAATCAGTGTGATTCTCTTCAAACTAATTTCTTCATTTTTCTATGTTTTTGTTTTTTTACTTTTTTTTTTTCATATTTCACAGCATACACTCTATTCTTGTTTATAGCCAGGATATTATCAAAAAACAGGTGTGGAAATTAGTCTGTGAAAAAAAAACAATGCCTGTTAAAAGGTCTTCAACTTTGTATTCAGTCTAAAGAAAATGGTGTGAGAAGTATTTTCATTATGGTTCTGAACTCATTAATCTACCTGTATATTATATCTATTTTTTTTTCTATACCTTTACAAAGAATGTTTGAGAAGAGGGCTATTTAAAGTGATGTTTCCACTGATACTTTGAATAAATTTCATTGTATTTGAAGAGGCTTTTAAAAGGTGAAAAATATTGTGCTAATAAAAAATTTTAAATAGCAAATAATACGATTTCCTGTATTTCATATCTATCTACACACATATATATATATATATATATATATATATATATATATATATATATAAAGCAGACTTTATTAAAGATCACAGACAAGGCTTGTTTTGATAACTTTTTAGTAATTTTCTTGTTTTTCTATATAACATATTTTTGGTTCCAGTGTGTGCAAAAATTGTCTACATATGTTTGAATGCTTCTCACCAATTTTGAATGGAATATGTTATGATTTTGAAATTCAAGAAAATTTAATTTAGGGCACATAATAAGGAAAGAGGGCTTACAAAATTTGACACTCACAGGATATGTTGAAGGAAAGAGGGACAGAAGAAAACCATGCATATCCTACCTAACGAGCTTGTGTAAATGTTTGGAAGAATAGGATTTAGGAGAGATGGCAAAATTTACTAAGAGCTACAATGGACAGGAAATTGTGGAGAACTATGAGCGCCAACATTTTGAAGGGACTGGACACTTAGAAGAATTTAGTGGGCCCCATAAATGTAAGGTTGCAAAATATAAAGACCTGAGAATAGAAGATAAAATTTATGATTGGCAAGCAAATATATTTTATTTAAAAGCCATTTGTTAAGGATTTATTGACAATTGAACTTAACTAATTGCCAGAAGAAATATATTAAATTTACAAATCAAACAGAGACTACATTTGCATGTGACAAAAAAATCAACAAAGCTTGATGATATTGTAAAGTATTTCAGGGAATGATGTTTCAGCCTTATAACCATGTTTGGCTCAAGGGTCATCATCATATAAAAGTTTTGTTTGGAATGTTACTATTATTATTTTTTTCAGAATTTAGTATATACATATATTCACTTTACAGTAATGCCTTTGGGTAAGGCATGAATTCATTTATCCCTGTATTCTCTCCCATTATATATCTTGACAGATTTCACTAGCAGGTTGACAGAGGAGCAAATGGATGAGTGAATATTCATGCAAACCACTCTTCCATAACTTATCTGCTTAAGCTGTAATAGCGAAAAGCTATTACCTCCATAGTTAGCCTTGACAGTGTAGAACCAATGTGATACTCACCTTTGCAGGAAGATCCCAAACTAGAGTCCGGTTGGCAGACAGGGGTGAGTGAGCTGTAATTCAACACAGCTCTGTACTTGAGTGAACATCATGATAGTGAATGATAGATATTTATCTATCACAATATCCACACTTGAACCAGCGGCCAACCAGGACTCGGAGAATGGGATTGCCTAAGTGACAGAATGGACCATACCAGCTTGCTACATATGCCAGCTGTTCTAACCTCTGGGAGCAGAGAGCTTATAATACAGTAGTTTATTATTGGGTTCATCTCCCTCCCCTCTCATTCTTCATTATTAGAATTTTATGTATAATATTTATCATCATTAAATTTTTATGGTATGGGGCATGTTTTGTAGGTCCCTCTAGAGTGGATGTGGAATTATGGTGCACAGAGGATTGATTGGTGATGGACGTGTTCTTGTGGTGAATGTGGAAATTGTAATGTATGAATGGGTCATGAATCGGATTAGCTAGGTATAGGATAGTTAGTTAAGACCAGCCTCAACCCCTCCCCATTTTTGGCCTTGTGCCCTAATTATGTAATTTTACATAAATATTGAGAGCTTACAATACAGCAAAGCACTAATCTGGTTATTCAATAGATACTGGCCAATAATAACTGTATATATGTTTTATTTTATATATATATATATATATATATATATATATATATATATGAATGATGTGCTCATATTAAAAGCAAAGAAAATATCTGAATATTTTCACTAAATTTTACATTGAAGTCTTAGAAGTATTTTATTTAGTGTGTGCTGTTGTTAAGGTATTGATATTTGTATTGAAACTTGCTCTACTTTGAACTGAATAAAATTTAATCCATGGCAAATTTATTGTGAAAAAGTCATATAGAATTAATGTTTTAAAACTTGTAAAAAATGTTGATCCATATCAATAAAGAGAGATTACATAGAATCATGTCTATCCCATTTTTATCTCTAATATAGTCCACTTAATTGAAGATATCCCAAAACTGGTATATTTTAGGGTCCTCTGTACTAATAGATTAATAGAAAATTTTGTCCTAATGACTGTTGACTGCATCCATGCAAAGAGGTAAAACACTCCAAAACAAGGTCACCTGTTTGCCATAACTATGTCTAACTCTTGTGTAAACTGGACTTGTCAAGATTTTTTGGTTCTTGTGCAAAATTATCTATTGTTTTTATCAAAATGACAGAATTCAGCATTAATCTTTGAAAGGTTAATATGCTGTAAAAAATATAAAACCAAAGCCAAAAGAACAAATATGAATCTTTCATTTTAGTTACACTATTTGGTTTCAGTGAGAAAATGGAAAAGAGAAGTGTTTAACAGCTGTCAGTGAAATGGAAAAGTTGTCAATTTCAAATCTTTTCATTTGTACCCACTTCTTAAAATAATGACCAGCATTCATATTTATGATTGTTATTACAATATTTTGTTAAAGTTGTTAAGCTCAAATATTTAACGATGTGATAGGGGGATTTCTACAGATATTTTATTGTCATAGAATTCGCCATGAGCTTATTCAAGCATTAACTTAAGAATTAAGATTTATCAGAAAATTCAAATAGGAAAAACATGAAACTTTCCCTGGACTTAATTTTCATAATAAATTTAATCTTTTATAAATGTATTTTTTTTCTCTGAGAGAACTAAGAAGAGATTATACATTAACTAAAATTAATTTTTTTTGTTTAAATTTCTTTTACTGTTTATTTTTATTTTTTTTTTTTTTATTATTTTTCAGGTAGAAAAACCAGAGAAGTTTGCCAAAATCATAATTAACATTCATGGCTCTATGATTGTACAGACCCTTTTTAATTTTGGAAATCCCAAACTCTTTGTAGACAGTTTCCTCTCTCTAACTCCCAAACAAATGGTTTCGGTGATGTGTAGCTATTTTGGTAATTTTATGATAAAAGAATATTTCAAGAGTTCAACAATTGGAGAAAAGAGTAAGGATGCTGTCTTGCAAAAGATATCAGTGAGTAAAATTACATCATCTCCAAAACTGTAGTAAAATAGGCAAAATTTTATAGATAAAAAATTTCTCTAAGCATATTTTAAATATTTTAATTATCTATCCTTATAGATTATTATAAGATTGTCCTTATAAAAAAAATTAAGTTTATTATCTTTATTGATATACAAAACAGCCTTGTAATGTCATTTTAAGATATTTGGGATATATCTTTTGAATGGGAAACATGGATTATTTTGCTGGAAATAAATGATTGGTGAATTTGGAAAATACATCTATGCCAACTGAAGACTAATTTTTAGGTTTTATTTAAAATTTAGATAAAATTATGTATTTCTGTTGATTTTTTTTTTTTATGATTTCTTAGCAGTAGTTAAATATTGAAAGAATGACATTGAGGTTAAAATTCAGTTTCTGGAAACAGTCTTAATCTTTTTTTTTTTTCTTTTTTTTTTAATGGATATGTAAAGTTTCTCTATATCGGATTTGATAAAAGCAGAAACTTCACTTGTTGTATATCTGTTCATTTTGTTGTTCAAATCTTTGTTACAGGGTAGTTACAGTGACATTGCCTGTGACAGGATTGGCAGCCATACGTGGCAGGACATATGGAATTATTTAAACATCAACCAGAAGACAAACATTGCTGAAGAGCTGTGCAAACAAATAGAAAAAGTTAGAAAGAATAAATATGGCGTCTATGTCTATGCAAACCTTGCTCTGGGTACTTATCGTCACAACTGCCAACAATGGCAGACATCACAAGCAGCTTTAACCAATAAACGTAAAATGTTTAAAGACATATTAGGTGAGTTATTTTTTTTTAATTTTACTTCTATCCTGTGCTTTGACTATTGCTGCCACATATGATCTTGTGCTCCTGCTATATATTTAGAGATTCTTGATAAAATCTTTAATGTTATTGGTATCTCAGATTCAGTCACTTCCCTGTGCCCTTTCTATAAATATTTTCATGGTAATTGTTCTGATGAACTTTCTCTATGGTATCTAGATTTTATGAATTTAAGTGCAGTATGAGATTGGCGGCAAGGTCTCATCATTTTACAATTGAAATGGCTAGATGTAACCATAAGTTCTATGCTAACAGTTGCTTCTATCATACTTCTTGCTTGTGGAACTCTCTTCCGGCTTCTTTCTTTCCAGTCAACTTTGCATTTAAATTTTTGAAGATCAATGTCAATTGTTATCTTCTTAAATTTTGTTCTTTTATTGTTCTCTTTTGTTAATATTTTTTCTCATATTCTCTAACACTCAGTAACCCCCTTGCATCTTAGTGGCTTTATTGCCTTGCTTGGGGTGAAATGATTAAAAATCAATGATTTTCTAAAAGAAACCATAGCAAATGTTGGGGAATTAAAAGTGATAGTACTAGTTGGAAATTTAAGGGTATTGAGGTGTACATGGCATTTTTCATAATTTAAATTCTTTTATTGTAATTCATCTTGTCTTAAGATGAAATATTTAGGACTTACAGCTGGTATAAAAATAAAACAGGTCAGAATATTACAAGTTGTGTTCTTTAAACCTTTGGTATTGGCCTTTAGCAGATGATTCTATTGTCAAGAACACTGCCAGATTTTATTATGTAAGTCAGTATTTTCATAATAAAATTAATATTAACCAGCTAATTTTTTAAAATATTTATATGATAAATATACCATGTGAATTTCAGCTTATAATATCTGCTTTTATTAGATTATATCTACACTTTTATTTGGTGGCATGAGATTTTATGCTACTGGAAGCTTTTTCATCATGTAAATAAATATATGTAATAGCATAGTTATTGATATATACTTTTCAATTTCACATCTATAAGATAGGTATTGGTTGTAAGAAAGATATAATCTCTGGAACATATTATGAAATTATTCAGAGATGGGAATACAACATTGGAAACTGAAGAAGTTGATCAGAAAAGTAAAGAAAAATTGAAATTAATAAGAACAAGAAAAAAAAAACTGGCTTTAAGAATGTTATAAAAATGAGATTTAATATACTTTTTCTTTTTAATATTATATTTTGTAGAACAAGTAATTACACAACCTGTCAAAAAATAAAATGTGTACTGATCCAAATTTGTTTACTGTATATACTTGAGTATAGTGCAAGTTTTTATGATCAGTTTTTACAGAAAAATAAGTTTTTGAAGAGGTTAAAAATTATGCATTTTCAATGACCAGTTACACTATGCACAAATAATTTTTTTCAGGGGTTTAAAATTCATGGCAAAAACAAATGGGGCTGCACTATACACTAGTACATACAGTAGTTAAATTAAACTTTAGTTTAATTTCTACAAGTATATTTCTTGTACTGAAAAATTAGAGTAAATGTCTTTATTTCTCTATTATTAAAATAAATAGATTACATAATGCTCTGTACTTAAATTGAACATGTGTTGCAGAATTGTGTATAAATATATTTTTTTAGATCCCAACGAGGTTAGAAAAAAATCAAAAAAGTCGTCAAAATCCAAAGAAAATAAGCAAGACTGCTTGAACAGTGTAAGTACTTTTTTGTTACTGATTTTTATTTTTATAATTTATTGCAATATCATTTCATTGTTAAATTGTCTAAATCTTTTTTCAAATGTCTTCCTTGAATTGAACATACTAAAAAAAAAATTATGTTCATTACAATTATTATTGTTATACTAGCTCAATAATTATTAAACTATCTGAAAGAGATTTGTTTAGACTTTTTCATAATTGTTGAAATGTTTTTTTGCATGTTTTTCATCAATGTAACAATCCATTAAATTTGGATATAAAGAAAGTACTTGTAGAATTGGAAAAATTTTATCATAACATTTTCCTAGTTTCTTTATTTTTAATACAGATATGTTCAATTATAAAGTTTAGGTTGTGATTGTTTGTGATAGAATTTTTCCAGAATTTAATTTTTTTGTGTACCAAGTGATTTTCCAAAAAATTAACATAAATTTTAGCATGTTTTGAAATAATTGTAAATGGCAGCTAACAATTCTTTCTTTTTCAAAGGTTTGTGCATTTATAAAATTTTCTTGTAGAAAGAATGGAATATTTTATATATATATATATGATGCAATGGATAAATTGTTTACATTTTATATTTTTAATTTTGTGCATTGTTTATATTTGATTTTGTTGACTGCACAGTAGAGTCAGTTGAGCATTGTCTGTGAGAAAAAAAAGAGCACCATGATGCAATTCACTCCACCAGAAATTTGGAAACGCCATGCTGTATTGCTTGGTATTCACACTGGAAGCACATTTCAGTGTTTGGGAGTCAATCAGCGGACAGTGCAGAGGATTTGGAAAGAGTTGGATGAATCTAATGGTGATTACAAAGGTAGATCAGCTTGGAAAGCTTGCTCTGATAGTTCTGATAAGAAAAGAACTCCCTAATTTGTTGGTAAGGGCCTCGGACTCAACACAGAGACCTACATCAATTACCTTGAGGAAGTAGTGCTGCCCTGGCTCAAGAAGGTGGCTGCTTATGTCTGGCAACAGAACTCTGCACCATGCTACACAAACAGGAGAACTCAGTCATGGCTGTCCGACAATTTTTATGATGACATCACCCCTTACATTTGACCAGCTAACTCCTTAGACTGCAACCCTCTTGATTATTATGTGTGGGGTGCAATTGTGAATGAGACCAACAAAACTCCTTGTAAGATCAAAGATGAACTGAAGGCAAGGATTATGGCAGCATTCACCAAGGAAACTGTCCAGAAGAGTTGCAAGAGATTCTGAAGTCGTCTAGAGGCTGTAGTTGAAGCTAATGGTGATTTTAGTGAATAAATTTTTAATGTAATTTTGGTAAATATATATATTAAGATGAGACATCAGTATTATTTTCATTTTTGAGTAATTTAGACAATTTATTCATTGCATCCTGTATTACACACATCCACATTTTATAATATGGCTTTACAAACAGGCATTTTATTTACATAATATACACAAATATATTAAAACAATGAGATGGATGAGCAAAAAAGTTATTATTTTTTTTTCTCCCTCTTTATTTTAATCATTGTACACATAATTATTTTGCTTTCGATTGAGCCCCGAAGAGCAAACGGCTTAATAATTTTGTTTCTTTTCCTTGCTTTTTCCCACACTTATTTTTGATATATTTATATATATATTATATGAATATATGCTTTTTAAACTGTCCATTTATATTTAAGCTCTAATAAAATTTTGTAAAAAAAAAAATAAATAAATAAAAAAATAAAAATAAAAACATTTTATATTGATATTTATATTTTCCAGAATGATCAACCAGATGATGCCATTGATTTTGACCTTTTCAAGCCAAAGAATAAAGTGAAAACCTGAATTAAAGCTGATTACTAAAACTAAAAATAAAGATTTTTGTCCAGCATAAAAGATTGACAATTATTGATGACTTGATCAAAATCACTAAAATGGTGCTTCTGTTTTTGACTGGATTTAATATATGTAAGTCAATAATTCCATAACATGAAAATGGATAAAGCATTTATTTTAAACAACAAATTTTTATTTTTCTGCATAATCTCCTTCCTTGTCAATGCACTTAATTCAGTGGTGAATATTGATCATTATATATACAATGAAAATATTGGCTCAAAATTCAGCTAATAACTCAGTTTTTGGACTTATTAAGGCATACTTGTAATATTATATTGCCTGAGCTATGAATATTGAACATAAACTGATATATAATACAAACAAGATCTACACATGAACCGGTTAATAGGTTAGGACTGTAATCTATCCTATCCTGTTTGAAAATATTTTTTATACATCATAGGTCCAGTTAGCATCAACTATGTAATGATACAAGTGGTAACTTAACAACTGCAGGCATTTTCAATGTCCTCCTCTGAAAAGACATAGTGTATCATATTCTGTCTCTTTCTTTACTCTTGATTTTCCCTAGAAAATGTACTTTAGACTTTTAATCAATCAGAAAATAAGCAACCAATCTCGTTCACCCCCCTCCCTATGTTTTAGTCCTGTTAACATTATACAATAAGTTAATGTATACAAAACCTGATGCATGTGTCAAATCTATTAATTTTACTCTATCAGACTGAAATGTCTGCTGAATAAACAAAAATGCAATATGTTTTTAAAAATAAATTTCATTTATTCATTCATAGTCTATAGCTATAATCATGGCTGTTTAATCTGTAGCAGGAAACCTGGGATTCTGTAGCACAGACACTGGAAACACACTCACAATGGATTCTGGTTTAGTATGCACTGACGTGATCCGAGTTGAGTGCAAAGCCTTCTCATGTCTCAACAAACACTTGCCTTTTTTATACATTCTTGTCAAGCCAGAGAATTTTCATATTAAGTACGCTGACAGACTCAATCTGACTCAATGATGTATGCGCCTTGTTATTCTAGTGCCGATGCTTGGATGGTTTGCCTCACTAGCAATTCACTCATCCTGTACACACATTTAGGCTATGTTACTCTAGCCCTCTTGGACCTCCAAGGTAATTCTCCAGCACACTCCTTCCTGATCACAAAAGTGGCAGTTTGGCGGTGATTATCTTTCTTCCTCTTCAGGGGAACTATCCGACTCTGAATATCTGTTGTCATGTAACAGGCTCTCCAACTTGAAGATGTTGTACTGTCAGAGTCTTCCTCTGACATGCTAACACTGCCATGTGGGTGCATATCCTTCACATGGCGAGGTATTCCATCCATTAGACGGAGGTTATTATTTTAGTCACCTGACCCCTACTGAAATTTGTGGTACAAGTCTTGAGCCACACGCAATCTCTGACCTGGTAAGGGCTGTGCTCAGGACCTAAAGGCATTGTCATGGCATCGATCCCCCCTCCCAAAACCTCATATTGGTAGATCGCATTGGCAGGTGCAGTCAAATGTGAGTGGTCATCCTTCAGGGTCACATTGTGCCAGTAGACAGCCTCCTGAATAGAACAGTGCATCCTGGCTGCAATTTGTTTCACTGTATAGTGACATCGCTTCACTATGACATTCCCGGCTGGAGCATATGTGTAACAGAATTGAAGACTTATTCCCCATCCTTGTGCAAAAGTTCTGAACTCCCTCCTGCAAAAGGCTATGTCATTGTCCGTAAAGAGCTCATACGGTGGGCCATGATCTCCATTTGTGGAGCCTTGCCAACTGCTTCCAAATGGAGAAACGTGACTGTCTGTGAGGGTTAAGAAATGGTGTGAATTATAATGTCATGTCCATTCCTAACCTCTGCCAGTTCCTCTTCACCTCCAGCTTTCCCTTCTCTCAGTGAACTGGTGCTGGGTCTATCAATTGGCAATCATCACACCCCTGTATAACTGACTTAACAGCTGCTTTTGTTGTTGCCAGGCAAACTCTCCTGACAAAGTAATTGTGCACCATACTTATGACTCACATGTTCAGCTCCTGATCGTCCATGCACCAATCCCTATGAGCCGGATCATTCTGCTTCACTGCATCCATGGTCTCAAACATATGCTGGAGGAGAGTATCCTTCACCTAATCATCCCAGCCCTTTGTGACTGAACTGGCTCTCCCTTGATAATTCCACAAGCCACACAAAGCCACTCATACACCAGGAGGTGCCCGACAAGACTTCCATACAAGGAGAAAGGGCCTGTCATGTGACGATGTCAGGAGCTTCTGTGACCATGCTTCCTCACTTCCACTGCAATTCACTGCGTTCCATCCCAGCGGTCAATCTCAGCACTTGTGTGCTGTCTTCCAACCTTTCTGGATCCTTGAATTCCAGTCCAAGCTGAGCCAAGTGTTCTCTGACGCAGATCGTGGACACATCTTTGTTGACATAGTTGTTGTCAATGTAAGCTGATTCTGCGTAGTCAGTGACTTCTTCCTGTAACCTCACTGTACTGACAATGGCCTTCTTGATGGGGTGGGGGGGCATTTAGGCCAAACCACAAATGTGTCAAGTAGTACTGTTTCCCATCAATTTTCACAGTTTGGAATGGCCGCAGCATCTTGTGTATATGGAGGTATGCTCTCCTCAGGTCCAACAGGGATAAGTTCAAACCTTTCTGTCACCATTCAGCTAGCTTAGCTGCACAGACATCTGTGTTAACGGTGTACGTGTCAACGCGATGGTTGAGTTCTTGGTAGGATGCACCTTTTCTTTATTTTGCCGTAGTATGGCCATCAGAGGAATTAATTAACGCTTTGGGAGGCCCCAGCCTTTCTTCCTGGTATGATATGAGCCAGCCATTATCTATCTACATGTGGGGCTCCCGTTCATAGTCTTCTTGGATCTCTGCAGCTACCTGGTATTCAAACATTTCATTTTGCTGTCCTTCCAGTGTGTGGTTCTCTGACTACTTCTATGCTGCAGTCCATGTTGGCTCTGATGGTCAAAAGTGGCAGTGAAATAAAATTCATTAATGGAGATGACTGTGCACATAGTGACTTTCCTGTCGCCAATCTGCGCTGATGGCCCAACAACGTCTCCCAATGCTTTTATCATGTCGATCCCCAACAGCAGGTCAAAACCCATGCACTGATACCTCGATCCTGGCTCGTTTCCCGAACAGTCCTGGGCCCATTGCTTAACCTCACTGCATCAGTAACAATGTGTTCCATGCTTTCGGCAGTCCTTTGCTGTGTGACCCTTGCCACTGCTCTTGTAATGGTCTTGTTATATTGGTGCTGGTAGGGACTATGGTATTACTGCGAGGTGGGCGCATGGCTGCAACTGCATCTTGATTTTGGTCCCCAATCGTTGTCAGTAATTGTGCTCTTGCTATCATGTCCACCATAGGAAAGTGTCAATGTTTGGCACCTGTTGAAGTCAGATGGAGATGGCATCAGGGAACCCAGTGATGAAAGTCAGTTTAGTGAGCCTTGCCAGCCCAACTCCCTCAAATCTAGCCAATCTGGCTAACTGCATGATTCTGTTTGCGTAAACCTCTACCTGCTCACCAGTCCACCTGACCATGGTAAGCTTCCTGTAGGCTGTGAACGCACCATTGGATAACGCTTCTTTCAACCAGGCCTCTATCTTATCTATATCTCTTTGGTTGTCTTCCTCCACCTCCATGTAGAGGGCTAGTGCATTGTCGTCCATATACAATGGAAGCAGACTTGCAACATCATCCACCAGCTGAAGTCTCGTCACCAGCCTCACCTTTTTAAACCACACTACTGTCTCCTTCACCAGTAAATAGCTTTATCCTGTCCCTGCTTATGCGCACATTTGCCATAGTAATGGTGCCAAAATAGCTTGTAGCAGGAAACCTGGGATTCTGTAGCACAGACACTGGAAACACACTCATAACGGATTCTAGTTCAGTATGCACAGACATGACCTGTGTGGAGCAGAAAAGCATTCTTATGTCTCAACAAACACTCACCTTTTTTATACATTCTTGCCAAACCAAAGAATTTGTGTATTGAGCACGCTGCCAACCTCTATCTGACTCAATGATGCATACGCCTCATCATTCTAGCGCCAATGCTCAAATGATTTGCCTTGCTAGCAATTCGCTCGTCCTATACACACTTATGTCGATTGACTATTATTGGGGTACAGTTTGTTCAAAGGATATTTACACACTTCTTTGAAAGTAACGGATGGGATTGACAGTGTTCTAACATGAATTTTTGACTGGCAACATCCAATCCGTGTTGATGGCGAGGAGAACACACAGAAAAATCACGGGAATATAGCTAACTTGGGTTGACGATGTTGATTTAGATTCTCGCGTCGGTCCTTTGGTTTTTGATGGCATCTAATTCTTATGGCATCAAACAACGAAGTCCGGTTTTGGTGACCACTGCTTCTTCTAATGGCAAATAGCTAAGACTGGTTTTTGGTGACATCCGACTCCTCCGACAGCCAGCAACTATGTGTGGTTGTTGTTACCTCAACACGTGCGAAACGAAAACTGCTATATGTTGAGTCACATGTTGGCCCCCAAAAAAGGTATGCATCATTCACAGACCCTGTTAATGTCATCCACACTTATCTGTCAAACAGTGTTTATTTTGGCCAGCGACTATGGAACTGGCTAACATCATTCACACCTGTCAAACAGTGTTTGTTTGGCTTACGCATCAGGGACCAGGTAGGAGATGGGGGCAGAAGGGAAGGTTCTTTTCTGAGAACTGGCCCTGACTCATCTGGTTATAAAAACAATATATATCTCACAATCTGCATATTCAAGAAATAAAGAAGTTATTAAGATTCCAACGTCATAAAATACAAAAGGTACTGAAAATATACTTATAAAATCTGAGGTGAGGGTACAAATATGGGGTTAACTTAACATCCCCTCACCAAAAAAAATGAAAAAGGATCATTTGCGAATCTTTTTCAACACAATAGGAAATGGGATTTATTTAAAAAATAAAAGATTTACTCTCCTCTGTTCCCTTTTTTATATATATATATATATATATATATATATATATATATATCAAGGGTATATTCTTTATTATGTTAGCGTGATAAAGCGTCTGCACGACTAGAGGCATAGAGGGGTCCATCTATGGCTAGGATGGAACTTGGTTTCCCTCTCTCGTAATATAGTTTGATGTAGCACATTTTGTGTTTCTTTCCTTGGTCTGGAGTGTTCACAATGTAGTTGAGGTCATAAACCTTCCGGAAATTTCGTCAGGACCCGTGAAAGTGAGCCTTCAGGGGTGACCAGACAAGGGTAACAGCACCAGTATTTTGTCTCCGACATGAAACTTCTTGAATAGTGTTTCGATCGTGCTTTCTCTTCATCTTGTTCTGGGCCAAGCACTTCCTCTCTGTATCTTTTTGGTAATACTAACTGACGTACCTTGACCAATCTTCCTGGGCAGGTGTGTGTGGGTCTCCACTTCTGCATTAATATGCCGGACGTAGTATCCTGAGGGTACCTTGTTCAATTCTTCCTCAGGTAACGTCTCTTCGAAAAGGGGGGCGATTTGGCTGTCCTTTCTCTGTTCGATTGCCATAGACCTTTCTATGGTGGGCATGACGTCTGTTGTTTCCTCCTGCGGTTTAGGGCTTGATGTTGGGGTCTGTTCGAGCATAGGGTTCGGTCCTATCTCATGGCCTAAACAAGTTTGGGAGAGGTCAACCACCTCGTTCCCTTCGTTCTCGCTTTCCATTCTGGCACTCGTCTCCTCAGCTATTTTCCTTGCATTCGCTCGGGTCACCACACATGATGGGAATGTTCCAGGATACATTTCCTCGATCTTCTCAGTCTCCTCCGAGACGCTCAGTTTTTCCAACACTCTTGGATGGGGTATAACTCTTTCTCCAGCCAGGTCATTTCCCAGTAACATCGATATGCCTTTCATAGGCAGACTATCAACCACTCCGATGACTATAGGTCCACATACTATGTCAGAGTCAAGGGAGATCTGGTGAAGCGGGACACTAACAAAATTGCTTCCTACCCCTTGTATAACTACTTGTTCGCCTGTGGCTGTCTCTGATCCGCGTGGCATGTCTTCTTCGACTATCAGAGATTGGGTTGCTCCCGTGTCTCTTAGGATTTTGATTTTAACCCTCTTTGTGGGGTCATCCACCGGACATATGGAGCCGTTCGACACAAATGGTTCGTATTCCTCTCTGATTTGACCTTTGATCTTCTCACTGAGATCCTTATATGACGATATAAACCCTTGTGGTTTATTTGAGACTGCACCTCCGTGTTTGACACTTTTCTTCTCGAAACAATTCGCTGCGATGTGTCCTACCTTCCCGCAGTAGTAACACATTATGTTTTTCCCTCCTTCCGTCCGTTGGGGGGGTAAAAGAATGAGAATCAAACCGTTTACTTTTCGGGCTGTTCAGTCGATGTGAGTAGTTTACCTGACCAGGTCTTGTCGTCGGACCAGCACTAGCCATTACTCGAGGCTTTGTGCTTCTCCCATATTCAGATGGGTCCTCTGATTTATTCTTACCTCGCTTATGTGTTAGTGCGTATTCGTCCACGAGGGCAGCCATCTCGTAGGCTGTGTCGACCTGTCTTTGAGGCTATCGTGAACGCACCATTTGAATTCTTCTATTAAGATTAACTGTCTTAACTTATCATAATCCGCACCTATTTCTTTCGCCGAAATCCATCGGTCGAAATATGTTTCTTTCTGCCTGAAGAACTCTACATATGTTTGGTTTTTATCCATTCTATGATTTCTAAATTTCTGTCTATACGCTTCTGGCACCATTTCGTAGTTTCACAGGATCAATGTTTTTACGACGTTATAGTTGGCACTGTCCACAACTGAAAGTGAGGCATACGTTTCTTGTGCTTTACCTTTCAAAGCTGTCTGTAGCAATGTCGGCCAGGCTTCGATGGGCCATTCTAGATTTAAAGCAATTTTCTCGAAGTGTTGGAAATATTTATCCACATCTTCTTCGTTGAATGTAGGCAAAAGTCGGATTTGCCTGGTGAGGTCTAAGTTGTTCCCTCCCTCTCATGTAAGTAATCGTTCCTGTTCTATTTCTCTGATCTGGGTTTCCTGACTAATTCTGCCAGCTTAATCTGGGTCTCAGCTTTCGATCTTAAGTTTCTCCAGCTCGATCTGGGCTTCTGAGAGTTGAGGTACTTCTGACACAAGGTTGTCAAGAACGCTCCGGTCAAAAACTTCATTATCGACCATGTCTTCTGAGGCCACTCTCACCAACTGCGCCTTTCGTATAGACCGTCTTAGGTCCAACTCCAGTTTCAACCCTATCTCTAAAATATGGTCCTTTTTCAGCTTTAATAGACCATCAAACATGGGAGAGTTTAGAAAAGTATCTATTACAAACATTTCGGTTTATGTGCTTTCTGCAATTCTATGACTGCACTGTTCCTCACTGCGAAGTCTTGTGGAAAAGGAGAAATAATTCCCGGACACGAGCCCCCAATTCTGTTACGCCTGGGGTTTCGTTGGAACTACGATAGCCAGGATGCAACAAGAAAATAAAAAAAAAAATAAGTAAGAGATCCCAAGGTTCGATATAAAAACAAAGAAAAGAACGTTGGGAGGGGAATTCTCCAATTCCGGACGTCGGTAAATGCAGAGAGAAAATGAAACGCAGACACAGAACAACAGAAGACAACACGAGAATATATAATACAAAGATTTTATTTCTAGAATGCACGGAGTGTGAATTTAAGAAAAAGAAAACTAAATAATACAAGGGATGGGGAGATAAGTTACTAATTAAACAAATACTAATGCAGCGAAATACATATGAATACGGAGATAGCAGATTATAAGATATGGAAAAACATGCAGAAACTTACATAAGGTTGGAATCGACGTTGATTGACTATTATTGGGGTACAGTTTGTTCAAAGGATATTTACACACTTCTTTGAAAGTAACGGATGGGATTGACAATGTTCTAACATGAATTTTTGACTGGCAACATCCAATCCGTGTTGATGGCGAGGAGAACACACAGAAAAATCACGGGAATATAGCTAACTTGGGTTGACGATGTTGATTTAGATTCTCGCGTCGAACCTTTGGTTTTTGATGGCATCTAATTCTTCTGGCATCAAACAACGAAGTCCGGTTCTGGTGACCACTGCTTCTTCTAATGGCAAATAGCTAAGACTGGTTTTTGGTGACGTCCGACTCCTCCGACAGCCAGCAACTATGTGTGGTTGTTGTTATCTCAACACGTGCGAAATGAAAACTGCTATATGTTGAGTCACATGTTGGCCCCCAAAAAAGGTATGTGTCATTCACGGACCCTGTTAATGTCATCCACACTTATCTGTCAAACAGTGTTTATTTTGGCCAGCAACTATGGAATTGGCTAACATCATTCACACCTGTCAAACAGCGTTTGTTTGGCTTACGCATCCGGGACCAGGTAGGAGATGGGGGTAGAAGGGAAGGTTCTTTTCCGAGAACTGGCCCTGACTCATCTGGTTATAAAAACAATATATATCTCACAATCTGCATATTCAAGAAATAAAGAAGTTATTAAGATTCATATGTTTCGTCGCAAATACAAAAGGTACTGAAAATATACTTATAAAATCTGAGGTGAGGGTACAAATATGGGGTTAACGTAACAGCCACCACTGCTACTCTGTTGTGTTGCCATATGTATGTTCTGAAACGTCTTGTCTTTCTTTTGGTATTGAGGTAATATATTAGTTATCTTCATTTCTATTCTTTTTTTCACTGGAGGTGATGCACATGCAAAGTGGCCAATTTTCTTGCACTTCATGCACATTTTCCTTTTGATGGTCTGTACCACAGTATCTGCATTTTCTTGTGCTTTTATTTTTAATCGCATGTGTGGTCATTGTTTCTGTTGGAGCACAAATAACTTCCGGTTGTCTGGTCATAGCTTTGTCTGCCTATACTGCTTTTTAAATCCCTTCCTAAATTTTAATAGGGTTTTTGCATAACTTTATTTGTTACTGGAGCCTCTTCAGAAAGGCATGCTAGTCTGTTGTTGACATCTCATTAGTTTATGCTGGAAGATTTGAAATTTTGACCTGGACTTCACAAAAACTTTAAATTTTTTTATATCGTGTTCCACATTTCTTTCTTTGTCTCACTAGCCTTCGTCTCTTGCCCAAATTGATAAGTAGTTAATTTTGACATTGTCACTTGCATTGCAGAGTGGCCTGCTGATATATAACTTTGCTTTTCATGCAAATTTGTCCATTTCATTCTCTAGGTTGGGACTATTCCAGTCAATTCTTGGTGGTGGAGCATGAGAGGTTGCTATGTCGAAGTGCGAGTGTGAAAAAGTTCAACAAAAATTTTTAAAATTCTTACCTTAATAGCAGTAGATATGCACGTGCTGTTGTCATGTACTTGTTTAAAGTATATTTGTTTCATTCGACCAAAAAAATTCTTTTTTTTTTTTTTTAAATTTTATTTTATTAATGAATTCTGCTATGTGAAGTCTGTTTTGTTTTCTCTCTCTTTTTTTTTTTTTTTTTAAAGCCTTCCTCTCCTGACTAGTGATGGGTGTTACATGTTGGAAATTGTAACAAAGGAAAAAAATGATTTACCAAAACACAGAGCTAAATCACAAACAAATATTTAATTTACTAAAACACAACATAAAATATATACAAGATATAAAATTATGGCATGAAAAACAGAAAACAGAATTTACGGGCAAGGTGTTACGAGGGAGAAGGAAGGGGAATCAAGTCTTTGCCACATTAGGGTTAGCGAAGTAATCTAAGTGCTAATACTGGAAATCCATAAATGTGAGAATATATTGAATAATTGGTAGTTTGGTCAATGAAAATAGTCAAAACTCTATTTACCAGATTTGTTCCAAGGGGTTCTCTTTTGGGGTTTTGTTGGTCGGCAACTTTTCATAGAGATTCTTTTGGCTAGATATAATAATCCTCGAATCAAAAATCCAGAGTTGATACTGGCAGAAATTTCCTTTCACCAACTGACAACCCTTTTCCAAAAACCTATTTTTATAGGGGCTAGCACCTAATTAGCATATTTCTAGATGTTTCTCGAATCATCTAGATTTTTCTCGAATATATGGATGTTATGGCTATTATTGCTGGGTTGATTCTTTCACCTAAACATCCAAGACTTGTTGAATTGCCTTCATCGCTGAAATAAATAGACAAAGAAAAGGCAGAAGGATACAGAGGCACTAGAGGGACAGTTTAGGACACTGATTTTATTTCCTTTTTTTTTTTTTTTTTGATTCTGTAGTGGATGTGTTAATCATATGGGTAAATAATTTGAGATATAGGCGTGTGATAAATTAACAATTTCCACTAACATCAAAAATT
Organism: Acanthosepion pharaonis; assembly: GCA_903632075.3. Taxonomy (NCBI): domain Eukaryota; kingdom Metazoa; phylum Mollusca; class Cephalopoda; order Sepiida; family Sepiidae; genus Acanthosepion; species Acanthosepion pharaonis. The sequence goes on from CAHIKZ030000495.1 coordinate 739,686, forward strand.
TCAATATTCACATAGAATCAGATCAACATGAGAAATAACAATAAATCTCTTTTTTTGAATAACAAACAATGAGAATTTTATATACAGTAAGTCATTTAAAAAAAGAACAAAGCAAGGCATACAAAAGTATGATTGAGGTTTGCAAACTTACGAAATATTAAACAGTTTGTGTAGTAATATTTTTTATGAGTTTTTTAGTTTGCTTAAGAAGTTGTCCCTCTTTGACCGTAATAATTTTTTTGTTAGGGAATCAACTGAAATGTTTACTGGATGAATATAAGTTCTATGGTTGAGAACTTCCACAGTTTATGGTGATTGAATCCAGTGATTGATGAGTGAGTGGATTGGAGTTGTTTCGTGTTAAGAAATTTTAACTTTGCAACTTCAAAAGTATAAGTGACGCGGAGTAGTTTAGCGATTGGTTCTCCGCCACAAAGCCCACTGGTAAATTTTATGTTCGTGCATTCCTTATATTTGGATTCCTAGTCATGGTTGGATCAACACGTTTTCAAGATTTAGGCGGTTTTTGGTGTTTAAACACGTGCGAGGCGTTGTTCCGACTTGAGATATATTGACCAATCAGAAACAATTATTGTGAAACTTTGCGTCTGGAGCCTGGATTGTGTTTAGCTTGTACAAAAAATCTACAACCAAACATGAAAATGTAAATTAGTAATGTTTTAATATTTATTGTCCAATGAGGACGTAGTGAACTCAGTCATTGGTTCTGATCTACTGGCATGTAGAGGTTAAGCTCTACAATACCCCCCGGCAGATTGTAAAAAAATTTTAAAGATTTTTTTCAATATGTATAATATTTTTCTAACTTGGTAGGCCAATGAACGTGCCTCCCAGCTCTGGTAGTAACTTCCTTGGGCTGTGTTTGTGTCTGTTGAGGGTAAAACTTTGAGTTGAACTGAGAGAGGTTGTGTATGTACATCCAGAAATGCTGGCTTCAATCTGTCAATACTAACTTTATTTTCTCTGTTATTGACAAGAACTGTAAAATATTTTGGGCAACGGGAGACTACTCTGTATGGGCCAGAATATGTTGGCGTAAGTGGTTTTTTACTGCATCTCTGCGAACAAATATGTATTCACAATTTTCTAAAGTTTTGGAATAAAATCTCCTTGTCCTGTAAAAGAAAGTAGGAGTAAACGAAAGATCGAAATGCGTTGCTTCAAGTCCTGAATAAAATATGTTGTTGAGCTAGTCGGGATATCTTTTTTTTCAATGAATTGGCCGGGGAGTGTAAGTTTAACCCCTAAAACTAGTTCGCTGTGGTACAATGTAGATCTTCTTTTCACGTTATGGAGTGAAAGCATTACCAGTGGTAATCTATCAATCCATGTTTGAGAGTCTTCAGTAGCCATAAGTGCAACCTGTTGCTGCCCTATGAAATGAATTCGACTAATCCGTTTGGCGCACGGATGATAAGCAGTAGTCCACACATGTTTGGCACCTAGCAAGTTTGTGAATTCTGTAAAAGAACAGATTGAAACTGAGTGCCTTTCGGTCAGTGGTGATGACAGAAGGGCATCCAACATAGAAATCCTCCACGAGAATCGCTTTTGGGATATTACATCTGGCGTGTAATCGATTTGAGGACTACCACTGGCCAACGTGTAAAACGATCAATAATGGTTAATAGATACTGACAACCATCGACTTCAGTTAGAGGACCGACCAGGGTCAACGTGTATGTGTTTGAAACGACCATCTGGTGCTGCAAAATGTCCAGGAGGTGATTTTGTGTGCCGCTGTATTTTTAGTTTTTGGCACTTAATACAATATTGTGTCCAGTGTTTAATGTTGGCAGACATATTTGGCCAAACGAATCGCTTCGGCAATCAGCTTTGTCGTAGCTTTGCGTCCAGGGTGAGAAAAAGAGAAAATGTTCAAATATTTGTTGGCGCATTGAAGGTGGGACGAGGGGTCGTGCATGACCGTACTGACATCACAATACAAGTGTAAAAGGCGCTGAAAGGAAGAGGTCGCTGCTCAATTCAGAAATGACGTGTCCTGCTTTTACTTTTTCAAGTGTAACATCGTTCTTTTGTTCCTTGGCTAAACAATCCAAGTCCAAGGATTGTGAACGAATAGAGTTTAAAGTTGATCTAGACAAGGTGTCTGCAACAGTGTTATCTTCTCCGTGAATGTGACGGATATCAGTCGATATTGAGATATGTAATCTAGCTGCCTTTATATCTCGTGGATTATATTTGTCTGTTTTAGAATGCAAAGTGTAGATTAGTGGCTTGTGGTCTGTGTAGACTATGAAATTTCGACCTTCCAACAGGTGTCGAAAATGACTTAATTGATAAATATATCGCGAGTAATTCGCGGGAGAAAGTACTGTATTTCCGCAGCGGAATTTAATTTAATAGAGAAGAAAGAAAGTGGTCTTTTTTTAAATTACCATATTCTTGATGTAAAACAGCTCCTATAGAGTCTGCTGAAGCGTCTGTAGTTAGAGTTAGTACAGCTTCTTTGTCACTAGAGATGTATGATAACTTGGTAAAATTTGCAAGGGCTTCCTTTTGCGTTTTGTAAATGCTGTTAAGGTATCACCAGTTAAGGTAATTTTGCATTCTTTTTTTTGTTGGCTCCGTAATAAGTTCGTCAAGGGAATTAGAATTTGAGAACATTTTGGAATAAATTGTCTATAATAGTTAATTAAACCAAGAAATCGGTGAACTGACGAAGAGTTGTTGGTTGTGGAAAACTTTGTATTGCTTTAATTTTTTCAGGGATTGGTGTTATTCCTTTTCGCCGATTTCATGACCGAGAAATGTAAGTTTAGAAACAGCAAATACACACTTTTCAGGATTTATTTTCAGTCCAAAGTACTTTAAACGCTGGAAAACCTGTTCTACGTGATCCTCGTGTTCCGCGTTTTTGCTTTCTTGATCAGAACATCGTCTATGTAGGCGAAAGTAAAAAATATAGTCCACGAAACTTCATCTATGAGTCGTTGAAAGGACTGTGCCATTTCTTAAACCGAAGACATCCTGGCAAATTCGAATAATCCGAACGGTGTTGTAATAGCCGCTTTTGTGGATGTCCTCTTTAGCCACTGGGATTTGGTAAAAGCCTTTTCAAGTCCAACTTGGTGAAGATTTTTGCGCCTTCCAAAGTAATCATGAAGTCTTGCAAGTGGGGGGGACAGGATATTTATCAGAATCGCTTGAGAATTAAGTCTCCTAAAATCTCCGCAGACGGGTCTCCAAGTTCCTGCTTGATTTTTAGGTACCATATGCAACGGGACGATATGGGCTAGATGAAGGGCGAATAATCCCTAAATTTAACATATGCTGAAATTCAGCTTTCGCTAGTTGGTATTTTTCTGGATGTAGGCGTGGGTTCGAAAAATACCGGAGATCCAGTCGCCAGAATTTTGTGTTCCGCGTTGTGTCTAATTGGTTCTGTGTATGTAAACGGTGTTGTGATTTCTGGATACTTCAGAAGCAGATTCTGTAAGTTATTAGCGGCAGGCAAGGCTGTACTTGATGCCTGTAGTTGTAAATTTCGGACGCTATTCCTTTAATTGAAAAATCTGTAGTTTGATCAGTGAGAGATCGAGATGCCATGTTAACACTTGTTGAAATGAGACAAGAAGTCTGCCCTAGAATAGGCGATTAACCTGGGGCAATAGTAAAAAATCCAAGAGAACGGCCCACGTAAGCCAAAGTCTAACGTTAATGAAGTTTAACCGAAAGTTTCGGCGTAGATCCATTTGCGGCTTGTAAGTTAAAATTAGCTTGTTTGGCTGTCATACCTGGCTTGGCTGGTATTACACTAACTTGGGCTCCGTGTCTATCAGAAAAAGGTATCCAGAATTTTTATCGCTAATGTAAAACAGGCGGCTTTTGCATTGTTTCTCCGCAGGACGCCGCCTTTCACGCGCTGCCGGAAGGTCGCTTCCACCTGTCGCTTGGGGACAGTAGTTTGTAAAGTTGGCACCGCATTTGGTAACGGGTTGGGTACAGTTCCGCGCCTGTTTACCAAATTTGAAGTGATACCAGCAAGTATCATAGTGTTGCGGGTTGTTGCCTATGTCTCGTGCTGAGTTTGATCTGCGTCTATATCTGTGTTGACGCCGACGTAATGTCTGGAACGGTCGTTATAAAATACGGCTTTCTGTAGTCCTTGTAGTTGTAAAGGTGAGTTCGACATTTTTCTTTTAACTCTTTTTACTTCGAGTGACTGGTTGATAGAAGCTACGAGGGTGGCATCCTGTATTAAAAAATAGGATTAGATGGCTGATTATCAACGATCTTATCAGCTATTTCTGCTAGCCTCTGAAGTTCGATATCATCTGGCAGTGAAGCTAGAATTTGATGGTTTGTGCATGTAACTTGTCCATCCATAGTTTGCGAAGATAATATCAGACATTGTGTTTCCTCCCAGCAATGCTCTCATTTTCCTTAATAGTTGGGAAGGCTTATTTTGTCCAAGATGCAAGTTATTGAATAAGTGGTAGTCGCCTGTCCTCTGATTCGCCTTCCAGCGGTGGATAATAGCCTCTTTTAGTACATCATAAGGCTTATCGGCGGGTATCTCACTGTGGAGGTCGGAAACTTCAATGGCTACGCCAGTAGAGAGCTTCGACTAAAAAGGCTAATCGAGAATTCTGTGATGTTATTTTCTTCGTTGAAAATGGCATTTAACTGGGCGAACCACACTTGCACATTAGTTTTGTTGTATGTTGGTAGGTTGATAGATATCGCTGCCTCTGTGTGTGTTTCAGCCATACTTGTAAATTGAAAATAGTAACTTGTATAAGTTCTGGCGTTTATAAGTTCTGGCGTTTTTAATTTGAGTTTTTTTTTTTTTTTTTTTGTGCTTTTATTTGAGTTGCTAAGTTGTATTTGTAAAATTTTGTATTCACCAAAGCTTTGTCGGGTCACCAAAATGTAGTGGATGTGTTAATCATATGGGTAAATAATTTGAGATATAGGCTGTGTGATAAATTAACAATTTCCACCAACATCAAAATTTCAATATTCACACATAGAATCAGATCAACATGAGAAATAACAATAAATCTCTTTTTTTTTGAATAACAAAACAATGAGAATTTTATATACAGTAAGTCATACAAAAGAACAAAGCAAGGCATACAAAGTATGATTGAGGTTTGCAAACTTACGAAATATTAAACAGTTTGTGTAGTAATATTTTTATGTGAGTTTTTAGTTTGCTTAAGAAGTTGTCCCTCTTTGACTGTAATAATTTTTTGTTAGGGAATCAACTGAAATGTTTACTGGATGAATATAAGTTCTATGGTTGAGAACTTCCACAGTTTATGGTGATTGAATCCAGTGATTGATGAGTGAGTGGATTGGAGTTGTTTCGTGTTAAGAAATTTTAACTTTGCAACTTCAAAAGTATAAGTGACGGAGTAGTTTAGCGATTGGTTCTCCGCCACAAAGCCCACTGGTAAATTTATGCTCAGGCATTCCTTTATATTTGGATTCCTAGTCACGTGGTTGGATCACTTAACACGTTTCAAGATTTAGGCGGTTTTTGGTGTTTAAACACGCAGTAAGTAGGGCGTTGTTCTGACTTGAGATATATTGACCAATCAGAAACAATTATTGTGAAACTTATGTCTGAGCCTGGATTGTGTTTAGCTTGTACAAAAAATCTACATCTAACACATGAAAATGTAAATTAGTAATGTTTTAATATTTATTGTCCAATGAGGACGTAGTGAACTCAGTCATTGGTTCTGATCTACTGGCATGTAGAGGTTAAGCTCTACAATTCCAATGACCTCTTGTTGGGGAATTTCCTTCCCGAACAGTTGGCATGTGTTCACCAGTCAAGGTCCAACAGAGAAAGACAGAGATTCTTCTAGTTTGTTTTTGGCACCAGGAAATCTCTCTTTTTTTGCACATGCGTAAATTGTCTTTCCTGTCAGAGGACTCCTGGGAGATTTTTATGTTTATTTTATTTTGTATTTTTATTTAATTTTGTATTTTTATTTTTTAAGGTGCATGTGTGTATGTTACTCTTTTCAATGTACATATAATTTTGTTTATGTGTGTATTTTATGTGTTGTAAAAAAGCTCATTGTTTCTTGCAAACCACACACGTCTACCCGAGTGGGTGACGATTGGTTCCTGTGGTGAGTTTTGCTGTGTTTCAGGTGTTGATGATGATGTGTTGTCTGTTAGGCTGTGTTTTTTGTTTTCATTCATTTTGGGGGCATGGACGAATATTGCTGGCTTCAATCACTCAATTGAAACCGTTTGCTCATCACCAGCCAATGTCTCTATGATAAAATATTTTTTTTCTTTTTTTATTACTTTGTATGGCCCCGAATATGGAGCTTCCAGAGGTTTCCTCATCCTGTCAGTTCGCAGCCATACATGTGATTTTTGAGTTGTATGTAGCTGTCCTTCTGAAAGGAGGGTCATATTCAACTCTTGCATCTCTTTGGCAATTTTTTTTATGTCATATTTGGTCAGGTCGGCATACTCCTGGTCGATTATTGGTCTTGGAAGTAATAACTGGGTTCCTGTGACAGCAGTGGCTGGGGAGAAACCTTACTCATTAGGCATATTCCTAATATCAAGCAATATAATTGGCAACGCATCCAACCAGCTCTGCTTTCTTGTCATGATTGCTGTTTTAAGAGTACGATGCAACCTTTCGATTATTCCATTGGTTTGATGGTAGTGAGCCGTTGTACGGAGACTGTGGAAACCTATTATAGCAGACAGGTCCCTAAACAGTTCACTTTCAAATTGACTTCCCCTATCTGTGACGACATGTAATGGGACTCCAAAGCAAGAAATCCATGTATGCAGGAATGCTAATGCTATGGTGGTGGTGGAGGTGTCTTGTAGAGGTGTAGCTTCTACCCATCTTGTTGCTCTATCAATGCACATAAGTACATATCTAGTTGGAGATGTGTATACCCCATCATAAGTGGTGGTGGGTAACAGAGGACCAATGATGTCTATATGCATGGTTTCAAACCTTCCTGATGGTAGAGAGAAAGGTGTAGTTTCTGTTCTAGTGTGTCTGGAAATCTTGTACTGTTGGCATCGTAGACAGCTCTTGACCCAAGATCGTATGTTTTTCTCCATTTCTGGCCAGAAGTACCTAGCTTTAATTAGTTTTGTTGATGGCGTAGGTCCTGGATGGGAGATGTCATGGAACATGTCGAAGATTCTCCTACAAAGTGCTTCAGGTATGTATGGTCTGGGAGTAGATGTTGATAGGTCGCACCAGACGGATGACCCTTGCAACTCAAAGGCTTTAAGTCAGCTCCTGTATGTGTCGATTTCCTCATCCTCTCTTTGTTATTCACTGATAGCTGGTAGGTCACAGGGGTCTATGGTTACCGAAAAACATGGGTCAAGATAGACAATCAGCAACGATATTTTCATCTCTTATATACTGTACATCTGTGACATACTCTGTCATAATTGATAAATATCTTTGTTGCTTGTCCGATTTCATCGATGTTTTCTTTCTGAACGTCAGGGAAAGTGGTTTGTGGTCTGAAAACAAAGTGACATTTCTGTCTTCAATTTGTGGTTTGAAGTGCAAGACCGCCTGATATGTTGCCAAAAGTTCCCTGTCAAAGGTGGAATATTTCCTCTGGTTTTCAGACAGTTTTTTTAATAAAACCCACTGGGGACTGGATCACCATTTATTATCTGATGTAACGCTGCACCCACTGCATGGTTGGAGCTATCTGTGCGTGGCATCCGGATCAGGGTGCATCAAAACAGATACTTTGGCAACAATGTCTTTTATAGCAACAAATGACTCACTTTCAATAAGGCTCAGTTTTAATATTTTTTTCCTCTGGATTATATTTGATGGCTTCAGTTAGTGGCAGTAACACATCTGAGGCTTGAGGGATTAGTTTCCTGTAAAAGTTTACCTTTCCCAGGAATCGATGCAGTGATTTGGAGTCTGTGGGTTCTGGAAAAGTTTTGATGTCTTTGACTTTCTGTGTTGTTGGCTTTAATCCTTTCATGCTTACATTATAGCCCAAGAAGTCAATGGAGACTTTGTAGAACTGACATTTTTCAACAGAGATTTGAAGGTTGTTTCCTTTCTTGAGATCTTTGTGGTGTTGTTCCTTAGATTCGGAGAAAATAAGTATATCGTCGATATATGTGAAAACACAGTCTACATCCATAAATATGTTGTCCATAAATCTCTGGAATGTAGAGCTGTTTCGTAGACCAAATGGCATGAATAGGTATTCAAAGAGACCAAATGGTGTTATCACAGCGGATTTTTCTATGTTTGCCTTATTCATAGGAATCTGGTGATAGGCCTGTAGGAGATCAATTTTTAAAAATACAGTCTTCTTGAAGAGTTTAGATCCAAGGCTGTTAATATTTGGTGTTGGATACCTGTCTGGTTTTGTCAACTAGTTCAAATGTTTAAAATCGCCACATACTCACCATTTTCCTGGGGTTGACTTGGGAACTAGATGTAGTGGCGAAGACCAGTGGGACTTCGATGGTTTAATAATTCCAGCTTGTAAGAGTGCCACGAATTCCTGTTTAGCTGATTTATATTTTTCTTCTGACAGTTGTCGGACCTTGGCATAAGTAGGGGCGCTATCTCCAGTGTCTATGACATATGTTACTTTTGTGTTAGACACTGAAGGCTGTCCTGTACGTGGATTGGTTAGTTTTGGAAATTCTTGGAGGAGGGACTGCCCTTCTTCTGGTAGGTTATTGTGGTTATTCACAGTTATACACTGAATCTGTGCAGTGACTCATCCTCCTTGTGTATATTGATGGGTTTCCTCATCAATGAACCTGCCCTTTTTGCAGTCTAAGATTAATAAGATCCATAGTGGCGCAGAAAATCTGCTCCTAAGAGTGGGTTGACGGTATCCGCTACTACTACAGTCCATGTGTATGAACGGCGTAGGCCTGGAATCCCAATATCCATTACTGGTTCACTGAAGCATTTAATGTTATTCCTATTTGCTACTGATAGTGTTACAGGTGTAGGGTTTAAGTTCAGACCAAATGCCATTCTCTGTGGTAAGATTGTTATAGAGGCACCTGTGTCTATCACAAAATTGATCTTATTTGTGTTAATTTTGGTAGCAACCTCAAATAGTTGCGAATTGCCGGTTGCTGATGCAATTCGCAGTATCAGTTTTCCGAGGCTTGGGTGGTAGGGTTTCCAGCAGGTGAAGATGGCCTCAAATTGGGCATTATATGACAGCCAGACTTGTTTGGCCACCTGCACCATGGTTTGCATGTCCTTGACTTTTCTGCATAATATAAATGTCCACAACATACTCGAGGCCTCTGGTTCTCATAGAATGGTCCGGAACTATAGGTCGTTCTAGGTGTAGTGCCGGTGGAGGCAGTAGATCTGGAGTGTCTGCTTGTATGCGGCATAGTGGCAGCTTGTATCATCCTGGGTTTTAAAAATGGTGTTATTTCGTCAGCCAATGTACCCAGTTCCATCAAGGAGGCATTTTTTATTGCTGCTATTACGGTGTTATTTCGGGGTAGTGCCTGAATGAACTTATGTCGTAACAAGTTCATCTCCGACACCAATCCTGTTGGCTGTCCACATCAGCTCATGGAGATAAGCTGAAGGTCTCCCTGTCATTTGAGTGTTAGCTATTAATTTATCGAACATCTCTGGTTTTGTCCTCTTGTGTCTGGCCATTACTGCGTCTTTTAATTCTGAATATTTTTTTAGAAGCTATAATAGCGGACGGTAAGCTGGATATCAATTCTGGAGGTAGAACAGACAATACATGATAAAACTTGGTTTCTTCACTTATGTGTCGCAATTCAAATTGTGCTTCACAAATTGCAAACCAACCATCTGCTGCCGTGTGCATAAAGACTGGGTTTTCAACTGATATAGCTGCTGCGTTTTCTTCCATTTTAGTGACTTATGATAAGGCAACAAGAGGGAGGAAGATAAAAAACGAAGCAAGATGATAAAACAAATCTCTGCTGGATGGAACGTATTTGTGTTAATAAATTTTTGTTTTTGTTTAGTGCGTGTGAGTGCTATAAAAGGATGAAAGTAATAAAAGCAGTTACTTACAACTTTTTTTTTTTTTTAAAGTTTTACAAAGCACGTGTAGCCAACTTGACCTATTGTGGTGGTGGAAGGGTGGTAAGCCAAGGATTGGTAGTGGGGAAGCAAGCAAAGTCACACGGGGTTAAAAGATTGCTGCAGTTAATGTATATTCATTGTAGGAAAGTTTTTTTTTTTTGGATCCCAGAAAACTAGAGTGTAGATATCACATCGGCGTCGCCATTATGGATGTTATGGCTATTACTGCTGGGTTGATTCTTTTACCTAAACATCCAAGACTTGTTGAATTGCCTTCGTCGCTGAAATAAATAGACAAAGAAAAGGTGGAAGGATATGGAGACACTAGAGGGACAATTTAGGACACTGATTTTATTTCCCTTTTATTTTTGGGATTCCAATGACCTCTTGTTGCGGAATTTCCTTCCCGAATAGTTGGCATGTTTTCACCAGTCAAGGTCCAACAGAGAAAGACAGAGATTCTTCTAGTTTATTTTTGGCGCCAGGAAATCTTTCTTTTTTTTTGCACATACATAAATTGTCTTTCCTGTCAGAGGACTCCTGGGAGATTTTTATGTTTATTTTATTTCGTGTTTTTATTTTATCCCCACAAATATACTAGAATGATCTAGAATCTTCCAAACATTCTATTTCTAATTTCTCTATTTTACAACTACTTCATGAATGAAAACTTTTTTGTACTAACAAGTAGGACTCAGTAGAATCCCTTTCTATAGAAATGCATCCTCGTAACACTTCCCCACTTCAAAGTAAAAGTTTTGAAATTAGAATGAAAAACTTTTATAAGACAATATTAGTCTTTTTTTTTTTTTTTTTTTTTAAAGAAATAAGTCATAATATCAAATTTTTTTTTTTTTAAGTTATGCTCTAAATAAAGCATCTGCAATAACATTGTTCCTTCCTTTAATGTGTTTTATAATAATATCATATTCTTGCAGGAGAAGACTCCATCTTGTAAGTCTTTGATTATTGTTAGTCATCTTTTGAAGGAAAGTTAATGGATTATGGTCAGTATAAATCAGAACAGGATGAACAGTAACATTGAGGTAAAAGTCAAAATGTTGTAGTGCTGATAACACTGCCAAGCATTCCTTTTCAATAGTAGAGTAGTTTTTCTGGTAGGTGTTGAACTTTTTTGAGAAATATCCAATGGCTCTATCGATGCCTTCATCATCTTCTTGGATTAAGATACCACCCATACCAACATCACTGGCATCGATTTGCAATTTAAATTGTTTTGAAAAAACTGGAGTTGCAAGAGCTGGGCCACCAATGAGAGTCGGCTTGATTCTGTTGAAAGCCGTATTACAGGTTACACTCCACTTGTATTTTACTTCCTTTTTAAGGAGGTTGGTGAGAGGACTTGCTATCGATGAGAAATTTTTACAAAATTTTCTGTAGAATCCCGCCATACCAAGAAATCTCCTTAGTTGTTTTTTGTTAGTTGGAATAGGATACTTTAAGATAGCATCCACTTTTGCTGTGATAGGCTTAACCTGTCCCTGACCAATGGTATGACCCAAATAATTTATTTTTGCATGACAGAATTCTTTCTTGTTTAGGTTCACACATAGGTTTGCTTCTTCCAGCTTAAGAAAAAATTGTTTGATGTGTACATTTTCATCCCAAGTCATGCTGTACACAATTACATCATCTATGTAGACCTCACATCCCTGAATTTTGTGTAGAAGGGAATGCATCATCCTTTGAAAGGTTGCCAGCACATTTTTCATCCTGAATGCCATAACCTTATATTGGTATAAACCATCCAGAGTCACAAATGCTGAAATTTCTTTGGCATTGTCAGTTAATGTCACTTGCCAATAACCTTTCATTAAATCAAGTTTGCTGACATATTTTGCCTTGCCAATGTTGTCAATGCAGTCCTCAATTCTAGGAATTAGAAAAGAGTCACTTTTGGCTACTGCATTTACTTTTCGAAAGTCTGTTACAAATCTGTAAGTGCTATCAGGTTTTGGTACAAGAATACAAGGAGAACTCCACTGACTGTTGCTTGGTTCAATGATGTCATTGTCCAGCATATATTTAATCTCTGCTCTCAACTGCTGAAGCTTGATTGGATTTACCCGGTAAAAAATGTTGTTTCATGGGTTTTTCATCTCCAACTAAAACATCATGTACTGCAACCGTTGTTTTTCTAGGAACATCAGGAAAAAAATTTTGAAAATCATTGACCAAACTATGAATTTCTTTTCTTTTCTCATTTGATAAATGTTCCAGTTTTACATTTAAATTAGACAGGATTTCCGAGTTTTTTAAATGACTACTCTGACCCATGTCCTTCTCCCTAATAACTGTATCTTCATTATTGTCTAAATCATCTTCAAATTGATTTGTATTACTAATATTTATTAAAGTTGAGACTGGTTTAGTATTTTTTAACATATTTATGTGGCAAATTCTTTTCTTTTTCCTTCGATCTGGGGTGCGGATGATATAATTTACGTCATTAATTTTCTTTTTTATCTCATAAGGACCAAAATATCTTGCTTGTAGAGGATGATTAGGAATTGGTAAAAATACTAAAACTTTGTACCACTTTCAAATTTACGATTCTTACTATTTTTATTGTATCTAGTCTTCATTTTAATTTGGGAGTTTATTAAATTTTCTTGTGCTATTTAGAAAGCATTGTATAATTTCTCTTTGATATGTAGCGGGCGGTCCAGCGGCCCCGTTTCACGGAAAGGGGTGAACGAGGTCACAAGAGGCCCGCTAACATTTTTGAAGACGTTAAATCTGACCGTGAAACAATATGGACGACAGAACGAGGATATATATGACATATAGAGGTTTATTCTAAAAGGAAAAGGAAATGAAGATGGTTGGAAACGGTGGAGGTGCTGGAAGGTGCAGGAGTGAGCCGGATGCTGCAGGAGTGCTGGATACTGCAGGAGTGAGCCGGATGCTGCAGGAGTGCTGGATACTGCAGAAGTTTTAGTGCAGGCATTGATGGTCGAGGTTGGCAGTTGCTAGGATCATCGTTGTTGGGGTTGATGCTGATGTGAGTTGTTGCCAGGATGATCGCTTGGTGGTTGTTGATGTTGAGTGATGCCAGGATGATCTTTGTTGGTTGTTGAAGCTGAGTCGTTGCCGGGTGCCAACTTGTTTCTGTAGTTCGTGTTGCCAACTCGTTGTTTGTCATTGCGGGATGCCAACTTGTTGCAGCAGTTCGTGTTGCCAACGTTGTTTGTCATTGCCTGGATGCCAACTTGACGTGTTGGGAAGGAAGAGAGAGAAAGAAAGTTCCCAACTATCGTCAAGTTGGCAGACAAAAAGAAATGGGAGCGTAACTTAATACACAGCCCGTAGATCGGCGCCCTTGGCCAATGATGGCCAAGGGGGCCTGTGAACGACCGTTCTTGGCCGCCGACAGCCTCCTCAAAGCTTGGGAGAAATCACTGTCTTGTGTCGAGGGGGACCAGCAAGAGAAATTGGCTAAGCTAACCGAAAAGTCTCTATAAAAAAAATACTACAAGGTTAGCTAAAGATAACTATGGTCTAAAAATGACTAGATGTATATTACACCTAGGTTTGTAATATAGCCTAACTAAAAAAGGGGATTTGCTAGTCCCTCTGACGTGTTAAGAGTGTGTGAGGAGTATGAATGAGAGGTCAAGGTCGAAAAGACCTGTTCCTCTGCTGGTTCAAGGACAGAAGGAGGAGGTAACTCCGACAGATACATAGTCCAAAAGATGCATCTCTTTTTTTTTTTTTTTTTTTTTCAAACAACTATTTTTCTTTTAGAAGTCTTAGAGGACCCCCCCTAACTGTATGTCCAAAAACCAATTGAAAAGGACTAAACCCAAGAGTATCTTGAACAGCTTCTCTAGCAGCAAACAAAACAAAATGCACCCCTTCCTCCCAATCCTTTTTATATTGATAACAATATTTTCCGATCATAGACTTTACTTTTTGATGAAAATGCTCAAGAGCACCCTGTGATTCAGGGTGATAAGCACTAGATTTATATTGTTTAATACCCATTTCATTCATTACTTGTTGAAATAACTGACTGAATGGCCGAAGGAATCCCGACTAAACAGAAAAACTTAGTTAAAGCCTTAACAATAGTCCTAGCCTTAATATTTCTTAGAGAGCCTCTGGAAAGCGAGTTGACGTACACATAATTGTCAATAAATATTGGTTTCCTATTTTTGTTTTTGGAAGAGGGCCAACACAATCAACTAGTACTCTACTGAAAGGTTTTAGAGGGGCAGACAGAATCTTTTGATTAGGTTTTCTGACAATCTGGCATATGTGGCAGGAGTTACAGAAATTGACGACATCCTGTCTCAGTTTCGGCCAGTAAAAATGATTTAATATTTTTTCACAGGTCTTATTTATTCCTAAATATCCTGACATTGGAGTATCATGAGCTATGTTTAGTATTTCTTATCTGTATATTTTGGGGACCACTATTTGGTTTATTATCTTCATCTCCTCTTTAAGACTGGCATCCACTGGGTGCCATTTCCTCATTAAAATGCCATTGCTCATATAAAAGCATTCTCTAACTTTTCTTGCTTCTTCTAAAGGGAGTATTTTATTTTTTAAAAAACAAATTTCAGGATCTTTTTCTTGTTCAATAACAAGTTGATTTTGATTTAGATCGTCTTTCATTTTTTCTGTACCATTTCTTTTTTGGGAAGGTGGTTTTATTTTTTATCCGAATTATTGGTTTGTTCTAAATGATGAGATATAAAGGTTTCATTCAGTTGTAACCGATTATCTGGTGTTGTTGAATCTTTCTTTTCTGAAATTTGCTTCTTTGCTTTCACCCTAGTAATAGCACAATCAGGGTATACGCCACTGCTTTCTTCGACCACAAATTCATCGTTTATTTCTATTTTATTACAAGCGATTGGTTCTGCTACTACCCTGTCACCTTCTAAGTCATTACCTAACAGTAAAGAGACCCCTTTAACTGGTAGGGTTGGTTGTACACCAACTATGACGGGACCATTCACCAACTCTGATTTTATATAAATTTTGTGAAGGGGCACCTTAATGACACCCAATTCAACGCCTTGTAATAAAACAAAATCACCAGTGAAGGTCGATTCCGATAGTTGTAGTATGCCTTCTAATAGTAAGGTGTCTCGCAAGATTTGGACAGTCCTAGCTTTCTCAGGGTCGTTGATGTAAACAGAACCCTGGGACAAAAATGGTCTATAATTTTCCATACATGAGTTTTTATTTCTTTCTCTAACACCTAGTTTTGAGAAGGAAGACTGAGGAAAGGAGTTACTCTTAATTTGTTGTACAGCAAAGGCATGAGGTTGAAGGGAGTTATTTTCTTCCCGTTTTCTTTTTAGGATTTGGCAGTCGGATATGATGTGATTATCCTTCTTACAGTAGGCACAGGACATTTTTGATTCTGTTGGAAGAGAACTTTTAGGTGTATCTTTTATTTTTTTGTATATATAACTTCTTCGAGATACATTATGAGGGTGAGATTCCGACAGTGTTTGTGTATTTATATGAAAACCTGACTGGTTTTCGGTTATATTAATTTTATCAAAACTCTTGTGAGTTAGACGATAGGTATCTGCGATTACCGCGGCCTCGTTAACAGTTTCTACATTTTTATCATCGATATGTGTTTGAATCTCCTGTGAAACGCATTGTTTAAATTCTTCAATAAGAATGAGTTGGCGTAACTTAACATAATCATTATTTATTTTTTCGCCCTAACCCATCTATCAAAGAGATCTTCTTTTTCTCTAGCGAACTCAACGTATGTCTGCCATTTGAATTTTTTATATTTCCTGAATTTTTGCCTATATGCCTCCAGTACTAATTTGTATGCATTTAATATGGCATTTATAATTTTTTCATAATCTGTGGCCTCTTCATTACTGAGAGCCGAGTATATATCAGCAGCTCTGCCAGCCAAAACCATCTGTAAGGGTGTTGACCAGATTTTGTAAGGCCATCCTAAATTTATTTCAATTTTTTCAAGATGAGGAAAATATTTTTCCACTCTTTTTTCATAAAACTTAGGTACTAGTTTGATATATCTTCCTGCATCAAATGCTGCACTTAAGGAAGAATTATCGGAATTTTGACTTCTATTTTCTCATTGTAATTTCAATTTTTCTAACTCTATTTCAGCTTCAATTTTTAATCTTTCCAATTCTTTTCTTTCTTGCATCTCTAATTTCTTTATTTCTAATTGAAAACATAAACTACTTTGGTCATCTTTTTCGTCAGTATTACATGAGCCTAAGAGATTTTTATCCATTAGTTCTTTAGCTACAATACTTTTTATTTCTGCTTTTTTCATTGATGGGTTTGTATTAGGTTGGTGCAAAAATAATGTCGTTTTTTGACGTTCAACTTCAAAAGATCATAACTCCTTTCATAATAAACTTTATTAATCGAAATAAAACCATTAGAATCAACACATTTTTGCCAACGAAAAACAAGTTTATTTATCCCATTAGCATAGAAATCCGGAGTTCTGGAAGTGATGAAGTCATTGAAAGCCGATTCGGCATCATCTTGGCTTTTGGAGCATTTTTCGCGCAGGAAGTTGTTGAGATTCTTGAAAAAGTGATAATCGGTGGGCAAGAGGTACAGTGAATATGGCGGATGAGGCAGTCCCATAGCCCAATTCGTTCAGCTTCTGCAGGGTCAGTTGAGCAACATGTGGGAGAGTGTTGTCATGGAGGAGAATTGGTCCCTTCATATTGACCAATCTCGGGCACATACGTTGGAGCTTCTGGTGTATTTCATCAATTTGTCAGCAGTACTTCTCTGCCGTAATCGTTTCGCCTGGATTCAAGAAGCTGTGATGGATGAGACCGGCCGCAGACCACCAAACAGTCACCATAACCTTTTTTTGGTGCAATTTCGGCTTCAGGAAGTGTTGTGGAGCTTCTCCGGCATCCAACCACTGTGCCGAACATCACTTGTTGTCATAGAGGATTCACTTCTCATCACACGTCACAATCCGCTCGAGAAATGGGTCGTTTTTGTTGCGCAGATGGAGCGTAGAAGACACCTCAAAACAATGATTTTTTTGATTATCATTCAATTCATGCGGCACCCATTTATCCAACTTTTTTGACTTCCCTATTTGCTTTAAATGGCGAACAACTGTTGAGTGGTCGACCTCGAGTTCAACAGCAACTTCTCATGTGATTTTGCGAGGATCGGCTTCAATTAAGGCTTTCAAATGTTTGTTATCAACCGCAGTCGGCCGGCTGTGACTGTCTTCATCTTCGAGGCTCTCGTCACCATTGCGAAATTTCTTGAACAACCGTTGTGCCACACGTTCATTAGTGGTTCCTGGGCCAGACGCATCATTGATATCACGAGCTGTCTCGGCAGCTTTTCGGCCTAGTTTGAACTGGAACACGAAAATCGTGCAGAATTGAATTTTGTCCATGCTGTCAAAAAGCCTGCAAAAAAATGAATGAAGAGATTGGGAACAGTAACAAATAACACGGTTCGATAGAGCAAAAAACACGCTTCAAAATGATATATAACATGGCTATATATATCAATGAATTAATTCAGAAATCATATATAAAAGTAACATATGTGCGAAAACAACATTATTTTTGCACCAACCTAATATTTAAACTGAAATATTCTGCAATTTGTAATAGCTACGGCATGAAAAAAGGAGTTTACGAGCAAAGTGTTACAAGGTAGAAGAAAGCGGGGGGTCAAGTCTTTACCACGTTAGGGCTAGCGAAGTAATCTAATACTGGAAATCCACAAATGTGAGTACATATTGAATAATTGGTAGTTTGGTCAATGAAAATAGTCAAAACTCTATTTACCAGATTTGTTCCAAGGGGTTTTCTTTTGGGGTTTTGTTGGTTGGCAACTTTTCATAGAGATTCTTTCAGCTGGATATAATAATCCTCGAATCAAAAATCCAGAGTTGATACTGGCAGAAATTTCCTTTCACCAACGATATTTATTCCTGTAAAATACAGAAAATGTGGCACAAGGCCGGGGGGGGGGGGTTGTAAAAGGATGGTCATCATCTGTCTTAATTAATAACTCAGCTAGCCACAACCACTGACCCAATCGTACAAGACAATAATCCTAGCACCAAAACAACACATTCATACTTACCTTTCTTACTACATTCACCAAAATACCTCATTGTCTCAATGAACAGCCTAACTAGTCCCTCGTATGTACAAATCTTTGTCTGTGGGGGGGGGGGATAAAAAACAAGCAGCTAAAAACACCCCAATGATGTATATACAGTATGGTAATAAACTATTTACAAGAAACTAAACAAAATCGTGTTAGTAATAAAACCCCCCACAAACCTTAAATGTGGCAGAAAATTCAGTTAACTGGATGAAATCGATGCGAGGCTTTAAAGAAATAGAAAACCATTCATCCCAAACACTCACACAGACATGCACTCATTCTGATACAACAACAAATACGAAAAACACACACGTGAAACGAAAGGCGTCCTGCATCCACCAGAGAACTGAAATCACTACCCACCTAATGAGGGAGGGGACGGGGAGTTAAACTAAAGGAAAAAGGGGACATAAATAAAAGGGGCCAATGTGCAAACATACCTTAGCTAAGTTAACTGGAAAAGTAAAGAAAAAACTAAAGCATCAAAAAACCTAACTTCTAACCCAAACCAGGGAAGGGTTGCCCAAGTTCAACCCAGTAAAAACAATATCCTGATGCCTAACCGGCATCAAAATGCCACTCCAGGTCAGCCCCTTTTACACAACACAAATGCGCAAGATTCACCCACCTTTTGCTGAATTCTGATGAGGTGAGCTGCCGTCTTTCCATCCTAATCTTGACTTTAAGCTGATGCTTAAAGTACAAAATCAGTTGGGAAGAAGTGAACTTCTTGCCCTCATAGAATCCCTTCTGACGCGTCGTCCAAATCATGACTCTCATAACACCTAGTAAGCAACAGAACACATAATATTCAGCCTTTGTCATCTGTGGCACCACATTGCTACAAACAGAACTGGCCTCAAGGACAGAGAACTTTCCCTTTGGTATGCAGACCATGAGGCCTTCAACAAACTTGCACAACAGCACTACCACCCTGCAATGAAAGAAGGCGTGACCAATGGTCTCGACCTCCCCACTACAGCGATGGCAGTTTGGAGATTTCTCCAAACCCGCTGAACAAAGTCTTTTGCCGACCCAGAGGGCCCCACGAATCACCAGGCAGGTGAGTGATGCCTCATCGTTAGTGAGGCATTTCAACCCAGGCGCCCAAGGCCATATCGAGCGAGCCTCCTGCTTCGTAAGCCCGAGCTCGTCAACCAGATCATCCTGAACACCCCCCCCAACTAACACTTGATACAATGCCCTATGAGACAATGCCTGAGCGTTAGAGAGGCCATCTGTCACTCGTAAGAGGCATTTCAGAGCACAACAACATTCACGGTAGAAGGAGCACTTGGCTCGGGGTGTACGGCCGGCCTCCTCTTTGTACGAGTGCACACATCTCAGGGATGGGAAGTTTCTACGGACATCTTCCTTCTAGAAGGCGCCCACCTCATCCCATTCATGTCACATTCGGTCTAGGAAGGCGATGCGAAGCATATGTTGACAAATCTCCATGCTAGGCATGCCCAGACCACCTTCAGCAGGATGAAGGCAACAGATCTCCTGAGAGACTCTGGCGGCCTTGCCTCCCCACAAGGAAAACAAGAGCCTCACTAACGCCAGTAAAGTGCCTGACGGAAGTGGAAGCACAGAGAGTTGGTAAAGGAGAATTGGATAGATGTGTGAAACGCATACTTCCACTCTCCCCTTCAAGGAAAGCCTCCTCCGAGACCACAAATTAATTGCAATCTCGGCCTTCCCTTGCACCTCCAACCAATTCATATCCAACTGGAGATCCAGATCGAACCAGACACCGAGAATCTTGATCGGCCCATCTGTCCAGAGGAAAGGTCCAGGAAAAGAAACTCCCTTCCATGCACCCAACTGCAATCCCACAGACTTATCGCAGTTGATCTTGACCCCTGTCACCATCTCATAACCACTGATCTCTTTGCTGACTTTGTCAATCTCGGCTCTGCTCGACACAAGAACCGAAACATAGGCAGAATATCTGGCTGAGGTGGTAGCACCAGGCAGGGTAATTCCATGCAGGACCGGATTCGCCTTTAACTTGTGAAGGAATGGTTCCAATGCAAGGACGTAAAGCAAAGGCGATAACGGACAACCTTGACGAATGGAGCGAGACAATAGGAAAGGCTTCGATCTTACTCCATTCACCTCCACCAGCGCACCGGGGGTCGTATACAAAAGTCAGATCCAGGAGCGAAAGTCAGCTCCAAAACCGGCAACTGAAAGGACAGCCTCCAGAAAGCTATGGTCAACCCTATCGAAGGCCTTGGACTGATCTAAATTGATCAGCGCGGCTTCATTGTTGACTTGTTCTAAGATCAAGTGTACCATATGCAGGTTATCCTGAATAGTCCTGCCCTTCACAGCACAAGTCTGTTCGGAGCCAATCAGACTAGACAGGACAAGCTGCAAGCGGTTGGCTAGGATCTTCGCCAAAATCTTTAACTCTGTGTTCAACATAGTCAAAGGGTGAAAGTTATTTAATCCATCCCTACCATTCTTGTCCTTACGCAGCAACTTGATCACACCCCTGGTGAAGCGTTGGAGTATAGACCCCTGCTTCATCCAGTTGTTGAAGATCAGTTCCAGCAAAGGAACAAAAACGGGCGACTGCCTCAAGTAAACTTTGTAGGGAAGCACATCTAGTCGTGGAGACATCTCCAGGCCAACCTGTTTCAGCGCTTCCCAGATTTCCGACTCTGTAATGGGACCCTTGCACCTAGCCGCTTCAGCTGCCTCAAGGCAGGGAAAGTTGGCCAAATAGGCGTTGAATCGAGCAGGGCTCAGACCGGGCTCCCTGGAAGTAATCTTAAAAGGCCTTGCATATGTCTGCGCTTGTAGTCAAGGTCCAATTATCTGGCAATGTGACACACGCGATATGTTGCCGAGCTGCGCTCTGATTTTCCTCTGCACACAATTCAGCGGCCATATTCGCCGCCTCAGAGGACATTCTTTTTAACCTAGCCCTAAATACCAGAGCTTGATCCTTCTTGATAAGCAAGGAGGACAACTCTGCCTTAGCTAAGTCTATTTCCCCACTATCACGGGATTTCACTGCCCGATCAACTTTTTGTTCTAAGGCCGTTTGCGCCGCTAATCTATCTAGATTGAGTCGACGGCTAAATTCGGCAGCAAACGTTCTAATTTTCGATTTTAATCTATCCCACCAGGCGTTCCCAATAACCGCCCCCATCAATTCCCTCTGAATCATTAGTAACAGCTGGTCCCACAAATCCTGCTCACCAAATAGTGAACAGTTTAATTTCCAGTACCCAGCCAACCTAGCCTTAGGCTTTTCTAAGTTTACACGGACCCGGACAAGTCTATGATCCGTATAAGCTATATAGTGGAAACTTGGACACCCTAAGAACCCTACATTGACTCTCCTAACTAAGACTTGGTCGAGGTAGCTAGCAAGCGTCCCAGGAACCGAGCTGCCACTATTTGTCCAAGTCCATGCTACCTCCCAAGGGTGTTCATTCCGGTACTTATCGATGAGATCAAACACATCGATAAAGTCCCGAAATGGTTTCACATCCTGATTGTTAGTACCCAGTTTTTGCCCTATATGATCTATATCGGGGTCAAGGACGGCATTCCAATCCCCCGCTAAAACTACCCGACGAGATGTCATCAAGTACGGCCCGATCTGCCAAAACAAAGCAGGCAGCTCAGTATAGCTATTGGACACATAAACCCCAATGACACGCAGCGCCTTATCCTTTATAGTAACAGTGTCTAGCACTTCCCTCTGGCCTTACCAGCAACTAGCCATTCCCCCTCCCCCTTCTCTGCAACTGCACTAGCAGCGGGCGATGGCTCTTTGGAAAATGTGGTCTTTTGACGAGCCGGAGGATTTTCCCTACCAGTCCCAGAAGCTGGCATGCCCCTTACAGGCAAGGCGATAGGTAAAGACTCGGTCAGAGGGGGATTTTGGTCAATGGGAGATTGAATTCCAGAGGCCTTCTTCTCTGGGCAGGAAGCTGAAAGGTGACCAGTCTTTCCACACTTCCAGCATACCGGCAATTTCAATTTCCCTACTACCAGGCAGTTGGGGATGGAGAGGAAGGCTTATTTGTCTAGACGAATATCGGAACCCCCCGCCCCCGCTCAGGTTATCGCAGGATGCGCCGAGTATTTCGCCGAACTGGGACAGGTAGGCCGCGAGATGTTCCCCGAGAACTTGAGGAGTGACCTCATATATTAAAACACTGGTCCTTCTTTGGCCTAGGTATTCGATGCGCAGGATCAGATCTTTGGTGATCAAGTCTTTGCTCAAAGTTGCCACGCAATCTTCTGGCGTGGGTAACAATACGTCCCACATGAAAAAGCCAGCTCCTTTCACGACTTGAACCCCAAGGACTCCAGTGATTTTATCACTGTGTCTTTTGTTGAGCGACAAATTTTGTGAAGTACGCTTGTCCACAACAAAAACTGACACTATTCGTTTTGTAATCTTTCTTAGTTCCTGTGCGTCTTCTAAAAGTCCACCTTCTATGACAAGGTGTGCCTAACTCTTAGCTCCCTCCAAGAATTCCACCACATTGATTATACAACTCAGGTGGGGGTGACTTCCAACAAGAGGGCTATTCCTCGGCCTCTGAATTATTCGTTTTCTTGTCAGTCTTTGAGGCACTATTGGCCTCCATACAATTTCCCTTATTGCCATTTTGGGCATCTTTATTTTTAGTTCTTTATACCGGGTATTTTCTATATTTGATGAAGTACCTGGTAGGGCAGGATACTCCTCCGTATCGTCTTTGTCGGGTGTTTTTTTCTTTATAGCAAATGTTTTTTAACTGACATTTTAAGGTCAGGAATAACAAGTTTTTTCTTTTTAATCAAAAATGACAAAAAAAATTCTTTTTCTTCTCTATTTTTAAAAATTACAAAGGGAAAGGGAGGGTGGTAAAAATCAAAGTACGCCTATAGGCGGTGAGTGCGGGTGGAAACCTAAATAAGTAAAGTTCGCTAGTAGCGAAAAAATAACAGTTAGACAGAAAAACTCGCCCTAAGGCGAGACATCAAAAATAACGGAAAAACGATAAATAAAAAGGTTTGACAAAGGACAACAATTAAAACAAATGGCAAGACAAAAATACAGACTAAAAAAAATTAAAAGTACAAAATTCGCCTAAAGGCGAAACAAATAATTTTAAAACACAAAAAAAAACAAAAACAATGAAATGGTTGACAAAGGTAAACAAAAAAAAAACACGAAACTATCAAAAATAGCCGAAGCTAGTTACAAAAACAAAAATGGCTGACGCTAAGAAAACAAGTCAAAAAAGTAAACAAAAGAAAATAGACAAGTTAGACAATACAAAGATTAGTACAAATTTGGCACAGAAGAAAAAATAAAAAACCCTATATGAGAAAAAACTTAACAGATATTAAAAGGAAAGAAGAATAAAAGAAAACAAACTCAACCAAAAATGCAGTTCAACACAGAAAAAGGGTAAAATCCAATCAAACCAGTCAGGCAAGAGTTGGAAAAAGACAAAATTTGACAAGAACAGCGTCAATTTGTTTTCACCAACTGACAACCCTTTTCCAAAAACCTTTTTTTTATAGGGGCTAGCACCTAATTAGCATATTTCTAGATGTTTCTCGAATCCTCTAGATTTTTTTCGAATATACTAGAATGATCTAGAATCTTCCAAACATTCTATTTCTAATTTCTCTATTTTACAACTACTTCATGAATGAAAGCTTTTTTCTATTAACAAGTAGGACTCAGTAGAATCACTTACTATAGAAATGCATCCTCGTAACATGGGACAATATTAATATTTTTTACTCATTCCGATACACTACCCAATATTGTTCTAAATTTCCAATTCCAGTACCAATACCTACAATGAATAAAATTCATTATTTTCAGACCCTAAAGTTGGTTTGGGAAACTTAATGAACTAAGCACGTTTATTAATAAAAACATTTAGTAGAAAAATGAATACAAAAGTTTATGAAATAAAGTTAGATATCCTTTTAATTTAAAATATTGGGTAAGAGTTTAAATAATTAAAGAGAACAATTTATTTATGAAAATCACTTAAGTAAGTACCGAGCTACAATTGACATATTGCTTTACTTTGGTTATCATCAGAAATCTTCCAAACTATAATTTTCTGCTTGGCATTGGTTACACTTGCCATAATTGGGGTCTGAAAATAATAAACATCTGTTAAAATTTAAATTTTTCACTGTTGGCTAAAAAATGTTCAGTTTTCTAATGTGTATAACTATAATTTATAAAGATTCAACTAATAAGGGTTTGCTATTAATGTACATATATTTTTTGTCCACCTTTTTAATTTTTCAACAAGCAAAGGCGCCATCTAAAATATGCAATCATCTTAAAATTTTATATACAGCATTTTTCAATGAATGGAACAAATTTAGGGGTGACAGTTCAATTTCAGCATGCATTTCCAAAATAAGAGGCACCCTAAAATATATAATATTGCAACAGTAATACTCTAAGCAGAAAGGCATCATCCTATTCATTATGGTTTAACTCGTGTATATATTTTACAAGGAGTACCTAATCCTGCAGGGCAGTGAATGGAAATTTTAAATTTGTTTACAGATGTTTAATAAGAATTAAATTTGATTTAAGGTCTTCAATCTTATCTGAAAAATTTCATTAAAATTTTAATGTCTAAATGCGAATATAGAAAGACGAAATACGCAAGCGTAACAAAACATTTAATAAGGCAAACAACTTATGTACGTATATTCAAAAGATTTACATATGTCCCAAAACAAATGATTGTCCTAAAGGAACGAGGAGGTTTACAGAATGAGAACAAAGAAATAACATACCAACTTTATGGCCTTTGATCGTCCGCAGATAAGTGATAGAAAGTACTTTTTTCTTTCGCTAGGCCATGCACATGTTGACCAGTTTCCACGTGTGTGGACACCCTGGTGGTCAGGAAGGTAAAGAGGCCGTTCCTCCAAGAATGGAAGCAAAGACAAAAAGAGCAGAAGAGTTCTACTCTCTAAAAGGGGCCAAAACTCCCCTGAGCTCAACCCAAGGGAAAACAACTGTGGTCTCCCTACAAGTACCCCCTCCCTAGACAGGTTCATTAACCTGCACTAGAGGTACAACTAAAATGTAACAAAAACAAAACTTCACAACATGTATTACAAATTTAAAGAAACATGGTTTTGCAATCGAATGAAAAAGGAAAAGATCGATGTGGAGGGAAAAATATCCTCCAGTTATGGTTCTGCTGAACCCAAAACCTGAAAATAACTTATGTCAATAAATGTTTGGGCCATCTAACACGACGGCCAGATCTGGTCACAGTCTCTTTTACTTCCCCTGGTGATGGAGGAGTCGCTGAAGTGTCCATTCTGAGCCAGTTAGTGTCCAAAAAGGCAGGCTTTAATCTGTTCATAGTAATGCTTTGTGTTGCATTGTTAACGCTCACCATAAAATATTTCGAATGTCTCTCAAGGACTTTGAAGGGTCCCCTGTAGGCTGGCTGCAATGTGTGGGACTTAGCCAAGTTCCGCACAAAAATGTGTGCATGTCTGCAGTAGTTTAGGCACATATATCTGCCTTTGAACCTGTGCAGAACACTTATATGCCAAGTTCGCCATGCTTGAGGTAAGCTGATCAACGAACGAGGTCAAGTTCAAAACTTTTTGTGAAGGTTGCAGGAAAAACTGTCCTGGGAGTCTGAGTGTGCCATAAACCATCTCAGCAGATGAACAATTTGCCTGATCTGTCATGGCCCTTAAAGCTGATTTAAGTGTACGATGAAACCATTTCACTAAGCCATTAGCCTCAGGATGATAAGTGGTGGTTTTGATTCTTTTACTCCACAAGATCCTCATCAGCTGGTTGAACCTGTCTGACTCGAATTGCTGCCTTTTGTCTGTAGTATTTACAGCAGGGATCCCAAAACGGGAAACCCACCCTGAAACAAATGTCTTTGCAGTGGTATGTGCCGTAATGTCCGACATGGGAAGAGCCTCACACTAACAGGAGAAACGATCAACACATGTCAATAGATATGTCTGTCCCTCACATGAAGGGAGTGGTCCTGTGATGTCCACGTGCGCATGTGCAAACCGCTCATCGGGTGATGGAAAGGATCCAGGAAGTGAGCAGGTATGACACGGCACACAAGTCTTTGACCATTGCCGAATGTCAGTTTTTATGCATCGCCAAACAAATATGTCTGTGATTAGCCGTATTGAGACATTAGCTCCTGGATGGGACAAATTGTGCATGGAGGAGAATAACATCTTCCGCATTGACTCGGGCACAAATGGGCGCAATTGTCTGGTGCTGGTGTCACATACAACTCCCAATTCTGTGTTTGGAACATGTATTCTCAACAATGTCAAGGATGTGTGGTTCTCTCGTAGCAGATGCTGTAGTTGCTGATCCTTTTCCTGTGCTTCGACAAATGATTGATGTTCCAAGCACAGGTCCAGCACAAAAGCATTTATGCCACGAGACATAGTGTCTGCAGGTATGTTGTCTGTTCTCTTTATGAAACAGATATCTGAAGTGAATTGTAACAGATAATCCAAGTGTCTGGTTTCATGTGGGGAATACCTGTCAGAGTTTCACTGAAAAGTCCCCAACAAGGGCTTGTGCTCTGTCAGTAAGTAGAAAGTTTGTGTCCAAATGTGCTGTACCTGGATTCCATAGAAGTTAGTTTATTGGAAAAGAAGGAAATTGGTTTCCAGTGGTCATCGATCTTCTGCTGTAGTACTGCACCCACACCAATCAGAAGCGTCAACTGCCAAACACAACTTGCTATCTGGGACAACATGTGACAATTCAACTGCTCAGAACAATAAAACTTTGATTCGATGGAAGGCTGCCAAGGCTTCGTCAGACAAAACTATATCACAATTTTTGACATCAGTTAGAATATCTGTCAAAGGTTTTATAACCTGCGCACAATTTGGCAGGAACCTTCGAAAAAAATTCACTATCCCTAAAAATTGTCGCAACTTTCTCATGGTATCTGGCATGGGAAAGTCAGAATCGGCCACCACTTTAGATGGAGAAGGTGAAACCCCAGCTGAATTAATGCCGTGACTTAGGAAAATTACCTCAGACTTTCCAAACTCACACTTTACCGGGATGATAATGACCCCAAATTTCTCAAAACGCTCGAAAATGAGCTGTAAATGTTTAATATGTTCTTCCATGGAAGAACTGGCTATAAGGACATCATCCACGTAGGCACAGACAAAATGCAAACCGTGCAATATATGGTCGATAAATCTTTGAAAAGACTGTGCTGTATTTCTTAGTCCAAATGGCACTCAAACAACCCAAATGGTGTTATGGCAGTCTTTGGAATGTGTCTGGGTTCTACTGGAATTTGATGTTAGGCCCTGATAAGGTCTAATTTAGTAAATATGCACCTATCCTGAATGATGGCTGTTACATCATGTATATGAGGAATGGGATAATGGTCAGGTTTAGTGGCAGAGTTGAGTGCCCTATAATCACCACAAGCGCGCCAGGTACCACCACTTTTGGGTACCAGGTGCAAAGGAGATGCTCAGTTAATCTTTGATGGCCGGATAATATCAAGTTCCATCATTTGGGTAAATTTTGCTTTCGCCACACTCATTTTTTCCGGTGCCAGACGACGAGGATGGCTGTGAACAGGAGGACCACTAGTAGCAATGTGGTGTGTTATATTGTGGGGTAAACTATCTTTGTGAAAAGCCAGTTTGGTAATGCTCTCAAACTTTTTTAAAAGTTCACAGAACATAGGGTTATCTTCTGTGTTAGCCACAGTAGGACATAATGGAATTACATTATGAATGGCTCCTGGCGATTGAGTATTTGTCTTAGGGTCTGTCAGACAACGTCTGTGAACATCAATGAGAAGACCAAATTTGTGTAAAAAATCTGCACCCAATATGGCTTCTCTACATCCGCAAGGACAAAGAAATGGGTGAAAACCCGTCTCAGACCCAAATTCAATGTAAGGCACCTCTGACCATAAGTCTGGATGAGCAACTTATTCACGGCCTGCAGGGTAAGTTTGTGAGGGCCTTTTAACTTGTCTGCCCTAGTGGCAGGAATTAAAGATATTTGCGCACCACTGTCCACAAGAAAACGTATACCACTAGTGCAATCCGAAACAAATAGTAAGCGACAAACCTCTCCCACACTGACACACCGGGTCGCCTCCGGTCGCCAGCCTAGGCTTTTCCCTGTTGCAAATTGAAGGAACAGGGGGGCTTACAATAATTAGCCCTATCTCCGAATTTCCTGTGTAAGTAACACATTGGGTCCTTGCTAACAGCTCTTACACGACCTCTACTTTGTGAGCGGAGAATGCTAACCTTCTGCAACCGTCTCTCTAAGTCTTCCATCTTAGCCTATAACCTTCGTTGTCCCTCCAAGAGCCTAGCCAGTGAATCTGGCTCTTGCGTCTGTACAGCAGAAACGGGAGCAGGGCATCCCGAAGTTAGGTCAGCTACATTATCTGCTATTTTAGCCAGCTTTTCAATGGGTGCATCTTCACCCACCACAGCTAAAACAGTGTTATACGCAGAGGGCAAATGCTGGAGAAAAATATGACGTATAATGTCATCCTCATTACCTTCTCCAGCTAGATGCTGCAAACGATGTAAAAATTGCGACAGTTTGCTGTCTCCCAATTGTTCCTCATGCAAAAACTGCGACAATTTCTTTTGCCATGACATAGACGTCCTCTGAACAAGTTCCTCTTTTAAGTTGTAATATGGCTTGTCTTTCGGCGGAGAGATAATTTCTCTCACCTCCTGGACAGCTTCGAGAGGCAACTTGGAGACTGCTAAATTTTGTTTTCTGAGAAGTAATTCCTCTCAGTTCGCATTCCGACTCTAATTGTGCGAAAAATAAAGCTGGGTCCACTTTAAGTAGGCTAGGCTGACAGTGTTCACCACCGACACCCGCCGTTTTTTCCTCATCCATATCGTATATTCTTCATGGGGATAGTTACCACACAGAAATACGCCTCAAAATGCGAAGTACAACAGAGAAAAAAACACAAATAAATGAACCTAAATATTTTAAACAAAAAGTCAGAAGTAGCTATCACTGCTATTACCACTACCAACCTCCTACTCCCACTAATGGGTGTTGTCAACTCTAGCAGTAAGCTACTGACCAGCCTACCTCCAAGAGTGAGGCAGTCTAACGTTGCCGGCCGGCTCCAAATTCAAATACAGGATGGAAGAAGCAGCACACGAGGGAGAGGGATGCCATGTTATACAGGTCGTCATTCTTATATTGCAAATTATTTGTGTTGAAAGAAAAAAAACTCTCTGACACACAAAGTTAATATTAACAGTTATTTTGCAAATTGCAAAAATATACTGCCACGTTGGAGTCACCACTTATTAGTATGGTGGTATCTGCCACAAAGAGTTTACCGATTCTTTTATGTTAGGAAGAATAACATGTTTTAGCCTTCCAGTAGCACACTGATACTAATATTAGCATTAGTGTAGCCATTGATACACTAACACTGAATGCAAATATAGAAAGACGAAATACGCGAGCGTAACAAACAAACCATTTAATAAGGCAAACAACTTACGTACATATATTCAAAAGATTTACATATGTCCCAAAACAAATGATTGTCCATATTGTCCCAAAGGAACGAGATTTACAGAATGAGAACTAAGAAATAACATACCAACTTTATGGCCTTTGATTGTCCGCAGATAAGTGAATAGAAAGTACTTTTTTCTTTCGCTAGGCCGTGCACATGTTTCCACATGTGTAGACACCCTGGTGGTCAAGAAAGTAAAGAGGCCGTTCCTCCAAGAACGGAAGTAAAGACAAAAAGAGCAGAAGAGTTCTACTCTCTAAAAGGGGTCAAAACTCCCCTGAGCTCAACCCAAGGGAAAACAACTGTGGTCTCCCTACATCACTATTCAACTTTGCTTAGCCATCAACACACATTGTAGCCAAGAGGTTCAAAGCATGTCAGATCTAATGACAGTTTCCCCTAAATAAATATATATATATATATATATATATATATATATATATATATATATATATATGCTAAGACTAAAAATTAATGTAATTGATAATTGTGAATTTTTTTTCGTAAATTCACATGAAACATGATCTGTTTATTCAAAAATGAATGTTATCTAAGGAAGGTAAGTTAATTTATATTTGTAAATTTAAAAACAAAAATTACAATTTAAATATTTTAAAACATGCATTTACACGACCCAGGTCAAAATTAGCAATATCCTTCAGGATTGTGTAATTTCATTTTCCATCATTTTATATACTTAGCCACATCTAACATTCACACAAAGTCAGTACGTATAATGTTGAAAAGCACAAGGATAATAATCTAAATAATTCAGAAAATGATAATTGTGAGATTAACAGTTTCCTTATAGGGGAAACATTTGGCATTCATTGACAGAGCAGCCAGTGTTAATTTTGGTTGAAATTTATAAACTTAAAGCAATTTATCAGTAAAATAGAAGTTTTAATTCAATATAGACTTATATAAAATATAAGGATTTTCCGATGTATATTCTATACTTAAAATTACTTAATGAATTTGAAATTTTGAAAATTTTGTTTCTTTGTACTACTAGGTTGAATGTCACTAAGCCTAGTTTTCTGGACATCTGTGATGCTATTAGCATTGGTTTGCTTTCTTCATCACATACTGGTGAATGTGTATATATGCATGTGTATGTGGTTAATATGAAATAAAAATAACTCTCTTTTCTTTACTGTTTTCAAATTTACGAGCCTGTGTGAAAATTTATTTTGACTAATAGAGAAAAGGGATTGGCTCCAGGCTGGAGAAAAGACCAAGTCAAAGTTTAACGAGCCTACATGAAAATCTATTTTGACCAATGGAAAAGGGAGCGGCTTACAAACTGAGGAAAAAAGTAACAAGCCAATGTCAAATCACTTTTGATATAAATAAGCAGAGAAAGTTGAATTAAGTCAGAGAGAGAAAAGGCAGAAATAAGCAGCATTCCATGTATCTGAATAATGCTGGTGTCAAATTACCCACTGATCCATAAGAGCAGGGCAATTTCAAAGAACTCTATTCAACTCCAAAGCTAAGTACCTTAAAATGCATCTTGTCATTTATGTTGAAATGTTTTATGTGAAAAACGAACTCTATCCATTTGCTTTAGACATTTACTTTGTATCCAATGGTTTAATATGAACATTTTCTCTTCTTGACAATTCATCAAAATTACTAACTTTAACTTTATTTGATTCCTTTTCTTGAAACAAATGTGTAAATTTGTAAATAAATTCCTCATCTGATTTCATTAAATATAATGTGTGTTTCCTTGTCATTTTCCCTCAGTACTTCATGTACAATTGTATGTATGCATGTATGAATACAATCATATGTATGAGTGCTATGAATAAAATTTGAATAATAAATTTAAAACATATAATTCATATAAATATTAAAATCTATCAGATTATATTTTTTTAAGTATATTAAAAAATTATTTTTTCATGATGAAAATATGAATATTTTCCAGCACAAATATCTTTATTTTAGCAGATCTTTTTTTAAAGAGTCCACTAAAATCACTTTGAATTAGTTTACAAAGATAAAAGACATTTACAAGAATAATTACTTCTATTTCTAAATTAAAAGTGATGCCAAGTAAAATTTTGCCAAATTTCCCAACACATCCTTCCTCCTTTGGTAAACAGCTTTCTGTTTAATGCTGTTCAGTACACCTTGAGATATTCTTAGATTCTTGAAAAGCAGATAATATTTCCAACATCATGTGTAATTGGTTAACTGCATTTCCAAATCCTGTCTTTGGTTCCTTGTTCTGGGAGTGAAAGTTGAAAGTAATCTTTTTTTTTTTTTTTTTTTTTTTTTTTTTTTTTTTACTTGGCTTATAACTGTACTACCCAAAGGTTTCAGAATTTCAAATACCATTTGTGAACTGAACTGTATTAATATGAAAATTTCATTTAGTTTATTCAGGAAAAATAAAAGATAACTTATTTTTTTTTACATTTGAATGATATATTTACCATTTTGTTTCATTCTCTGTCATTTTTCAGCATTCTTCACAATTTTATCTTCTCAGAACTTATCTTTCTCAACAAAGAACTGTTTTAGGTGTTTTTTACAATCTTCAAGAGAATTGAAACTTCATAAAAACCAGAATAAAATATCAAACTTACAATATCTGATGATATCTTTCAGATGAGTGAAAATTTCCTAGGCAAACTGGGACAATTTTTGTATTTTCACCAAAGAAACATGAAATCTAGTATTATCATGATGAAATAGCTAAGAAAAAACAATCATACTAATTCCAGATACTTTTTGCTGTCTTCAGTTGGTCCAATAAAATGATATGTATTCAAATCAAGTGTTTGTTCCTCTGGAAGGAATTTAAAATAGATCATTCTTTTCCAATTTCATGGCTATAGTTTCTTTGACAGGGACATAAATAAAAAAGACTTACAACATCTAAAAAGGTCAGGGTGTAATTGTTAGGTTTAAATGCAATATTTTTAAGAAATTTGTTGGTAGAATTAAGTATTTATGCAAGTACTGTAGGATTAGTTAGTTTAATAATGGTTTGAATAAATGAGACATAAGGGCATAAGATTTATATTTTTTTATGCTCTCATATAAACAATTGTTTGAAAATTTCATTTTCACTTACAAACATTACAAAGAATAAAAATTAACATTTACAATCATGCAGAAAACAACTTAGAAACATTTTATAAAAATCTAAACTTGTTTTTAAATAAATTCCAGTAAAAATTTTTAAAATTCAGTGTAATTTTATAATTTCTAAACAGAGTGTATATACAGAAAAAAAAGTAAAAATTTAACAAAGTGAAAGAGGTTAAAATATAATGAAAATATCAATAAAATAAAACAGCCCCAAATTCTATTTCCATCCTGGTTATTACGATAAACTACATCTGTGTCCTGGATAAGATGATAAACTACGTCCAACAGCAAGGTTTTAAAGAGTTGGAACCACCTCTTAATTGCTGGTGTTCCCAGGTCCACCCTGACCAGGGGTGGTAGCACCTGTTAGGGTCCCAGCTATGGGCAAATAGTTAACCCCGAAACTGAGGTAAAAAACATTATGAAAGTGTAAAAATAGGTTTTATTTCCAGCAATACATTTTTTAAAATAATATTACCAGAAATAGATTTTTGGCAAAACAAAATATTACCAGGAAAAAAAAAGTTGTCGGCATTAAATAACCCATTGAATAACCATTAAATAACCCTTTTTTAAATTTTGAATTATTCCAATATTTCAAGGAGATATTCTTTTTCTTTAAATTATTCAGGTTTTAGTTTTAACAGATTTTCTAATTGCTAATGTTTAATCTTTCTCAAATCATTCTGTAGAAGTTCATCAACATATGAACAATGAAGAATATTAGCTCTGAAAATTGTCTTAAAATAATAAACCTCACAATTCTATCAGAAGAAAGGATCAGGAACTATGCTTACTACATTCCGGGCGAAGACCAAATAGTCATTTTGAAGAAAGGGTGTGAAAAATATAGGGGCCATAATTGAAAACTGGTGATACAAAAATATCAAGATGAAAAGAAAAAAAATTATTACTCCATTAGAATAATTGATAATTTCAATAGATTGCCTGAGAAAGATATGAATCATAAAGGAGACATTGATCAAATTAAAATTTGAAATGCATTATGATTATGGCCAAAGAGAAAAGAACATGAGCATCAATTCATCCCAACAAATGCTAAGTACAAGAAATAAGAAATGGCCACCATATCTATATAACAACATCCCAATGATCCAGATTTGTGATGGCTGTTGGCAGAAATGATTAATGGTAACCTTAATTAAAAAAAAAAATAAAAAAAACAGAAAGTGTATGTAGATATATCTACTGTCTGTGGGTGATTTTGTTCTTGGTAGGCCCTGAAAAGATGCTGTAAACACTTTTGGAAGTGATCATACTCAACTAATATGAACTAAGGAAAAAGATAAAAAATAAAAAACACTTTAGCTCTTTATAAAAGACATTCAAAGAGAAGAGATCTGTGTTTAGTATTGGTGAGTAGAAAGTCATTATCAGGAATAATGCTGTTTCTTAGAATTAGACCGAATGTAAAACCCATCTGAGAATTCTCTTGAAGTTCTTTTTATAGATACAATGAGTATTAAAGTGAAAAATGAATTTGGTGAGTGCTTAGTTGTTTTGTTATATTCCGTAATATCAAAAGTATATGCTTCCTTTTATGCATTCTTTGTCACACTTTTAAAATGTTTACAGTATTCATAAAAATAGAAATCCAGGAAAAATGAAAGAAAAAGTAAAAATGAAAATAAAATCAATAGTGAAAGATATCTAGCAGAGATAAATCCTTCTAAAAAAATTATGAACTTACATGTGGTATATATCACACACATGCAACTTCACATGTACATAAATATTTATGCAGATGTAAATATTGTGTGTGGGTGTATATATATATATATATATATATATATAATATTGTTTACCTTGTTAAATACTCTAAAAATGAAGTTCAGTTCTTTCTCATTTCATCATTTTTTTCTTTTAATATCTGCAATTTCTTTATGGAAGGAGACAAATGAAACCTCTTAACAAAAAACAAAACAAAACCAAAAAAGAAACTCTCAGAAGCCAACTGTCTCAGAGATATTCTTCATAAATGGAAATTTTTTCTTGGAAAAATTTGAAAATAACATCATGGAATATTTTTATGGTGTTGGTTCTTTTGATATATTTTACTAATACAAAAAAATGGATAGAGAAAGAGGCAAGGAAATAAACATGACATAGATAAATATAGAGTCCAAATTGATAATGCTCATATTTTTTAAAAAAATCAAAATCATAACTTAATTGATATGATCATATAATTTATATCTACCGCCATCTTTTGTTTTCAAAACCAAAAGATCTAAAGTATTTAACCACTAGATGCTATATGCTCTTTTTTTTTCTTAAACTTGTGTCAAGCATGATCTGAACTCAAAGAAAGAAGCATGAGACATCTGTTCAATATACCATATATCACATTGGAATTACCTTGCTGAGTCTTGTTTTGTCATGCATTCTTTTCAATCTCCAAAGGACAAATGTTCTGTTTGTTTCACCAACTGCAGAGAGAAATAACACAAAATCACCACACAGTTCTTTTATGTAATAAAATGGGAAAATGCTGCATGTTTACATGAATTCCTAATAATTTTTCTTTTTTTTTAAATTTTTGACCTTTGTTTATCAACTCTCAGATTTTCTTCTGTTAGCAAATGTTTAAATTATGATGTATTTTATATATATATATATATATATATATATATATATATATATATAAGTGGACTGAAAAAGAGAGTGTAAGAAAAATTACGATCATTAACTACTTGTGCAAATTTCTACTGTATCATTAATTAAATACTAGTTGTTTATTGTTAGGGCCAGAAATAAAGACACAAAGAGAGGAATTGAGTTAAATATATTAACAGAAACAGTAATACGAACATATACAAATCAGAATGTTAACCCAAGAGCGAAAACAGATGATGTCAAATGCCATCCTCACAAGTGAAATTCTCGGAACCAAACTATATCAAACACCATCCTCAACTCCAGAAGATTGAAAACAGAGTATTTCAAATGCATTCTCACAAACGAAATTCTTGAAACCAAACCAGTAAGCACTGATGTTTAAACAAGACACTGAGAACATTTTTACACACACCATACCAATATTCTGAAATTCACATCACAAAAAGAAAATACAAATTCTTGCTATTTATGTCAACATGTGTGTCAACTTTTTATTATGTTATTGTCGTATGTTTTAATTCATTTCATTTTCAATATAAAATAAAGAGAAAAGGATTCCTCCTACACTACAAATACATATAGCAATGGGGTAATTACTTTGACAACTCTCAAAAAATATCAAGTCAGGATTACTGCTACATCAACCCTAACTTACCTACCCAGTTACAAATCCATTCTTGAATCATGTTGAGAGAGAGGGAATGGAAGACATTTTCCCTGGTAATGTTGAAGAGAAGAAAGGGCCATCTGGATTGTCTCACCCCTATGAATTGGAATGATGCATCAAGAGTTTACTTTTTTTATTTATCGAAACTCTGGCATGCAGGTAAAGCAAATTGGGAAATGACTTTATCCTTTTCTTGGGAAATTAGAAAAAACACGTCATTGGCAAAGAGAGGCAGACGGAAATTATATTTTTGTTAGTGAAAACGAATTGAGAAATTGAAACAGAGAATGAACATTTGCATTATTTGAGGGTTAGGATTATGAAAATCAATCCTGTTGTAACAGGCAGGTGGTCTGGTTTATGTTTTTACTAAGATGGTGATCATCCTAATGATGGAAAAAAGTGTCTTTGTTGAGAATTTAGATAAACAAATATATTTTCATTGATGAAAACAAATTGGGAAATAATTTTTATCTATCGCTTTGAAGGTTAAAGTGAGAAGCACTGGTCTGGTTTGTGTTCTCACCAGACAGAGGTAATAGTAGGGAAGTGGATTGGAGTCACAGAATTGAAATTAATGAGAATAAACTGCCTTTTCACCTACACACTTTAAAAATTAAATTTGTCACAAAGACAGTTATGTCAGCCCTGAGAAGTGGGCAAAATTGAAATACCAAGAAGGAAGAGGCAGAATTTAGAAAATTTTTTTCCATATGGAGTGATGTGAGATGTGAAGAGGCAGGTTAAAGGAAAAGCAATCCTTGTGACTACTCCCAAGGAAGATGGATAATTCTCCAAATTTGGAAAGTTGATTAAGAAAGCATAAATAGGAAAAACAAAGAAAACCTTTATTGGGATTAATGTGAGGATTGGGGAATCACTGAATCCCCATTTAAATTGTTTTGGGCCAAAGTGCATATAATCAGATGACATTTATTCTTACATTACTTCTAAATTGCTTCGATATTCTTTATCAGACATGCCTCTTCCTTTTTCTGGTATATTTCTGTTATTATGACTGAGAATTTGTTTTAAATTGTCAATGCTGAAAATTAAGACAGGGTTCAACTTGTTTCAAACTGACAAGATATTCTTTGCAGTGGATCCTAAAAAAGAAATGACAGAAAGTTCTGTATGAGAGCTACATTTAATATAAACCAAAATAAAACAGCTATAAAAATTACTTAAGCTATAAAACAGATATAAAAATTACAAAAGAGTTTGATGGGACAAGCAATGATAAGAAACATGAAAGAAAAAGATCTAATAAATAAAAGAGAAAAATAGTCAATGACAATTCTAAGCTGTTAGAATTATGGAGAAAGAACATTGAAAAAGAAGACAAAATAGTTTAGACTTTCTATCTCATCTTGAAAAAAATTAATGAAGAGAATGTTGCATAACATTTTGCATAACTTGAGAGTCGTTTAACAGTTAACCTTTTGTAGTTGACTTTGTTTGCCAAGTAAAATGTCTTATAATTGCAGGTGACTGATAACTAAATAATAATCAAGTTGAATTTCAGAGTTATGAAGTTTCTATTGCAAAAGCTAAAATGACTGTAACTTAAAATGAGCACTAGGCAAATTCAGTTAAGAAGCCATTGATATATACTGGAAGGAAGAGTAATAATTGTGAATGAAGAGTGCTAGAGGTTTTAAAAATACTCAGTTTGAAAATTTTTAGACTGCCGTTCATTAGATTACTAAAAATTTAATTTATAATTCTTAAAATTTTCCAATATCCATGAACAAAGAAAAATTACCTAGTCTACAACAATTTTGAATCAGTATCAATGAGATAAAAATAATTTGAAGGGACTGGATCCACTTGTTGAAATAAGATTTCTCTACAATTCTAAAATTGAATTTACACTTCATGAATATTATAAAGTTTGCAACACTGTACAACAAAATTGCAAAAAATTTAGAAGGATCTAACAATATTATCCTAATACAAATTTAACATTTGCAGTATTCTTAAACCAAACTTGTGAGAGGCTATACAGTGTCTCATTCTATCTGAGAACATCAACTTAACCTTGTTCTGACTTATTATTAATGTATACAAATGCTTCCACCTTAAGTAAATCTAAGTGTAAATTACAATTTCCATGACAATATTTTCTTACCAAGAATACTATTATGAGCCGTGTACTATAGCATGATTGCTAGCAAATTCATCTTACAGAATATTTTGCTAGAGTAGAGCTCAATTCTCAATTATTTTCTTGCAGTGACCTACCTCATCTCATGGTTGAGATAGTTATGTTACTTTTCACTTATGCTAGTTCAGACAAAAGCTCAAATTTTCAAGACAGGAATTTGCCACTTGAAATCTTAGTATCTAACTTAATCTTAACTATTTTATTTTTTGTTTTTTACTAAGATAAACTTGATAAAAAGTCAGCAACAGAAACAGTAAAGAACTATGACCATGAGAATCTGATACCCAATGGGTCGAATGAAGGAATTCTTTGACAAGGGAAAACAATGCATGACATACCTAGCAGCCTTCAGCAAGTGGATGACAGGATGTGGTCTGGGGAGGTGGCAGAAGGAGGGAACTTGTTGAGAGCTGCAAGGGATAGAGAGAGGCGGATAGTCATGATCACCTATGTCCTGAAAGGACATGGCACATAGAAAAAAAGAAGGTCAACCAATATAAAGTCAAAAGATTTTGGAATTAATGTCATCTTGCATTTGCCTATTTTTTTAATAAATGCATGTTCATATCCAAAGAATTTGCATTTACAAAGTCATTTTCTTTTATTCAAATGATAAGTATTTGCAGTTTTTGGATTCTATTCCATTAAAAATATCAACATTATTAAAAGATGTTATCAGTTCTTGCTGTTGTATGAAATATTTCTTATTTGTAATTGTATGGAGAATTGAAGTGGGCCCCATATAAGATTCCTATGTGGTGGATGCAGATGTAATAAATAAAGAATAGAACATGACTGACTTCTGATTTATAAAAGTTGTATTAAACAATATTACAAATAAGTCCTTGTAAACTTAATGGTGCCTGCGACCAAACTTATCTGCTGAAGAAGAGTCAATGTTTTTGCCATCTATGGACTCTGTGGTGATAACAGTGTGAATCAGGCTGGTTCTGCAAGTATTCATTTTGCAGGTCTTACCAAGAGTTAATGTCTTAATAAAAAAAAGTAGAAAAGCATGCCAATCAGCAACTGTAAGCTTATTGGCTAATCTTAAACTGCCAAGGGCAGATAATCATATCTCTTATTTCTCATAATTGTTCTAACGTTTTTTATTAGATTTGATCCTGCTTTTGACAGAAAGAAATACATTATCTTTTTTAGGCTGCCATTTTTTTTTTTGCTATCATACAACTTTCTCATTCTAGTGAAGGCAGTAAAACATCTTAATCATGCTTCAACTTTAATACCAATTCTGAATTCATCTGCAATACCATTGTTATGATATGGTTTTCCTGAAGAAAGGATTTATCATTTGCTCTTCGTCATCATAGCCAAAGATTCCATATAATAGAATATATATCTCTACTGCTGAGTCCTCTGCCTTCTCAAGAAAGATAACTCTACTTGCTTAGCTTTGCTCAATATTTTATCTGAAAAGATTAAAAAGTATTATTTCTGCAATTTACCAAGATTTTTAAGAAATATTTCTGACATTAATTATTTTATGATTTATGAAAATTTGCAAGAGTCAAGAAGAGTACACAAATGAAATAGTCAGTTTTAGTAGAGTGGTTACAATCTGAAAGAATCATTTTTCAAATTGGGGAGAATCTGAACCAAAAATCCAACAGCTACTTACAAACATAAAACTGCATAACAATTAGGAACATCACTTTCACATTTCTCATTTCTTAGCATATTGCCATTAATGATAAAGAAGTGTAGGACTTTTTGGGTTGTTTGTGGTTGAACATTATAATGCATATTCTTGCTCTGTAATAGATAAGAAGATAAAAAAATGAAATCACTCACATTTGACAAAGTGAAGTAGAAAACGTCAGAAAAGGTAAAAAAATAAAGGGACTTTGTTGGTAGTAATATCCATTACAGTGCTATTCCTTTTAAAGAAGGTGTGTTTTTATGAAGCAATATCAACTTTAAACTTAAATAAGTAAATAGTAAAGATTAAGAGAAATTACAACTGCCTAAATTACACAATAAATAATCCATAATTGATTATCATTAACAATTTTAAAACACACTTAAAGGCCGCTAAAGTCACTTCCTGTTTATAGAATTTAAATTATCATTGGAAATAAATAAATAAGGGGAGGCGACTCTGTAATTAGCCACACTTAATTTAAAGCTAGTTTTACTTGTACTACATCTTCTATGTGCCATGTCCCTTCAGGACGTGGGCGATCATGGCTACCCACAATTTCCTGTGAGTTGTAGTTCTTAGCACATTTTATCTTTCACTATGTCTTCTAATCCCTGTTCTGCTAACCATTTACACAAGCTCATTAATTTATGCACTGTTTACCTCTGTCTCTCTTGCCTTTAATATGTCCTGTCAGTGTCAAATTTTCTAAACCCTCTTTCCTCATTATGTATCATAAAAATTTCAACTATCACTTTTTGATTCTAAGTATAAGAATATAATATAATATAGGAGAACTGATATTACATAACAGTTCAATACATTTTTCTTTGTTTCTAATGGGTTTTTCCTGTTTCTTAATACATTGCTTAGCTTTTGAAAGGCATTTTGCTTTTGATTTAGTCATCTCCAATTAGTAATTTTCATGTTTGGTTCTTCTTTTTACTGACAACCATACATTTTATCTTCTTACAATTGATGCATAGTTCTTTCTTCTCCCTTTCCATTACTACCTTCTGTAGGGGTTCTAGTATTTTCTTTTCTGTGTTTGTTATCAAACTGTGTCATCTGCATATCTAATGTTGTTCAGATTGTGACTGCCAATAATGAATCCTGGTAGGACTTCTAATTCTATTAGAATCACCT
Source organism: Acanthosepion pharaonis (assembly GCA_903632075.3). NCBI lineage: Eukaryota > Metazoa > Mollusca > Cephalopoda > Sepiida > Sepiidae > Acanthosepion > Acanthosepion pharaonis. The sequence goes on from CAHIKZ030000495.1 coordinate 780,870, forward strand.
CACTGTAAAGGTTGCAAAGATCTGGTGAGAAGTCATATCCCTGTCTTATGCCCCATTCTCTTTTTGTATATTTACTGAATTCATTTTCTGTTTGTATTGCAGGTAGTTTTCTCCCTGTATAAGTTCTGGTTTATTCTAATATCCTTTTCAAATGTATCAAGTTTACCTAACAGTTCCATCTGTTCTTTGTGATATACTTTATCAAATGCTTCTACATAATCTATAAATCATAGATATACATTCTTTTGCATTAATCTTTTTGATATCATTCTGAGTATAAGTATTGCATTCCTTGTTCCATTGTCTTTTATGGAAGTGCACTTTTTTTGTACTATTTCTGATCTAATTCTGCTGTGTGCTGCTCTATTCATCAGTTTTGTTATGTGGCTCATTAAGCTGATTGTCTGATAGAGTTCACATTCATTTACATCTGGGCAGTGCTATGAAAATGGATCTATTTAGATATGTCACCATTTTTGTTTATTTCATTTATTGTCTGTAATCTTGTCAATGCCAAAATGATCTCAGGCTGCCAGCATCTTTATTACAATTCCGTTTGTTCCTTCTCCTTTGTTTCTGTTCAACTTGCTCAGTGCTGATTCCATAGATTTTAATATTTCTGGTCATTCAATATTTCTGTGTATTATGGGTTGTCCTCTTTCATTGTGGAATAGTTCTCCAATTTATTCATTCTATCTTTGTAGCATTTTTTATTCCCCTAATAAAAGGGTTCCAGCCTTCTATTACCCTGTTGATAAACATCTTTTTGTTCTGTTAGTTCTCATTACTAACCCCTAATAAGCAGGTGTCTAGTGTTAAATGATTTTCAAGCAAACATACTTACACTTTAGAAGAAAAATAAAGTATGAAAATGTTCATAATGGAAGAAGGAAAGAAAAAGAAATTAAAAGATAATTTTCATCTAAGATAATTAAATATGTTGAATTTGTTAAAAAATATTTGCATATAAAAAGGGGTATTTTTTTTTTTACAAAAAGGTGTGATGATGTGTTTCTGAATGTCACTGGACAAGCTGGGATGACATCCAAGGTTGTTTGTATGCGTGTACATCTGGCTCGCTATGTTTGCAGGTTTGTCTCAATATTAGGGCCCTGATTGAATTTGACAAAGAATAATGACAAATGTTTTCCAAGACACTGGTTAGGAAGTAGCAACAATTTTTTCACTTAATTGACAATATCTTCTTTCAGCTTCAAGAAGATAAACTCCTGCTATCTTATTAACTTCCAACCATAGAAAAAAGGACTTGTTATAGACAAGCGTATGGTTGCAAGAAAGAAATACAACAACAGCAGAAATAGATTTATGTAATTTATTTCAATAGGAACGCGTGGGTTTGGGACAGCTACCTTGTGGTATAGTTCATAAGCTGGCTGCTGATCTGGGTTGATCTCTCATAGTAGTTCTCACTGGTTGGCATGACAGATCTCTTCCCTGGCCTCCTGTTGACTGCTGCTGACTGCTCAGACTGACTGTGACAGATCTCTTCCCTGGCCTCCTGTTGACTGTTGCTGACTGCTCAGACTGACCATGACAGATCTCTTCCTTGGCCTCCTGCTGACTGCTAGTACTTCCCCCGTGTGACTCCTTTTATGGCATTTTTTTATGGCTTAACAGGCTTGAAAAACAACGTGAGTATAATTAGGAGGGAAGCATTTTTATTGGTCGAAAAATAGAAACACTTTAAAATATTATTTTATTTTTTGACTGGAACTCGTGCTTTGGGCCTATGTGTAAATGACGATAATGGTCATTTTGTGACGGGACCTTGTCCCATTCACATCCAGCTGCAAATAAGCCGAGATATGTCTTATTTTATTTTATAACAGACCCTTACACTCACTGCCTGACTGTCTTACTAATTGCTGACTTACTCATTTATTGACTCATTATATGGATATTGGCTGAAGGGCCCACCACCCCTATCTGTCCACCTGTGTTCTGGAAAGGAAACCACCCATTCATTATTTAGGTGGTCAGTTTTTCAAAGGACTATACTTTTATGATTATCTGAAATCACTAACAAAATTTTATGTTTGCCAATTCAAAGGTGGGCTGGAGACAGGATTCCTGAAAAATCCTGGTTATTAAATTGACTCAAAAATGAGCTAGAGATATGATTCCTAAGAAACCCTAGTCATTAAATTGACTTAAAAGGTAAAAGAATCTATTTATCTCCTAAGGATGTGTGAGAAATCATATTGCTACATTCCTCCTCACCAAATTTTGTCATTTACTATATAAATTGCAACAACAAAACTACAGAACAATCAATAAAAACAATTTTAAAAATTAAAATAAATAAAGCAACTACATACAATCACAATATTTCATGTGCAGCTTAAAACGTAGAACTTGACATAATTCCACAAAAAAATATGCAGATTGACCCCAAAAGGAATAGAGCAGCCCTTCTCTTCTGTTCAAACTATCACAAGAGGATTTCAAGTATTCTTAGAAAAATATTAACTTACAGGAAGCATCACTCTCCAGACCTTTCAAAGAGAAAAACAATACCAAAAAAACAAGAGGATTTTAACCACTACTTGAAGTAACTCAGATCACAGGAAGTGTCATTTCTACTGACCTTCAAAAATAAACAAGAGGACTTTAACCACCTCTTCAAATCTTTCCCATCTCATAATGTCCCACCCCAACAAAAAATGAAATTTTAGCATACCACAGCAGTAAAAACCAGTTTTGTCCCCTCATCTAGACAAAACTAGAGAAAAAGGGGGAATGTCTTCACACGATTTTCCTCATAAAATAAGATGCACAAATCCCATGTCTCACTGCACATTGAATACATTTTTTCTTTTTAAAACACTAAAAGCATTCACCTAAAAAATGAAACAGTGTTTATCACAAGTCACAACAATTTACAACAGGACACTAGGAGATGCTCTCAGGACTATAAATAGGCAGTGACATAGGGGGCGCACCTTAAGACAATGGTAGAAGCCCTCTCCAATATGGACGTTGGGCACAAACTTCTCTGTCGACGTGATGCTTGTGTCCACCCCACAAGAGTGAGAAGAGCAAGTGCTCAATTGCCTCCTTATGTTCCTTACAGAGAGGAAGTACAGACAAGTGGTAAAGGATAAGAGGAAAGACATAATTGGCACATACCTCAGCTCTATTCTTCACGGATAACCTCTTTTGGCAGCAAGTCTCTAACGCCGCGCTGACCTTTGCTTCTACTTCTGATCAATTTCTCCCCAGATGGAGGTTGGGCCCAGACCATACTCCAAAAATGCAGACGGGACCAACCATCCGTCCAACCAAAGGGACCCGGAAGATCCTTTTTTTCATGTTTTTTCAACAAAATTTGTCTTTTTTTAAAAAAAAGTTCTGTGGTTGGATGGAATCACAAGGGACATCTTGGTGCATTAGTGCTCCATTCTGAGGTGCCCGTATGTCTATCATCCAGGCGGGTGATTGGTGATTTGGATGGAATCACAAGGAGGGACATCCGAGTGCGTTAGTGCAACATTCTGAGGTACCCATATGTCTATAATGCGGGTGGGTGATTGGTGATTTCTCATTATAAATAGACAATCACTCTCTCGGGGTACGTCGTACCGTATGAACAGTTGTGACAGGCAGGGGAGGACCGAACGACAAAGTGGATACCAGAAAGAGAACGAAGAAAATACCATGAGACCAGTGTAGATATGAGAAACGCCCACTCAGAAATTGTGTCCCGAATCAGAGTTGTTAATTTCTTTTGACCACAAGCTATTTTGGCAAAATATTTCATTGAATTTATCTGTTTCATAAGATGGCAGAAAAAATGAAACTGAGTAGCGCTAAAGCTTTCATCGAGATACCTTTTGATGCAAATGGCACGTTAAGCAGAGTGTGCTGGTCTAGGGAATTGGTTGATGTTTATGCCAACAACACCAGGAGATTGGCAGTATTCCAAGGGAGAGGCCTCAACAGGATGGTAAAATTGGCCTTTGTGAACAGTTTCCCGGATCACATCTCCGAAGTTCTCCAGCAGCTCCCTGGAATAATTTCTATGGAAGTGAGGGAACTATTACTGCATGCTAGGGTGCTAACCATGACAAAGGAACAAGAGTTGGAGACTATTGCCATTGCTGGCCGAAATAACAGAAAGCTGCAAATTACAAGCAGAGAAGAGCCAAAAATTAGGCGTCAGCCACAGAAGTTCACTGGAAAATGTTATATATGTCATATGGCAAAGGATCGTGAGGAGTCAAGGCCAAGTGTCACCTGTTATCAATGTGATCAGGTTGGCCATATAAGTAGATGCTGTCACCAAGGAAAAGAACAAAGAAGGAAATACTGCGCTGGTAGCTGCCCCTCTTATCCAATGGAGGTGCCAATGAACAGACTACCACAAGTAGTGGTAACGGTGAATGGGCAAAGTGCAGAATCCCTCATTGACACAGGCTGCACATCTACATTGGTAACCAAAACATGGTTGACGGGTAGAATGGGACGAGAAGTGTCCAAACAGAACATGGCAGAACAGTACGGTGCAATGAATCAAGTATGGTCTGATTGGTAGTGTGTGGGATACCACTCACAATCCAAGTGATTTTTATCAATCGAATGGTTGCAGGTGTCAACTTGGTTCTAAGTATGGATGCAATTATGTAACTGGAGTGGGGGCGTGACCGTGACCATGTATAAGAACATGAAGTTCAGCATTCAGTGCTGTGCTACAAGCATGCAGTCAGAGAGGAGTGACAATAGAAACAATAATGCAGCATTGGGGAAACAACAATTTTCATGCAGACTTTGATGGAAAGCGGTGGACTGTTGAGTGGACATAGAAGAGAAATACTCCTGTACTAAAAAACAGAGTTGGCTGCTATGAGTACTCATTATGAGGGGAGTGTGCAAAAAGCAGACTTCGAAAAGGAGGTGGAGCTATGGATCAAAGAAGGAATTCTCCAGCCGTTAAGAGGGAAGATTGAAGGAGTACTGCCACTAATGGCAGTAGTTTAGCCCATGAAACAGAAAGTTTGACCTGTATTGGATTTTCAAGAATTGAATAAATATGTGAAATGTCACACAGGTGGAAACAACATAGATGTGTGTGGAGAGACTTTGCGGAAATGAAGACAGATGGGATGAGCCTTGACAATTGTTGACCTGAAATCTGCTTACCTGCAGATCCATGTTGCTGAAAAATTGTGGAGATATCAGATAGTCAGGTTTAAAGGCTGAACCTATTGCCTAACCAGGTTAGGCTTTGGCCTATACTCCGCCCCTAAAATCATGACAGCAGTACTTATGAAAGTACTAGGGAGAATGATGCCGTGGGAAGAGCCACAGATTCACAGAGCCACACATAGATGATATAATGGTGCATGAAACAATGGCAATGAATGGCCAAGTGATACATCATCTCGACAGGTTCACAAAACAACAGGAATTGTTTGAAGTGGAAATAACTTAGCCATAAAATGGGGACTGCAAAGAATTAAAGTGAAAACTGACTCAGCCACGGTGGCTTCATGAATCAGGTCAGAAATCACCGGAGAGAGGAGGGTAAAGACCAAGGGAGCCGACGAGGTGCTTGTGAAGTGACGTTAAGGAACTCTTCAAGCACTTATCAAAAAGATTAAGTTGAAGCTGAACATCATATTTGCGGTGTCAGAGTAGAATAGAGTGGATACAATTACCAGAGTGAAGAAAACCTGGCTTGGGGTTCCGAACAAACCCATGAAAGAAACAGAACCAGAAACAACTGCTGTGGGTAGTCAGACTGAACCGAAGAAGCTCCATGATATGCACCAGTTTGGACAGAACAAAACCATATTCTTGGCTAGGAAGGTGGATCCCACCATAACCAAGAAGACAGTCAAGGCAGTGGTGGAGAGATGCAGCAAATGTCAGTCCATAAATCCGGCACCAATTAGACATATAGCAGGTGAGTTTCAGGTAGAGGAAGATTGGACCTAGTTGGCCATCGACATGAAGCATTATTGACAGGAACTATACCTGTCGATGATCAATTGTGGACCTGGACAAGTGGTTGTATGGAGATAAATCAGAGCGAAAAAATGGAATTGAGAGAGCAAGGATCCTCAATGAGGTGTTTTTGGAGAGGGATCTGGTAAGTGAGGTGCTAATGGACAACAACACTGCCTTCTGCTCAGCAGCCTTGAAGATGTTTGAGAAGTGCAGCGTGAGGCATTTCTTTAGAGCAGCTTACAGGCCAAGTGGGGATGGCATTGTCGAAAGACATCACGGGACAATTAAGGTTACAGCCGAAAAGCAAATTTTGCCACAAGAAGCTGTCATTTGGTATAATATGTTGCTCAAAATGGCCCAGCTTGCTGATTCTGTACCACAGAGAGCAGTCTTCAAATATGAGTGGTGGCATCCAAGAGCAGGCTCAAGAGCCACAGGGGAGGAACTGACAAATATAAGAATTGGAGAGGAAGTGTTAGTTAAACTACCTGATGCTCTGCACTTCCCATTGTGGAAGAAGCATAGTGACCGACATTTAATCACGGAACATGTTGGTTGACAGTATTCCACGACATATTCTGGATGTGTGACAAGTTATCAAAGTTGAAGCCAACAACCAAAGGCGGAGTGGAGACCATCAAGATAGTGACTGTGACTGGAGTGAGGACCATCAAGCTGAGACTGTGTGAAGATCACGACGAGAAAGGCATCTTCCTGATTGGACAAGCGACTATGTCCGGGGAAAGTGATCGGAGAGATCAGGGTGGGAGCGTGTGTTTGGATGGAATCACAAGGAGGGACATCCGAGTGCGTTAGTGCAACATTCTGAGGTACCCATATGTCTATAATGCGGGTGGGTGATTGGTGATTTCTCATTATAAATAGACAATCACTCTCTCGGGGTACGTCGTACCGTATGAACAGTTGTGACAGGCAGGGGAGGAATGAACAACGAAGTGGATACGAGGAAGAGGAAAAAGAAAATACAGAGAGACAGGTGTAGAGGGGAGAAACATCCACTCAGAAAATGTGTTCCAAAACGGAGGTGTTATTTTCTTTTGACCACAAGTTCTTTACTTTTCAACAGTTCACTTTTTTCTTTTGAAGCTGTGATGACATCCAAGGTTGGCTGTATGTGTATACATCCAGCTTGCTACATTTGCAGGTTTGTCTCAATCGTAGGGCCATGATTAAATTTGACAAAGAATAGTGACAAATGCTTTTCAAGACACTGGTTGGGAAGTAGCAAACAACACAATTTCTCACTTAATCAGCAATGTCTTCCTTTGTGAGCTCCTGCTCTCTTACTACTTCCGACAACAGAAAAAAGACCCTTACATTCACTGCCTGACTGTCTCACTGACTGCCTACACTCTTATTGACTTATTATATGGATACTGGCTTGGGGACCCACCACCCCTAATCATCCACTTGTGTTCTGGAAAAGGAGACCACCAATTCACCTTTTGGTTGGTCAGTTTTTCAAAGGACCCTACTTTTATGATTATCTGAAATCAATAACAAAATTTTATGTTCGCCAATACAAAGGTGGGCTGGAGATAAGATTCCTGAAAAATCCTGGTCACTTAATTGATTCATAAATGGACTGAAGGCAAGATTCTTAAGAAACCTTGGTCATTAAATTGACTTAAAAAAGAAAAAGAATCTATTTATCTCTTAAGGACATGTGAGAAATTGTATCACTACAAAGGAATTATTTCAGAGATATCATTAATTTATGCAAAAATTAGTAATCTTTTAACAAATACACAAACAATTATACAAGAAATTGAAGCATTATTATCATAAAGGGAACATGAGCACAGACCTTATACCATTATTAAGTTGCAAATTGAATTGAAAATTACCTTATTTTTCCAATTTTAACAGTATTGCCCTAACTAAACATTTCCTATAGTGTACCATTTTTGTTGTGTTATGCTAACACACCTGCAATTAGGAATGAAATCATTATGATATTGATTACAGGTGATCAAGTAAGCAAACAATATCAACTAGCAAGAGATCAAGCTTTAGGAATCTATATAATAAATGCCAATGTCAGTGTATCACACTTTTTCAATTAAAGTGACACAACTCTCAATAGCTCATCTCCTTCTTCTATATAATAAATGTCAGTGTGTCATGCTTTTTCAATTCAAAGGCCAATGTTAGTCTGTCACACTTTACTCCTAGAGGTCGTAGCCCAACATATCATACCATTTTGGAATCAGGCTTACTTTGTGAGCAATTTAAAAACATTCCAGGCTGAGTCTGTATGCACAATCCTGAAATTTTGATTCCCAAGTTTTCATTACTGTGATTGTTTTCAGCAATTTTTTTTATGTGATTTTTTGCAACAAATTTTTTTTGTATGGAAATAAATTTGGGAATAATCAAAATTAATTGCAAAATCCAGTGAAAGTCACCCATGAAATAAAAATAATTTTTTGTATGTAAAATCCATCAAATTGTACATCTAATTGTCTTTAAATTAAATGGTGGCAGAAGAATTATTATTGAATTTTAAAAGGCAAGCTTAAATATTAATGCAATACTTAAATGCAGTGATCAATTTTCAGTTCTTCTGTAGTTTATTGTTGTCTATTACATCTACTCCTCCCTACTTATTGTGATGAAGACCCAATTAAGAGCCCTCTGTAAGAGCTCTAACTTAAATACCACCTGATAGGGTGGCTTTTAATATTTATATATATATATATATATATATATATATATATATATATATATATATATATATATATATAACTTTATGATTAGTCAAGAAATCAAATGGATTCTGAGATAATTCACTATAAAACAGTCTTCATAGATTATGAGAATCTGTGGTTAGTGGAACTGTTAGTGAAGTCAAATTCTAGTCTCGTCTGTTGTCCACTTTTGTCATTATATCCTTGGGAAAGGCATAAATCCATCTCTTCTAATCCCATCCATGCATTAAATAGTAAGGAAGACTGAGCTCTTTATATATATACATACACATATATCTATGAGTAAAGTTGAATAAGAATCTGAAAAAATAGTAAATATAAAAAACAATATAGAAGACTTCTATTTTGATATTATTCACTGATGAACTGGCATCATCAGAAAAGGAATTTTGTTTCAATAAAATCTACATTAGCTAGACAAAACATGAGTAATATTAAGTTGCTGAACATTTGATTTTTCTTTAACTGTATCATTATAGAAATTAGATTATAACAAATAATCTTTAATGCTAACACCACATGCTAATTGATTCTGGGAAATAGTTATGGGGCAGATCAATACCTGCAACCACCACCCATGGAAAAAGGGGATCTCCCAAATGGAAAGTAATCAATTTTCAGAATCCTGACACCCCCGATAGCAGAAAAGGATTCTTTGTAAAAGGTAAGGAAAATATTGAATTCCCCATTAGTGTCATGCTCCACACCGGTTTTGGGTGAATGTCAATAAATACGAAAGAGTTGAAGTGACAAAGAGAGAATTGTTCCAGACACTGGATAAGAAACAACATACGTGACTTCCTGCCTGAAGAGACCCTCCGACATCAGCCTTGTACCAAACTTCGTCAAGTCAGCAAAGTCTCACCTCCAACTTAAGCAGGTTGGATTGATAAACTTCTGCAAGCAAACTGCTAGATTTTGACAACGAACTAACCATGTTTTGTACAAAGAAATGTATATAAAAACTTTTATATTTTTATTCAAATTATTTCCTTTTCGTGCATCTTCATTCCACTTGGACCAGCTCAATACAAAGATACCTGATGAAAATTTGATCCTGGCCGACCTTATGATCAAAATAATCATAACGTGAGATAAGACAAGCCCTGGATTGAAGTGATCGCCTTATTGATCAGCCATAGGTATTGGACCTTTGGACAACTGGGAGGGACTTGAAGGCGACATCTCTGCTTGATACATTCAGTCATCTTGTGTGAAAATGAAAATCTGACTAGCTTGCACTACATGTCTGTACTCTAGGCATAACTGTTGGAAACTGATGTAGCCTACCAGCGTATATACTTTTATATGGCATTAGTTTTGGTGGGAAAAATGTTTCAACAAGCATCTTTTTCTTACATGAATGTACCTCATTTGGGTGGGATTAAGGGTATAAACATATACACACAATATATATATATTTCTAAGGACTTAATGGTGTAGTTGATTACTAATTAAACATTATTTCTTCTTACTCTAATCTTTATTTTAATGGATACCCATGTTTGTGTAGACATCCTGTTTTTTTTGTTTTCAAACAATGCAAATTATTTCCACCAACTTGTGTATTTGAGCAAATTAATAAAGAAACCATGCTCTCTCCGAGACGGTTCCAACATGCATCCCCTTTTTGTAGGGAAAACCATCTAATAATCAGGTGTGATTTAGACTGCTCACCAAAAGAGTGTGACACTCTTTGGTGAGCAAGGTTCAATTACCCTTTCAAAGAATGCACATCTTGTTCAGATCTTCTCATAAACTCGTATCTGTTGACATTTTTATTTTTGTATCCAAAATGCAAAGTAATTTCTAAAGAATTAATGAATCTTATTTTTTAACCAGACATTATTTCTTCTTATTCTAAACGTTATTTTAATGGCTATCCATGTTAGAATAAACAGTTTTTTTTTTGTTGAGCATGAATAATGTTCATTGGTCTGTGTATTCAAGAGGCTTAATAAAGAAAATGTGCTCTCCAGCAGGGCACACACCTGCATCCCCTTTTGCATATAGATATATATGGTCACTTAAGGTATGGAATTAATAGTAACCATGCAGTTTTGATTCTTATTTCTACACTGTATATATCTATAAATACTCTTTCTTCAAAATTGAGTACATTTCCCTGACAACATAGGAGGTACTTACTGATATAACGACATTTTAACAGTAATCTTGTCTTGTTATTTTGATGCTTAAATGATATCTTTCAATGTGTTGCATTTCCACAAAAGTTGCACTCATATTTGGCAGAAATGTATGTCTGGGAATATTATGTTGTAAAGTGAATGTTGAAGAAAGCAAAGGTTGTTATATGAAGCATGTTCACCACTTAAGGCAGGCCGGATCACTTGTCACACTTGTAAATACAGTTTTACAACAGTTTTTATTTATTGTGTTCTTAGTCTTTCATTCAGGCCATTTTTCAAAGTAGACAGAATTTCTATTTACTAAAATAGAGACTCTGGCTACTTTGAAAAATGGTCTGAACCAGAGAAAAATTAAAAAGAATTTTTTTTTTTTTTTTTTAAACAAAGACCTTTCATTGGTCTTTAATCAAACTTGTATAATGAAAAATTGCTGTCTGAAATACACTCAAATATTACACAAGTATTACACACACATATTTGTACTACTTACTGTAGGACAACTTCTGTTTTTGTTTGCATTTCAACAATCATCTTTTTTTCATTTAATTGGTTCATTGTTTCAGACAGACTGTTTGTTGGTTTCCTTTCCAAGCAAATAGACATTCCAAATAGAAAATGATGACCCCCCCCCCCAATCCCATAGAGGAGTCTAAGGATTTAGATGTGCCATCTACTGGTGACAAAGAAGATACTGCTGCAGCTTGAATAAGCAAAATTCTTTCATAGGCAGGATCAACATAAAACTCTTTCTGTATGCAAGCATGTTCAGTTTTCTGTAATTTTAAAACCTCAGTTTCACCTGAACTTATTCACTTCATTCTTCTAGACCCTAATATTGTCATTTCTTTCTTTCTTTTTTGTCCTTTCAAGTTTCAAATTTCCAAAGATAAAAATAAAGAAAACCTAAGACAAATTAGGAATTGTTTTTCATATGTTATCTGAAAACAAGATAGAAATACAGTATCATTTATTTTTATTTTAACCATGGAAAGTTAAGTGTTTTATTAACAATGTAAATTGCAATTCTTTTATTAAACCTGATTGCAAGTCAAAAATCAAAGTATCAAACCAATTCAAGATAATGAAAATTAAATTTAAAAATCTTAAGATTACATAATTACTTTTCAAATATTTTTATGACAGTCTGGCACAAAAGAGTCTAATATCAGTAGCTCCATAGAAATACAACACCTAAGGTTTAAAATGAATTTTTAAAAATGAAAATCTTTCCTGGAGTTTTTATTTTAGTTTTCATTTTAAGCTAATAGATTAAATTTAATATTTCTAATAAGCAAAATACTTTCTCTAATTTAAATTGAATGGAAGGAGTTTTGTTTCAAAATGCTAAAATAGCTGATTTTTGCACCATTTTAGCCATCCATCATCACAATGTAATTCTCTTTATTAAAAAGTTTTTAAAAAATAAAATATACTTTTCGAAACTTTACTTGAGGAAGATTAGCCATATTTAAAGTTTAATTAATCAGATTTTAAACAAATATTACTTACTTTAAGTTTAAAATATTGCAGAAATGCATTTTTAATGTATTAGAGAACTGTTTATTTAAGGTGTTGACAGCCTAACAGACAGACGGAAGTTAATATAATGAGTGCTGTTTTTATATAATTTTTAACTACCCAATAATATTAAAAATTTAGGAAAATATTCAGCATAATCTAATGTTTTATTGAATTTTAGGTACTTTGGCTCTAAATTTGCTATAGTTAATGCTCTTATTTTTTGATAATATTGAATATGAATGTCCATATTTACAAAAATGGGCATGTTTATACACATACAAAAAAATTCAAAATTCTTTTTAAAATATTAGTTGCTAAATTGTAATAAGCTTCTCCATTTATGATTAGTAAATATAGCTTTTACTTAATAACAATATCACCTAACTGGGACAAATTAAAACAGAATTTTAAAAGATTTAAAACTTTATATATTATTATAATTCATATTTTTTAAAAATGAAAACAATTCTTGTAAAACTTCATTATTCATCAAAAAGATTTTTTTAAGACAATAGTGTCTATAATATATCTTATTAATGAAAACAATTAAAAGCTTTTCTAATTAAATAATGTCTTTGTTTTATTGTAATATAAACATTAAGTTCTACAAAATTTAATTTATCAAAAGAGAAGGGGTAACAGATGTTTAAAAAAAAAAAAAAAAAATTTTCTGAGAAAAAAAAAAAAATTGTAAAATAATTTCATCCATTTGTGAATAATCCTGAAAGTTTAATTAAAATCCAACAAATATTTGATTTTTGCAAGAATTTTCAAATCAATGTTTTTTCATTGCAGGACATTAAAATTTCCTATACTAATCTTTGTTAATGATTAGTAAATAAAGTCTTAATTTAATAAAAATATCACTTGACTGCTACAAATATAAAATTTTAAAAGATTTAAAAGTTTATTTTTTAAAATTTTAATTAGAATAAATTAAAAAAAAAATTAAAATAATTTTTGTAAAAATTCATTATTCATCAAAAAAGTTTTTTTTTCTTAAGACAGTTTATTGCATGATTCAGAGCAGATTTTTTATAAGTAGGGATCCTGTCTGACCAAGAAAATTTGATGATTTCAATTTTCTGAGGACTTGTACTTATAGCAAATATAAACATTTAAGGGATACAAAATTTCATAAAATTAAATGAGTAAGAGTAACATATGCCAAAAAATATATTTTTTACAAAGTTTTTCTAAGAAATGTTTAAAATATAATTAATTTCTGAATACTTTTTGAAAATTTCATTAAAATCTGACAATTATCTGATTTCTGCAAGAATTTCCAAATCCAAGTGTTTTTCACCACAAAATGATGCTCAAATTTCATGTACAAATTTATGGTCCTGCATTGATGCCAGAAAACAAAATTTTTAACTAAAATTTCCAAGGTTCTGAAAAGGATAAAAAAGTAATTTTTACATAAAAAAATCCTTTCCACTTAATAACACAAAGATTTTGATAATAAAATTTTATTTTATGTTTCGTTCATTTTCTTTAATCATGTATCCTCTTAGTAAATATTTGGAGATACCTAAATAATAATCCTAAATTATACACCAATACAGTACGCACACATTCTCCTTGTGAATAATAAAACTGTAAACATTTACTGCTTTTTTTTAAGGATTAATGTTATCTGATAATTTAGTCTCCAATATACACTGATGTGCTTTCACATTCTAAGATGAAATATTGTCATCATTCTATTAATTATTTACATAGGTATTCTCAGTTTTTTTTAATTTTTATTTCGAACATATTTGTTTGGATCTATGTTTTTCTAACCTTCAAATACATGTTGCATCAAGTGTCATTCTGTATCTATGAGAGTGGATCAATAAGTTCATAACTTGACACATAGTTACTAAATAAATTAAGAGAGCTGACAAAGAAAATAAAGGTATTAAGTATTATATGTGCATTTGAAATATTTTATATACATTTTAACTTTTGTTTAGTATACTGACAACTTTTTGTCATACACACACACATATTTTTGACATGCTTTGGATTTCTCAGGTATGGAGTGTGATGAGGGTCAAGCAAAGTTGAATAGTGTCTTTAAACCCTGATTTCTCTCCGACTCTCAAAATAGACATATCTGCTCAGTTTCATATCCTAATGTAAGCAAAGCAATTTCTAAAAATTGGGATGTATTTTTTATTTATTAATCTAACACATTTTATTACTTATTTTTAGTGGAAACTTGTATTTGAGTAAATGCTCTGTTTGTGACAATGTAATCATTGAGGCGGTAGGGTTAAATGCATGTATAAGGTGAGAGTGAAGGAAAGAGAAAGGGTGATGTTAAATTGAATATAACATATAATTTTGGAAAGGAACAAAGATTAAAAATTGGATTAGAAAATAAGAATAAATTAAAAAATTTCTAATTGGAACTGTGAGGATTTGAAACTGAGAATTCTAAGTAATGATGTCAGAAAAGGTGATACCTGAATTCACATGTGAAATGAGTCATAGTGAGTTTTTTCAAGGCTAGCCTGAAATTCTGATAGAGGAATCTTAGCTTATTTTCTCTAGTATCCAATCTGTTCATATTCCTACATAATTTTAGGGAATTTATCTATTGTCATCTATAATCACATAAGACATACAAGTGGTATCCTCCATAAATACATTGCTGGAATATGCAGTGAATCAGTTAAGTTTGAGCCTAGTTCTAGTTGCTAGTCGTGTCAATTAGCGTACTGGGTCAAGCACACCTAAAAAGTAATTTTGTTTTCACAAATTTTCGAGCAGCAGATGATTGAATTGAAGAAAGACACCTTTTTACTTTACCTTTTGGTACCTACCGCCTGTGTTGAAATAACTTACTTCCTTTTTAATAAATATTTATTACTGAAGATAATTCCACTCATTGAGTTGTCTATTCTGACAAAGCCACCCGAAGAAAAAGAACACCACGGCTTGGTGAGAATGGAAGAAAGTAAATATTCTTTCTTTCTTCTTGCCAGGAATCACACTGCAAACCACTAGATGATATGACCAACTGTGAATAGCACCATAGCCCACTTGGATACACCCAGCAAAGTTACCATGGACACAGGTGTATGTTCATACATTTATATATTAAACAGTATATTTATTTGTTTTTGCCTATTGGCCTGAATATTTGAGAAATCTTATACAAACTAAATCAAAAATTTACAGTTTTTGTTGTTGATTTTAAATTGGGGACATGTGGTCTTTTCATGCTTGGCTTCAGCAATATTCCTACAAATAACTTGTTTTTATGACTTATAGGAATATCTTTATGTCCATGATAGTGATTTAAAATGAAAAAAAAAAAAAAAAATTATTCATAACTCTTTTCCATTTTGATATCTGGGTAATGGTCAGTCAGCATTTGGAGGAGAGATTGTTGAATGGCATCAACTTGAACCGGTGGACAATACTCATCTTCTGAAGATCTGAGAATAAAAAATATATAAGGGTCAATCAGTTGTTATTTGGCGAAGAACAGAAAAGAGGGTAATAAGTAATTCAAATCAAACATAAATATGAGCATTTAATTATTAAAATATGCTTATATCCAAATAGATATGGGTCAATCCTTTTGTGTGGCAATTTTAAAAATTATATTGGTGTCTTAATAGTAGTCCGTCTTTGTATATTATAAACAAACAAGTAAAAAAGAAAGAAGGCTAAGGTTATCATGTCTGTATTGTGGGTGTCAGAAATGGACTGAAAAACCTGACCAAGGTGTCTTTGTATGCCTCTCATTTGTTCTAATTAGTCATATCATATTGGATGGTAGTTTCATTCACAACAGTTGTTGGTTTGAATTGGCAGGCTGCTTTGATGAAGTTTTAGAGTCATTATTAACAATATCAACAAAATATTTTAAATATAAGTCTATTTATCTTCATAGATGACTTGCTTAAATGTGAGACTAGTCATTTCAAAGCTGAAACATTATCATAACTTAGTGGAAGGGAAAACAATGATATATTTGTTTGTTTATTGTGTCTTTGTTGCCCCAACAGATTGCAACAACCCATTATTACTTCCTTGAAGATAAACAAAATCTGACTGCTATTACTAACAACACAGATCTTCTTTTGCTGTGGTTAGTGTACTCAGTCAGTTATATGCCATGCATGATACATGCTTAGGTAATCATGTATCTTTCAATACATGACTGATGAGGCATATTTTATCCTGTGGTAGGTTGCCATTTCATTCTGTGGTAGACCAGTTACCATCCAAGGCTATAGAACCTGGTCTGTCCTGCTATTTACCCATAGCTGGGGGAAGAAGAAGAGGATTCATACCTTTCCCAAGGGTATTAAGCACGTAAGTGAATGTAATGGATTTGACTGGAATTTGAACCTGGCTTTCTAATTCCTCAATCCAAGCAGTTATCCATTACTCCACCATGCCTCCTGCATACTGGTTAGTGTACTAATCTTATTGATTAGGAGTTTTATCTTCACTATGTAAATATGACAGAATTGGTATAAACTAACAAGTAAAACAAATTGTAATACAAAAGCAGCTGATAACAAATTTTTTGGCTCAACTATTTGAATAAGATGTCTGCTAAAAGAGTGATTGTCAGTAAATTAGAAAGATATGACAAAATAAAGTAAACCCTTCATTTTCAAGAAAATTTTATTATACAAATTAAAATTTGATAGGATTGCCATAGATTTTAATGGTTTTACTATCTCAGGCATAAATTTCATATCTGTTTTCTCTTGGACTGGCCTACATTCTAAACATAAGGCAAATATTTTATAGAATGTCTTTAGGACATTTTTCTTTATTCCCAATCCAAAATAGATCAGTCATTTTTTAATATAATTCTTGTCAGCAGATTGATTTGGTGCTGAGAGTTACTTAATATCTTCTAAATCTGCCATTGATAAATCATTTTTGCTATGCAAAATTGTCTCAATCATTATAGCTAGTCAATGCTTATTGGAAGCCCTGCTATTATCAGCTTAGTAGATATCTAAATTTGATTATTAGAATGTTAAATTAAAAAAAAATATGATGCCTATTTATTTATGTCTGTATAGTCTTGTGGGTTAGACTTGGTGAATATGCTACTGTTGTTATTTTGTGCCATTTTAGGTGAGGTTTAATAACTATAGTAACTAGTTGAGCAAATAAATATTGTAATAAGAATCATTCTACACTTAACTCAGGACATATAAACATCAATGAAAATTACTACAAATCGGGGGAATTACTTTTGTATTGGATACAAAAACAAAGAACATCCATTTGGGTTACTTTGTGTTATCTCAAACCTCTTCTATATCCGTAATGATCTAGAAGTTTTTTTTTTTTTAAATAAACAGTTATACACCTCAAATTTTAGGAGAAATTAACTTATATCTATTCCAGGTTACTTGAGTAATTATAGAAACTATGAAGTAATTTTTTTTGTATAATAAAAAAAACAAACTACTATTACAATAATCTTATTGACAGATAATTATGAAGGGTTTTAGAAAGTTTGGGGCCCAAACCACTCATCAAACATCAGATTTTTTTAAAGGGCTCCTTAGCTTAAATTCATAGAAATCAACTTCTTTTTCAGGAATTTCAATAGAAAGTTTTTCAACAAAACTTTACAAATGTAATAAAAATAAACAGTAAACTTTATACATCAGAGAGAAATATTATTTCAATTTAATGCCAGGATAACAAATATGTTGCCATAAAAAATGGTAATTCTTTTTCTTTGTTTATAATATTTATCATATATTAAAATTTCTAGGGCAATAACAACTAAGTAATAATTTACTTTTGTTGTATTTGAAAATTAAATAGAAAAACTGTTTTTGACAAAATTGTTGTTCACTTATTCATATGCTTACAGTCTTTCATTATATAAATTGTAGTAAGAATGTAAATCTATCTCTGCTTCCTGTATGGTATATTTTGTTATGCCTTAAACCATAATGTGGTGACTAGCTGGTTTAAATCATACTAAACTAAGTTTGATTTTCTTTGTTGAAAAATCTTTATTTCAATATCAGAGATTATAAACATTGTCTGCTATATTAAAAGTAGATCAGATAAAGGAAAATTATTCTACATGGTCATCAAAGCATTTTAAATAAAAGCTATGCAAGTTTAGAACAAATGAAAAGCGTTTTTGTACATGTATATTTTAAGGTTTCTATTTAAACATGGTCAACTTTTTACAAAGAAAAAGTTTCAAGCAAAAAAGTTATATTCCTATCAATAATGCTGTGAAGAAGATAATAAATAGACAATAAAAAACATAAAAATTAACATGTTAATTAATATTGAAAGGAGACTAAATGGAATAATGTTGATTTTACACTATTTCTTTTATGTTAATTTCAGTTGCTTTTTATTGTAACTTCTAAATTGTCATTTTATAACAGAATAGATCAGAAAAAAAAGTAACTGAAATTAAGATGAAGTCAAAAAATTAATAGTAATTTATACTGCCCCCACTAAGTAATTGAAAATAATAATACTAATAATATTCCTAGTATATGAAAAATTGATTTTTTACTTACCTTGCTATGGTAATAATTGTGGGTTGTGGAAGACATGAAAGAATAGTGCCAGTGTGTTGCATTAAAATGTCAATTTGTGCATCTGTACTTATATGGTGTGGCAATTCTGTATCATCACAAGTGCAACCAGCATCATGCACTAGAATGTAGTCAACATCATCAGCTGATATCTGTAAATCTTCCACAAGAGCTTCTAAGATGTCCCATCTAAGAAAACAAAATGAATAAAAGAAATATGTAAAAATTAATGGCATGATAAGCAGTGAAAGTAAATTACATATTCACTTACCAGCAAAAATTAAAAGATTTTCACTTAAATTTTAGAAAAGAAAATTTGAAATTTATATAAAATTTAGTTTTATGAAAAATGTGTGTAACTTTGATTTTATATATTTAAATATAAAATAACATACATTATGATACTTGTTTAAATTTATTAAAAATTTTCCATAGTACATTCATATTGTCTGTCTGTTTTTCTACAGCTTATCAACTTTCTGCAGGTTATTTAAAGCCAGAAAATACTTTTAGATTGTAAAATTTTTTTTTTTTAGATAATAATGATTTAGTGATATGATTCTTATTAATTAACCCATAGCTGGAGGGATAAGAGGTGGATTTGTACCTTCCCCAAGGGTATTTGTGTGTAAGTGAATATAACAAACCCAACTGGAATTGAAACTTGGCTCTCTGATTAACAATTCCAAGCCATTATCCATTACATCACCTGCACATCCAAGCTTACAGCACCTGGTATTCCAAAGCAGTCACTCATCTAGGTACTGATCAGGCTTGATGTAGCTTAACTTCGATGATTGTATGGGAACGAAGGTTTCAATGTGTACATTCAGAGTAAACATAAAAATAATTAAAAGAATAAATCATTTAATATTTATCTTCTGTTAAAAAACATACACAATATTAAATTTATAGGTGTGCCTTTGGTCTCTTAAAAAGGAAGAATTTGTAATAACCTGCATTTTGTGAAAGAAAATGATGAGTCATTCACAGGGTTATGAATGAATTACAATCACCAGAGGAGTATTGGTGTTTAAAACTGAAATTTCATTATTTAACCACTAACATTTACAAGTTTTAACCTAAACATTGACACTTGAACAATATATTGTGCATGGAAAAATCATGAAGAAAGATAGTGTCAATAATAAAAAATTACTGATAAAATAAAGTTACGTAATCCTGAGAAGTATTACAAAGTATAAATCCTGCAGATGAATTGATGATATTAGTGAACATGTCACACTAATTTAGGTAAGACAATGAAATAACATCTATATTCTTTATTGTAGCATTAGCTACTGGTTAAAAGTTTTCCTTGTTTGAAAACAAACATTTCTTTGTTGCCAAAACTAAATATCCTTAATAACGTATCAACATTTTGTTCTCACCTTTGAATTGATTGATCAATTGGAGCTTTAGGATTTTTATCAAGAATGTGGAACATTTGTTCTAATTTCTGTAGTTGCTTGCTCCTGGATTGAACACATTCTTTAAGAGCCTGAAAGTTGAAAGAAAACAAAAAAAACAAAGAATTGGATAATTGTTTAAATGACATCATATATCAAAGACTAAGACCCTAAAAGTATTCAAATTTAATGTAACAGGATTAAGTTTTAAGATTCCTTGAGCTGTGACTGACTTGAAAAGAGCCCACTTCCCCATAGTATTAAGAGCTAGGGGTTTGTCTTAATGTCTGAAGCGATGGGACTATTTTTGAATGACCCATCATAAAATGTGACCATTTTAATGGTTCCAATTTTTTGATTTGTTTAACTCATCAACTATTCTACATTCCTTGCACATTATTATTAGTAGCTTTATGCAAATTTTTGCATTATTAAGAATAACATTAATGTATTCCCCACTTGATGACATATTAGAATTAGTTATAAACTGTCTTTTTATTGAATTAAATTAACATTGTAAAAATGCAATGCATATGTTAATGTTTTTTAGGTACCAAGCACTAGTGACAAATTAGTTTCCCAGACCTTTACCAGTGAAGTAATGATTTGATTCTGACTCAGTAACACTTATTTTTTTAAGGAAGTTACAATAAAAAGCAACTAAAATTAAAATAAAAAAACAGGAACATTATTCCATTTAGTCTCTTTCCTTTTTAATATTAATTAACATGTTAATTTTTATGTTTTTATTGTCTATTCATTATCTTCTTCACAGCATTACTGTTAGGAATATAACTTATTTTGCTTGAAACTTTTTCTTTGTAAAAAGTTGACTATGTTCAAATAGAAACCTTAAAATATCAGTTGTGGCTCTCCCTTGATGTTGAGTATCATTGTTTTGTTCTGTTTGTCTCAGCCACTTGGGTGTGTGGACTCTGACATGGCTAATGAAACTGATTTTTTGCTTGAAAGATGCTTTGACATTGAGAACAAGTTGTTCTGGATGGTGGATTAGGCCTGGGTTGTTGTCTTCCTTTTCAACATCTTTTTTTCTCTAGTTCGACTGATGGTTTGGATTCAAAGATTGTTGTTCCATCTCTGACAATGGATCTCAGAGATTCCTGTCTATTGCACTGGATTCCTAGCTGTTGCGGTCAATGTTATATTTCTTCAGGTTTTGTTTTAGAATGTGCTTTACCTCTTCTTTTCCGATTTCCTCCTTTTAATTGGGAGTAAAAGATTTGCTTTGGTAGGCAGGTGCCGTCCATTCTCACCAGATGTCCACTCCATCAAAGCTGATTTTTTTATCACGATGACTTCAATGCTGGTCCTGCACAAAGGATGAATATAATAAAAATGTTTTCTCTTAGTTGATAGATGTGAAACTATCACTTTTCCTTACCTGGAAGAAAGAAAAAGAAAGCACTTTGCTTATTACAGTTACTTCTTAAGAAATTTGCCTTTGCTTCTTGTTTTTTTTTTTAAATCTTCTTCCTCCCTCAACACAAAATACTTGTACCGGACACTGTTTCATTAAGTAAACAGATTTGCATGTGTGGTTCATCAGCAGACTAGTTGACAAGAGAACCAAGATCATATTCAAGGTGCTATTTTAGAGAAAATTTAACAAAGAGAAAACATAATTTCAGGCAAATAAATAAAGCAAATCAATTTAGTGCCTGTAAAAACAATTTTTCATCTGTGAGAGGAATATCAACCATAACAGAAATACTTACCTCATGTGAAGAATCTTTAGGTTTTGTGAATTCATAGAGTTTCTTAAGCAGTTGGTACTGTCTGTCTGTGTAAACTTCCAGGAATGGGTTTTTGGTAGAAAAAAAGTCCAAATCAATGTCAAGAATTAAGTCATTTGTTGGACCCAGTTCTGCAAAGAGCTTTTGAAACTTGGAAAAAGTAACTTTATTTCTGTTCTGTTTACTTTTTGGAAGAGGTTCATCTGTCCGGGATTCTTTGTTTTCACTTGTCTCTTCTTTCTTCTCAAATGTAACATTCTCCTCATGAGACAATTTCAATTTTTTCGAACAGTCTTCAAAATTACATGGTTTTGATTCAGAATTAACTCTTTTATTCTGTGTCACTGTATTTGATTCTGCGCAATTTTCTGCTTTAGACGGGCATACCTCAGGAGTGAAATTTATTGGACTCGATGACTTATTTATCTTGATTGTTGTTTGATTTTCACTTGAATTAAGATCTGAATAAATAAAAAAATGATAGTGTGACAGAGTAATTGAATCATTTTCAGTCAAGTCACATGCCTGATCTCTACAAATCAGCATGAAAATAATTTGAGTGTCTGCTTTCATTTAGTCTTGGAAGCTATTGATAGTGATTTTGATTCTTACTGAGTGCTTTATAAATAAACTCTTGTGCCTAAGTTGGATTAATTTGGCAAATTAAAAAAAGGAAAATCTGTTAATGTCAGTTTTAGTAAACAACATTAGTACTTGTAGTTTTAAATACAAGTGAAAAACTGCAAATTAAGAAATGCAGAAGAAAAAGAACAGATTAATTAAATGGTTCATTTTGCTCAGTAATTTTGTCTAAATGCACTGGTAAACTTATAAATGTACTAATTTAATTTGATTTACCCTACTTCCCACTACAGACGGGTTAGGAAATATATAAATAATTACACATTGATAATTATTATATGGTTTGATTTATAGACATATGAAAAACAAAAAAAATAACAAAATATGCCCCCACTTGTGATGTCATAGGGAAACTATTATAACAAATAATGTTAATAATGAAGTAAAGCTGGTAATAATATTTTTAACAATGAATCAAGACAGAACTTAAAACAAGAAATTAAAATTTCAACAATGGCTGATAATAGGTAACTTATCTGTAAGAGAAACTTCGCAACATCTTTTTATATTTGTCTTGGAGGTGAAAAGCAGACAACCTATTGTTTGTATCAAAATCTTTGAAATAGGAAATCATATCAAGAAAAAATTGAAAGTTTTACTTGAGAAATGTTCGTTACCTAATTGCTGAGGAATATTTTTAGGAGTTTTCTGTTCTGTAAAAAACAATGGACAGCTTCTTGTGGTTGACTTTTGGTCTTCCTGATTTGTGGAACTAGAGTTGAAACTGCAGTCAGAATCTTCTGAATCCGAATTGAGTGTTGGGGAGGTTGGCCATTCTTGTGGCTCAACTGTGACAGTGAACAAAGTTACAAACTTCTTGTTTATCAACTGCTCCTCACTAACATAAAGGGATTCACTAAGAAAGTAGTTTTCTGTACATGTTAACCTGTAACAAATGCAAAGAATCATTTTAATAATAATAGTTCTTGATGATTTTTAAATATTAATGCAATGACAACGCATATATTAATAAACTGTTGGATAGTTGAATGAAAATTATATTGTGATGTTCACCATCAGCCACTAGTATTTAACTGAGGTCCAGGGAGTAAAAATGTTTGACAGTTAAATGACATCAGTGTTGCTTGATTTGCAGAGAAACTGAAGTCACTGTCAGTGAAATGTTGCAGTCATTATAATTAAAGTAATAAAAAGTTCATTGTTACAGTTTCAATTTGATACAAATACATTCATAAAAAACAAGTATGTCCCCGCTTCACATCAGGAACACTTCATTACAACCTCCTCAACATAACAAAAGCAAAATTTTTTCTTTACCACTTTTAAAAAAAGAGAATGATATTTTTTATATATATTTTTAATATATTCATTAAAAGAAATAAAATCTGAAATAATGAGTACCCAAATACTTCTGGTCCACATTACACACATACAAAGTAATCTACTAAAATCAAAAAGCCAAATAATAGAAAAAACATGTCACAACCAATTCTTGGACACTTTACATAAGAAGAAAGAGGTACCCATTTTATCAATAGCTAAAATAGACAATCATTTAGTGTCATAAAACTTTCAAAGTTGTCATTTTTGTTTTTGTCAAGAAAATTCAGGAAAAAGAATTTTTTTCTTATTAAAATCAAAAATGCAATTAACTGACATAAATTTAAGAGAAAAAATTAGCATTTTTAATATAGTTAATATAAGGTAACCAAATAAGTCCTTGTCATTTTTTTACATTGTATGTTAAGAAGTGATCACTGACACACAAATGAGTGTGCTAGGAAAGTGGAGGGGGCATTGCTTTTGACAAAAGCAGGTGCATTGTGCACACACATCAGTCATAGTTGAAACAGTGGTGAGGAAACACGGTGGTGTTGAAGCAGCTTATTCAGGGTTGTCTGTTTTTTGACTTTAAGGTTGGCTTGTCCACAGCAAGTCGCCAAATATGTCAAGCCTTTGGGCATAATGCTGTGAGTGAACACACCGCCAGGCACTGGTTCCAGAAGTTCAGGTCGGTAGATCTGTGAGCAACCCCACAGTGGATGGGCACAGATCCTGGATGCTGATACCCTGAAGACAACTATAGACAACAACCAAACCTGGGATGAGCTTGCTGAATGCTTCTAGGTTTCTGATTATACCTGCCCCACATAGAGAAGTGTGTTTGGTTTGGTTTGTTTTATGGCATATCAACCTCAATGGGTTATTTAATGCCGACAAAAGTTTATTGCTGGTAATATATATTTTTTAAAAATGTATTGCTGGTAATATTTTTTTCCTTCAAAAATGTATTGCTGATAATAATTCTTTTTACAAAGTATTTCTGGTATTAAAACCTATTTTTACACATTCATAGTGTTTTGACCCAAAGTTTGGGGGTTAACTATTTGCCCATAGCTGGGACCCTGACAGGTGCTACCACCCCTGGTCAGGGTGGACCTGGTAACACCAGCAATTAAGAGGCTCCTCAAAACATCCTGATCAGAGCAGATGTAGTTTATCGTCATACCCAGGACAGTTTGTGCAAGTTTGTACCCTCACACACTGTCAGAAGCCAAAAAGCAACAAGTGACAACCTGTTCTCATTTCTTTCTCAGTATAGCAATGTACCCATATTTGATTGAGTGCTCACCAGTGACAAAATGTGGGATCTGTATGACACTCCCAAGCATGCCAGACATTCGTTGTCACCACAGGGCTCTGTGCCTCACACCACAGGATCACCTCTACAGCCATGCAAAATCATGTTTGTGGACTAGTTGACAAATGGTGCACTATGAGATGCTATCAATGGGCCAAATAATCATTGTGGACCTGTATTTGCAGTAGTTGGAGAGAAATCTTTTGCAAATGAAGCAAACTTGTAGCAGGCATTCACAGACTTCTTTGCATTCAAGACACCCAATTTTTACCACCAGGGCATTGTGCAGCTGGAAGCATGTTGGCAAAAGGTTCTGGGTGCCAATGGGGATTATTTTGAGGATTAATGGTATGTCAAATTAGCTGTATACCTTTTTTTCTAATGAAATAAAAAATGGTAAGGACTTTTTTGGTTTCCTTGTAACAAACTATTCTCATTCATAACAAAATATGCTCATCAGTTTTGGCAGAGATAAAACTTGTATTATTTTTCATTTGACACAATTTTTTGTTAGGTTTATGAAATATTTAATGCTTATTTAGCATCTGTACATATTTATATATTTTTCTACACTGTTAACTAATGGTTGCATACTGATGGTCATGATGAAAAGCTACTAAAATTAAAATGAAAAAATACTAATAAAAAAATCTAATAGCAGACAATGTATCAATTAAAACAAGGTAATATTAGAACTATTGATGTTACATCAAATTTGTAGAAAAAGAAGCTATTTTTGCAATATACTAGCATGTTTTGATTGATTGATTTGTTTTTTGAAACTTATTAATGTTTTATACTAAAATGTGAATATAGATTTTTGTGTTTACAAATACAAACTATTTAGCATCAAATTAAGAGATCAGAGCAAGTTTTTGACCAAGTGCTAAGATTTAGTGTCCATTACAAAATAAATAAATAAATAAATAAAAAAGATACACGGTTTTATAGTGAAACTTTTATTTTAGAACTTACTTGATATAACCTGTTTCTTTGCACTCACCAACCCAGAATTCACATTTACCATCAGGAATTTGATGTGCCCAGGGTGGCTTGACCCAAATGACTGTTTTGATGTGACCAGCATACAACAAGGGAACTAACCATGTGGCAATGCTGACTGAACTAGTATTTAAAAGAAAGTTCATTATTACTCTTTTTATATAAAGATAGATTTTTGTTGAACTAAGTCAACTTTGAGACAAGGTCAGATTAATGGAGAAACTAGTAAGAAATAAATCTTGGTAGCTATTGTTTGTGAATTAAGCAGAAGTAACATTATCAATCAATATTAAATCCTTATCAAATCAATTTTTCCCGCTCAATGTTTCATTGTGAAGCACATATTTTAATTTAAAAATTAAATATGTGTAATGTAGAGATCATGAAAATATGTTATTTCTTTTAATCAATTTTATTTTTTATCAGCTATATCACCTATAAAAGAAACTCTTCAAATATGCAGTGTAAACATGCATAATTTGCCAGTTTTTATTCCTAAAGCTAAAATGCATAACCTCTCTCTCTCGTCTATAAATTGATTAGTAGATGTTCAAAGGAGTTATATCATTCACCAACTCCAGAGTTTTGTGAAACAACATTCATCAAAAGGTCTAAAAAAAAAAAAATTGAATTATTATCAGATATCATATTTGTACTCCAAAAACAAATGCTGATCATAGACACCAAAATTCAAATTTGAAATACAGAAAATTTGATGTAACTTGAAATTTGATGAGTGTTGTTACACAAAACTCTGAAATTGGTCAGTGAGATAAATACTTTGAACATCTAAGAATCAATTTATAGTCCATTGTTGCTCTAGTTATCACAAGGACTTTTTTTAACAAAAATTCTGCTGGCCTTAAAAATATGTTAAATTTTAATAATTTTAATGTACTTTGACAGGTGTCATTTCATGGAGTTATTATATATATATATATATATATATATATATATATATATATATATATATATATATATATATATATATATTATAAATTTACTTATTTAAAAATGTTTCCATTGCTACAGAGGAATTACTATATTTCAAAAACAGAAGCTAAAAACTTCAAATTCAATTATAGAATTAAATTAAAGTCCCTAGTTCTGTTTCATTTTCAAGCAAATTTTGGAATAACTTATTTTGAAATTTACTGAGTTCTATAAGCACATACATTCATAATATTAGTTTGTATGGATATGGGGAAATCCAATCAAGGGGCAGTAGGATATTCTTTTTCACTGACAACTATTGTATCAACATATTAGTTACTTTTGAAAAGAGGTTAAGTCAAAGTAGGGTAGGGGTGCCTTTTCAAATGAATGATAACATCTGTTCAATATATGTTGTCTAGTCTTTTTCAATGACAGAATGTTATTTGGCATTTTCATTTTGCTGTTAAATTTGTACTTGTATACATAAAATTTTTTTCTAAATGGGTTTTTTGTATATGAATATTGTCATACTGAATTACAATTTTAAAATATTATTCTTAATGTTAATAATAGACTATACATCTTTTAAAACAAATAAATGTAATAGAATTATTTAAATTATTATTTAAATATCAAATACAAATATGTATATTTCATTTATCAGTTTTTTTTTTATTTTTTAAACATTACTTAAGGAAAACTTTTGACAATGTCGACAGAAAATAGCTATTTCATTTCTTTGATTAAGTAAATTTTTATTTTTCATAAACCTAGTAATATATACTTTCTCATGTATGCACAAAGGATATGGGTCATTTAATGACCTACATATTCTAGCTTTTCATATTAATTTCCATTTCACAGTAGGTATTTTATGGGTTTCCAGTGCCAAAAATATTTCAATAGGAATGTCTGATTTCAGTATTTATTTATCCTAAAAGAACTTTGATGTTGGTTAAACCGTTTTTTGAACTCATGTCTTGTGCATCCAATGTAGACTTTAACATTGTCTGGATCCTCAATAGATGAGACATTGCATTGGTATGCTAATGATTCAGTGCAACATTTATTATTAAGAGGACAGTTATGAGGATTTCTGCAGTTACATAATTTTTGTTTATCTTCATCTCTTTTTATTATTACACTGTCTAAATTTCTTTGGTCTAAGTGTTTATTCAAGATATTAGCATTATGTTTCTTAATTTTTTCTAAGTTTTCAATACAACTGTAACTTAATTTTAGGGTATTTTTATTGAAAATAGTACTGAGTTTACTATCTTTAGGAAAATGTTTAACGATTAATGCAAGAAATTTTTGTCCTAATTTGTTCTTTACCATTTAGTTGTATGGGGGTGTATACCAAATTATTTTTCTACTTCTGTTTTTTCATTTTTTATGTAAGTTGGCTTTGGGCTTTTGTAGCTACTATCTTTTAGAGCTTTATTATAGAAATTAATATGTTCATAGAAAATCTTCTCATTTGCTGAATTTGTACTTATTTTCTTTTCGCTAGATAAAGGTATATGCATAATTATAAATGGAGGATGATTAGATTTAGGGTGTATATACAAAGGATTAGTGCTCACAGTAATTTTTAAGTTCAGGCATTTAAATTCTCTATATAATATCTTTCTAATTTTATCGATTTTAAAGTTAGTAGAGTTCTTTATAACCATAAGTCCATCATCTCTGTATAATCCAATGTCAGTTATATTAATTTCATGATATGCTGTGAGATTGTATAATATAAAAAGACCTATAAGGTTAGAAAACTAAGCTGAGTCTAGTGATCCTATTGTGATGTCAAAGTGGTTGTAACAATTTTTTATCCATTGCTCAGTTTTATGTATTAGTACGGATTTTTCTGCATTTATAATAATGCTCTTTTCTTCTTCTGTTACGTCCGTGTACTGGGTAGCAAAGTCCAATGCATTCATGAATAATTCTTTTGATATTGATCGATAGTAATTTTCAATATGAAACTGCATTAGTGTACAGTTTGTTTTATCTTTGATTTCAGTAAACCAGTTGGTTACTTCTTTGGTATTAATCCATGTTTTCTTCAATTTGTTGATTAACCCTTTCAAGGATTTTTTTTACTTATTTTGCCTGTCTCAGGTCTTGTTGGGTTTATTATCCTTGTAGTTGGATTAGCTTCAAAATCTGGTTTATGGGCCTTTATGGTAATATAGCACTCATTTTTCATTAAGTTTACCTACTCTATTAATCTTCAGTTTATCAGTGTTTTTTTTTTTACTACTAATGTTAATGTTTTCCACCATGTTGAGGTAATTATTATTTGCCTTTTTATAAGTCTTATGTAAATCCTTATTTATTAGATTGCTGTAGTCCTTTACTGCTATTTTATAGAAATTTACCGTTTTGTCTGATTTCATTAAAATTTTATCTGTTGTGTTAATGCTTTTCACTATTTTGTTCAGGCATTTTTAGAAATAGTATTTCTTTTCATGAAAAGTTATGTTATTTATTATTTCCAATAAGTTATTTTGAAAACCAGATAAACTATGAATGAACAGTGCTGCTTTTTTACTGTTAAAACCATAAACTTCATTTTTGTTTGGTAACTCATTCCATTGAAGGAAAAAGTATGCTTTCTATCCTTGACTTAACCTCTTTTTGAAAGTAACTAATATGTTGATACAACAGCTGTCAGTGAAAAAGAATACCCTACCACCCCTTGTTAAAATGATCGGATTTCCCCATATTCATAGAAACTAATATTATGAACATATATGCTTATAAAACTCAGTAAATTTCAAAATAAGTTATTCCAATGAAATAGAAAATGAAATAGAACTAGGCACTTTAATTTAATTCTATAATTGAATTTAAAGTTTTTAACTTCTGTTTTTGAGACATGGTAATTCCTGTGTAGCGATGGAACCATATTTTTAAATAAGTAAATTTATAATATTCATGCTCTGCAGATTTGCATTGAGCACTGTTTTGTAAAAATAAAAATATTAATAAGAACACCGGATTATATATCTTACTGTTGTTTCTCTTTATTATAATATATATATATATATATATATATACACACACACACAAGGATTAAATTTTTAAAAACAGAAATTTTAAAAGTACTCAATATTTAGAAATTAATAGAGTGTAAATAATTTTTTAAAATTGAAAAATTTACTTACTGTAAATTAATATCAAATTTTGAGTTATTTTTTATTCCTCTTCTGACTATGTAGTTTTGTGGCTCATGTCCACTTTTCAAGGTTTAAAATGTTTTTTATATAAATGTTCATTTTTTTTTATATTCGTAGTTTTTTACTCAAATCACCCATCTAATGAATTCAAACATATACCAACATCTGCTAATAAAATAATCGCTACTAATTCTAGCAATGCGAAAATATCTAATGAAAATAAAAACATATATGAATCAGCATTAAGAAAAAGTGGATATATGAACAATTTAGAATATATAACTACAAACAATACATACAAAAAATAAAAGAATAATATAATTTGGTTTAACCCACCTTATAATGATACAATAAAAAAAATAGGAAAATTATTCTTGAAATTGACTGATAAACACTAAAAATAGTAAACTATCAGAAGTCATTAGTCATACAATAAAAATCAGCTACAGTTATATGAATAATATGAAGAACATAATAAATAAACATAATAAAAAATAGTAAACAAAAATAACAATTATAATACAAATCAAAATAATAACAATAGTAATTGTTGAAATAAAAATAACTGTCCACTTGATAATAAATGTTTAACCAATAATATAATATATAAAGCAACTGGATCAAATGATATTAACACAGAACAAAAATATTATACAGGAGCTACTGAAACAATATTTAAGGAAAGATTTAACAATCATAAAATGTCATTCAAATTAAGTAGATATGCAAACAACATAACATTATCTAAATATATATGACACAAAAAGAAAAAATATACCTACAAAAATCAAATGGGAAATAATAAAGTAACTCCAAATAATATTAAAAATAGAACATGTAAATTATAACTAGAAGAAAAATTATATATAAAGTTTAACAATCAAATCAAATTATTAAATAAAAGAAATGAATTAATGGGTAAATGTAGACATTTTAATAAATATCTACTTTGTAACTTAAGCACCTTCATAACATAATTTTCATAAATTTTAACAAACATCTAATTTTAACTTTGATATATATAGATGTTGGAATATATATATATATATATATATATATATATATGTGTGTGTATGATTGATATATATATAAATATTAGAATCATATAACTAAAATTATATTTAAATAATACAAATTAACTAAATAATAATGTATATGTTTGGGTGTATATATATATATAAACAATAATGAAAAGTAAAAATTATGAAAATACAAAAATATATAATAAAAAATATATAATAATTAAAAATACACAATGAAAAATTTACAATAGAAAAAGAATTACAATAGAAATGATGTGTTTATGAGCATGCATGGGAGCATGAACATACATACGTCTGTTATGCATTGTAAGTATGCTCTTGAACAGCTTGATGGACATGTGAGCAAATATTGGTATGCACACATCACTAACAGAGTAAAAAAAAAAATGAAAATTAAAAAAAAAAATGACATATACATAAAAATATTTTAACCCTTGAAAAAGTGGACATGAAGCATGAAACTACGTAGTTGGGAGAGGAATAAAAATAATTCAAAAATGGGTATTAGTTTACAGTAAATAAACTTTTTCAATTTTAAAAAATTATACACACACACACACACACACACACAGAGGGTCCACCAGTTGAAAACGTGTTTCTAATGGGAGACAATGTAATGTTACATGCCATACCTCAAATTTTAGCATTCTCATTTAACAGTTAAACTATTAATGGTCTTGGACCCCCACTATTTTTTTTTTTTTTGCTAAAAAACTTATGACCCGGGGACTTCACTCTCATTATCCCAGCTTGATCGAATTCTGGGTGAAAAGTAAATGTGTCTCCTACATTACTCAGTTGGCTAACCGCAGTCAATGGGCCTCTTCTTATGCGGTTGAACATCAATAAAGAAAAGGCAACAGAGTGGCAAGTACAAGCATTACATTTGGCAGACTGTACAAACGTGTGTGGTACAACAGACACCTGAAGAAGTGCACTAAGATAAGATTGTATAAAGCTATCTTTCTCGCCATTCTCCTATATGGCTCAGAGTCACTTACCGATACCACCTGCACCACCTTGAATGGTTCTACCAATGCTGCCTCTGCACAATCCTTAACATCCATTGGAGTGACTTTGTCACCTATATTGAAATCCTTGAAAAGGTGAAGATCACCAGCATTGAGGCCTTGCTGCTGAAGTCACAACTACGCTGGGCTGGACATGTTTCTAAAATTTTATTGTATGGTAAGCTCTCCACTGGTTATTGCAGCAGAGGGGCACCAAAGAAGCGATTCAAAGACTGCCTGAAAAAATTCTTTGGTGCCTGTCACATCAACCATTGCCAATGGTCAATCCAAGCTGAGAACTGTGATGCCTGGCGTCTCACTACCAATCATGCTGTCTCCTTCTTTGAAAATATCTGCAGGGTCACTCTCAGGGACAAGAGGCAGAGAAAGAAGTACTGCAATGCTATGCCATTGAGCTCATGTTGGACTTTCAGCTGCAACTGCTGTGACCGTGTATGTCCGTCTCACACTGGACTCAGTCAGAAATGTGCCTGCAATCAACGTGTACAGGCTCCCTCCTGGTCTTCATTTTGCAAAGTTTTCCAAGGGTGTTGACACAATGGGTTCTTGCCTTTTCTAAGGGTATTCCCACAATGTCAGATCACTTATTTGATGTTAGATAGAAACTTGTAAAAGAAATTGTCTGAAATGAAGATAATGTTCAGAGTACTTTCAATTGTCTTCAGTGAAAAAAAGGTAGAAGTCAAGAGGTAGTCGGGGGAACATTTATACTGTTAATGGTCTAGGGTTTGAAAAGATTATGGGTTCATATTCTTGAAATACATTTATAAAATAAAACAGTGGAAGTCATCAGTTATGTCACCCTGGCTTCATTATGAATTTTGGGCCTGCAACATCAAATTTATTCTGCCAGATACCCTGACCTATTGACAGGCCACCTCCCCACATAATTTGCTCCATAATTTTGCTTTTAGAAAAATCAATTATTAAATATATCAGGAGGTAGGTCTTACTTTTATAATGACAATGAAATTTGCATTAGTCAATAAGATATTTTGTATGCTATCTACATGTATGAAGTCGATGGTGCGATCTGTGTGTGCTTTCTGATTTTGCTTTTCCTGCATATGTTGATATTATGGTAAGTTGCTCCACATTTAATGTTACAAAAAAAAAAAAAAAAAAAAAAAGACTCCATGCAACATTAATTGCCATATTAAATTATGTTCTCCTTAACCTACATCCACGGATTCATTTACTAACCTGTCAGTCGGTTTTAATGTTAAAAAGCAAAAAAAAAAAAAAAGCCAAAAGAAAAATGACAATACCTTGAACAAACTCATGAATGCTATACTGCAAACCTTTAGTGTTATGCAAAACCAAAACCAACAGGGCAGGCATCAATGTTCCGTTGTGAGTGGGGGATCATATTAAACTGGATTAACATTAAATCTGTTGGCTTCATGAGTTCAAAAGCTATTTGAAGCCAACTTTCTTGGTAAACAAGAAAATAAGTTAAAAAAAAAAAATAAACTAAATTACTTCAGGGAGAGTGGGGGAGTCAATTGGTCCAACTATTTAAAAGTCCTTTGACTCCCTCACCTGCAAATGCCTAACTATGGTGTTTAAAGCTAAAACTTATTGTTGGCTTCAATGGCGTCCAAGCCAGAAAATGCAAGCTAACTTGCTTAACAAAAGGGAGAGGAAAAAAATCCATGAATCATTATATGGTGAAATAGATTTTGGTATCATGTGACTAAAATGACCTTATAGTTAAATCATTTTAATATGTGCATGCCAAGATTAAAATGAATTTTATTGACAGTGTTTTGCAGCCATTTAATATGGGGTGCTTCCAAAATGTCTAATCGCATTTTGGAGTTGGTTCACCATAACCTGATGGTAATTAGAAGGGACACTGTAATCAGATTCACTCCAATTACATAAAAAATGAAAAACAATAAAGAATATTATTTATAAATATTGTAACTCCCACAGACAGTAAAATAAGTTAATAGCCTTTTAGCTTTTGGCTATGTCTCAACTTATAACTTTTCTTTTCCTTGGAAATAAATAACAATGATTGAAAAAATTTGGAATGTTATACACAATTTCAGCAAGTTCCTTTACAAGTTTCCACCTAACATTAAATAACAACATAGAAATACATAACAGGCATTCCTTGTCCATTCTATTCAATGAAACATGTTTAAATGAAGGATTGCTGCCTAAACTATGTTTAAACTATATAATAATAACAAAGATTGTTTTGCTAAAACAAATGGTTGACCAGGACATTTCTGGATAATCTTTATAATAATAATGCTCAATAGCAAGAGATAAAGTATTAATAGTAATAAATAATTTTATCTATTTCTACTCAGTTTTATGATATAATCTGTAAAAACCTGATTACATCAAATTATTAGGGGACTTGACTGTATTTATTTACAGAAATCATATTTTTCTTAAAAGGCATTAATAAAAATGAAAAATAAAAATAAGACGAATTACAATTCATCCAATTATTTCTATCCCAAACTGTAATTATACAGCAAACGAATCATTATTTTAAATATTACAATAAATATAATGAAAATATTTAGAAATAAGAAATTAACAAATATTTAGAGAATTTTGAACTGAACACTTAATTTATGAGCATACCAGAATTGACAAGTACACAGATGAAGGCTGGAAAGTACAATGACTGAATTGTTGCGATATCAACAACAAGGAGGGGGGGGGGTAATAATCCATGTAAAAAATAATGTAAATAATGATAACTCCTCATCCCAGAGAAGATAAATCTAATAAATTATAGTTAAAACCCTTCACAATTTAATTAAACTTTTATAGGCATCCTTATCCAAAACGGAAATACTTGGCTACACAGAATTCAAATCAAAAGTTGCATTTATATCTAACTTTTGATTGCATAAAAATTACCTAACACATATAACCAGACAATTTCAAATAACTTTATATCATGCAATGACATCTTCAAGGACAAATTCAAATAACTTTATGTTATAAATTAATCTATTTTTATGAAAAATTAATTAATGCCTTTTTTTTTTTGTTGATCAGTTCAGTTTTACAATCAAGTCCCCTGACAAGTGGATGTAATCCCCATTAAACCCAGAGTAGAGATAAGTCAACATTTAATATTGTGTGGATGTGTGTGGATGTGTTTAGACTGCTGCACCATGGCAAAATTTAAAAGGTTTGATATGCTAATGACATCCTCACTTTTGTATATAAACATGTGCAACAAAATAAATCCTACATTGCCTTACTAAAGTCCCTCAGAGTACAAAACGTGTTGGCTAAGAATAGGTTTTTTTTTCTGTTTTATATTTATATATATATATATATATATATATATATATATATATATATATATATATATATATATATATATATACACACACACACAGACACACACACACACACACACAAAAATGGAATTAAAATTATAAAATATTTATACCTATAAAGATGATTTTTGTTAAATGTATCTGTTGCTTTTAAGTGTGCTTCAATCAAGAGATCAGGATGGGCATCAAAGTGAACTATGGTGGTTCCTGAAAAAGGGAGGCGCTTTGAGCCAATGGCCCGGTGAATAAATGGTAGCACCTGAAGAAGAAGAAAAAAAAAAAAAATCAAAATTTTTTTTTTTTAAATCTCAATTTGCAACATGCAAGCTATCTATTGGGATCTTCTCCATTTTAAATGAAAAAAAATTAAATTTATAACTTTTTAAAAAATTGTTATTTATTACAAAAATAGATGCTTTTATTTAAGTAAAATTTAATTTTAAGTTCTTGTAATATGATAAGCACTATGATATCTGTTTTAGTTCAAATAATAGTTTGTGAATAATAAAACTGCAAATTGGAAAAAGTGTAATATCTTTCATCCTATATAAAAAAAATAAACATTTTCATACTGATAAACATGTAAAGAAAAATATTTACAGAAATATTATTGAAAAACTTTAAATTTTCATAAGAAAGGAAATTATTTTCTTTCAATTTTATAATTACAAATCCTAATAATTATAAGATTTAACCTGTTTTATAATCTTTAGTATTGAATGAAGATTCTTAGTTATTTTTCCGCAGTAAGATCATTAGGCTGATCATATAATTAAAGGAGTCATATGATAAAAACTGACATTTTGTAAGCAACAGTAAATCTACTGATTCCCCATTCAAAGTCTTCACATGATATAACTTGGAATTAAAAGAGCAAATGAGATTTCTGAACATTTGCTTTCTGCCTTTTAATTTTTGCAAAATTAATTACTCATCCATGGTGACATTTTTAATACACTTCTTCAGGAGTTTTCTGTCCAACAGCCAAAGCCACCAATTTTTGAAATAAAAAAAAAATCTCCAACTTTTACAGACTCTGAACACAAATAAGTCAGTCCTCAAACTCCCTCCAAAAGTGGCATATATTTCTGCATGCACAGAACTCTTGTTCAAAATGTCAGGAAAATTTTAAGAAGCCTTGCATAATTGTCAATATCTTTAAAAGGTTCTATTATAAAAACATCCAGATCTTAAAAAAAAATAAAAATAAAAATAAAAAAGATTAGTTATAAAATATTACAGAATCATCCTAGACATCTCCTACATAGCCCGCATCATCATAGAACACCAAACAAGAGATAGACCTGTTTGAAGACCTCATAACCACTGTCAAGTGGAAGCTGAAATGGTGTGGAAGCTGAAATGGTATGGAAGCATTATAAGAGCCAACAATCTTTCCACTGCCATCCTACAACTACAGATGAAAATATGCGCTGACATCATTGAGTGAAGTGGAAGATCCTTCACAGAAACTCAGACAGTGGCATGCAACAGAGATAAATGGAAGGAACTGGTTAGGTGCTCAGCTACCCCCAATGACCACACTTGATCATGAAACTGAAATGAGGATAATGACCCTTTTCTTAGCAAATGGTAAAACTCTTTCATTGCATCAATAGGAATATGATCTCTTGATTATCAATCTTTGGTCTTCCCTAAGTGATTCTGTACTTCATAATCTTGCACAGTGAAAACTTGTTGTATCCTTAAAGAAGGTTACAAACAGACAAATGTGGTACTCGAGTGAAAGGAACAACAATAGATTAAAAGAAAGAGGTTTATTGTAAAAGAGAATACACTACTGAAAGACATGGAATCAATTAGCAGGCTAGTAATTCCCAAAGCAAGTCCACCAGGGATGTTCTGTGCTTACTATATATATCTACTGATATAGTCAGTCCACATATGCAATAGGGAGTGTGGGACATTCCATTACAACAAAACTAATATCAATTACATTTGTGATAGTTTGTAAACTTTCACAGTGCAACACTGTGAACTTGAAGACTTGCAAAAAAAAAAAAAAAAAAAATTGTATGAAGTAACACAAACTTTTTTTGTTGCTCGACTAGATGAAGAAGAATGATACTCATATAATGAATGTGGCAACAGCAAATAATTTTAAAATCTGTAAATAAGAATTAACCAAAATACAGTAGCTTCTAACTTGGAAATTATCATCTGTATCATTCTAATATTAGGTAATACCAAAATTTAAGCTACAAAACCTTGAAAATGCATTTAAAATAATTTAAATATCTGCTTTTCAGTAAAATTTTGAAAGTTAATTTGTACAAAAAAGAAAATAATTTTATGCATTTCAATAAGGCTTTATTTAAGACATTTTTAAAATGTTCTTAAAATCAATTTATCATTAATCCATCATTTTAATTAAAAAATGATGACAGAAAATTAAAGACACTTTAAAAATCTCTTAAAAATCAGATATATATTCTAGCTATTAGTTTCAAAGATTAAATTTTAAAGTAATATTAAGGATTAACAAAATTTAAAAAAATATTACTGTATGCCTAAAATATAGTGAACACAGCAAGGTATATTCCATCTGTCAACAAGTTCTAAAATTAAATAGTTACCTCCTGCAATTCCAGCTTTTACAAAAAACTGACTCAAATTTAATTGAATACAAAAACCTAGAAGTACCAAAAGGAAGAAACTAGTTTCATTGATGTTTAAAAATAAATTTTTAACCTTCTATAACCAATAAGGTAGGAATATATTTTTTATTCTATAAATAAAATTATTAGTATATTTTTTTCTCTGAATCATAAAATAAAAAATGCAATAAAATTAAGAGATTATTTGATTAGAAAAGCTTCTAATAGAATTATTGAACCCCAGAAGTCTCCACCGCCACAAAAAAAAAAAAAAAATCTATCAGCAAGAGAAGAATATTTAACTATTATTTTTATCTCTGCGTCCCAGGTGACGGACCCCAGCTTCTAATTGATTTTATGTATAAAATATATTATAGTCTCTATTATCTTAAGAAATTATTTTTTGCTGAATAATGAATGTTTGTTTTCATTTTTTTAAAATTTATTTAGAATAATTTATAAACTTACAAAATTCTGTATTAATTTGTAGCTATCAAGTGATAGTGTTATTAAATTAAGACTGTATTTACTAATCATAAATGGAAAAGCTTACTCCAATTCAGTGATCCCCAATAGTTTAAAAAGAATTTTGAATTTATTTTATGTGTATAAACATGTTGATTTTTGTGACGTTATAAGAAAATAAGAGTAGTAAATATAGAAAAGTTCAAATTTATAGTTAATTTTCTAACATTTCCTCAACAAGCAGCTTCATAAGGCTATAAAGCCAAATTACCTAAAATTAAATAAAATTACATTGTTTAGAATATTTTTTTAGATATTTAAGATTATTTGGAAGTTAAAAAAATAATATTTAAAAAAAGCATTCTCATCAAGTAATTGTTAGTTATGTCCCCTTAGAAAAATTCCTAAACATAAGTGGGTATTCGGTAATCTTGAACCTTCATGTCCAAACAAAAAAAAAACAGTGTCAAAAGGACGGTTTTTCTCTTGACACCGCTATTATTTAATAGTAGTTAATACCTTCACTCTTCAGCAATGTTATTTTAAGAGGCAATGATTAGAATTAGAATTAAACCTAAACATGAGGATTTGCGACAAAAATATTATTTAAACACTATTTATTTATTAGATTGTTTATTTACAAGAATAATTTTGTATTTACTTTATTTACCATAAAAACTAATACAAAATGATTAAAACTAAAATAAAATGCAATGCAATTTTTATCATTTCATTTATCAATTTATAAAGAAATAAATATGAAAACAATTTTTATTCATGAATTAAATTATTAAAATATGTGAATTAACTATTTTTTTTTTTGTTACCATAGCATTCAAATCAAATTATTTGGCAATTAGCCGATGTTTTAGTAAAACAGTTTTACCAACTATTTCAATAAACAATAAAACAATCTAATAGTGTTTATTATTTTTGGTGTCAATTTTTCAAGAACAAAGAAAATGTATGAATTTACTTTCATTAGGTTTCGCTATTCATTTGTAAGATTTTTTTCCATCAAAGAAATTTGAAAGAAAATAATGTTTTACTTTTATTTTAAGCACAAAATTTCAGCCCAAATTATATTTTTAAGTTTTACTTTTAGTTTTTTATTGAATTATTTTTGTAAGGAAAAATTTTCAAATTTTTTTTATTGAAATATCTTCAAGGATTTTTTTAAATTCAAATCTATTATTTATCGCCACCACCCGCCAATTTTAATTAAAAAAAAAGTATTCACGATGTATCTAAACTAAAAAAAAATGTCTTTACAAAGTTTTCTAAACCTATTCATTTAGTACAATATTCATTCATTTAATGAATGAATAAGTGCTGAAAGTTTCATATCTGATAATTCCCTTACTTTTATTGCTATTTTTTAAAAACAGGGTTACATTTTTTTTTTCATTTCGGAGAAAAAAAAAACGCATCCTTTTTTTTTGGC
Source organism: Acanthosepion pharaonis (assembly GCA_903632075.3). NCBI lineage: Eukaryota > Metazoa > Mollusca > Cephalopoda > Sepiida > Sepiidae > Acanthosepion > Acanthosepion pharaonis. The sequence goes on from CAHIKZ030000495.1 coordinate 821,236, forward strand.
GGTACCTGTCCGTGTGTTTTAGTTCATTTTCATAACATTTTAGACCATATTTTATCTACACTACAGAGTTGTTTTTGTAATCATTTAATAATAATTAGTAGTGTAAAAATTATTTTAAAAAAATTAATTAATCCAAATAAAATTATTGAAACAATGTATTTTTTTTTATTTGAAACAGAAGTTAAAAAAGCAAATACTCTGCTAAGTAGTTAAGTGATGAGTGTCTGTGTACTGTAGTAAACTTACTTCAGTGACAACAGAGTAGGAAAAAAGAGGGATAGCTCTTAAAAATTAAGCGCACATTGTATACTACAAGGTGTTCAAAAAAAAAGTCGCATTATTAATTTGATAACCTCGTACAATTTTTTATATTTATTTACCAAATGGAATCGGGTTTCTGTATGTGACAAATTTTATTTAGTCGAATTATGGAAGATGATGTCAAGCAAATTTTCTCTGGTCTATTTCACAAAAGTGTATGTTTTCTTTCTACCACAATTGTCGCCCGAGTTTTTTTGGAGCACCTTGTAAGTGTACTTTTTCAGCAGACTATTCAAATCTACTTGTTTTTTTTTTTCTTCTTCTTCCGTGACAAAATCTTAAGCATTCTTGATCTAAGCTGCGATTTAAAATACTTTTTAAATTGAAATTATTGGATTAAAAATAAAATTTAATAAAATAGTACTGCCCTCGGTAGGTAAGTGCAAGTGATGGATAGGCAAAAAAAAAAAAAAAAAAATTGCCAAAAATTATAAAAAAATATAAAATTATACGTTGCGCCAATACAAAAATTAACACTTTAATTAAAAAAAATATTAAAATATATTTAAAAAAAATTAATTTTATACTTAAAAAAAAAAAAAAAAAAAACCAATGGAAAGTTTAAAAATAAAATTTAAATGAGTTATTTTGCCGAGCGAGTAAACTAGGATTTTATTTTTTACTCTTTTTACCTCACAGAAATTTATTTTTATTCTTGTTTATTACTTTTGGTATTAATTTATAAAACACACGATAACCCCGCTTCTTCGATTTTTTTAAAAATAAAACAGGAAAAATAAACATGATAAAAAATGTATACATGACGTAAAAAAGTATAAGTTAAAATAAATTAAATACTTATGCTTTGAACGTGTACAGAAGATACAAACAAAAAAGCTGTTTCATTTAACTTAAGTTACTAATAATAATAAGTTATTGTTTTATTGAAAAAATTTAGTCTAGAGTTGAGTACTACGGTTTACGGCATTTTTTTTTTATAATTGACTTGACATTTGGTAACAACTTACTTAAAAGATGCTAGAGATCTATTTAATTGAACGTCTACTATTGATATCTAAACTTACTTTATCATGATCATCAACAATATAGACAGGTAAAGCCGATTTTACATCTGCCATGCCACAGCTGCTTTTAAATTACGCTCGAAGGCAAATCGTTCTTGTACAGTATTTGTGAATGCCTTAATTCATTTTTCACAAGCTGAAGAGTTCACGCTAGGAGTAGATAAGCAGAAGATGCCATTGTCTTTAATTGTGATTTGATAAAAATCAGAGATTTAAAAAAGGAAAAAAAAGTGGTTTGTTTTGGTGTGTTCGAATGGGCAATAAATAATTAATGTCAGTTTTTCTAATGTTCATATTGCAACTAACTGGTAATCCTTGAATGCTACAGACAAAAAACGGTTTTTATTTCATCTTATTTTTAATTTTTTTATCCAATATGTTTTTCACTCAGTGAACGTTTTTGAGTCAAGTCAAAAATTTTGACTGAGTCTCAGAATTGTAAAAAAAATCATAAGAGGTTGTAAGGTTTATAACAGAACTCTGCGTAAATAATTATAAACCCCCTACAAAAATACTCATAAAAAAATGAGAATGTCACGTGTTTGGGTGTGTAAAGGAGAAAAGTGGGGTCAATTCTCATTTAGTTTATGAGTGAATGAATGATAATTGTTAATTATTTTTGACACTAGAAATTATTATTTTTTAATTTTTTATGGACACAGTGATAGTATTTTTTATTTATGTATTTCTTTATGGAATTGTCAAAGGCCCCATCCATATCATTAGAAATTTAATGTTTTGTTTTGTAAGGTTGTAGTCAATGTACTTGTCTGCGGGAAATTTGCCTTGGTTTTCCCACATGAAAGGGTTCAACGTTAACCGTTAAAGGTTAAAAAGGTGACAGAATCGATAAAAGCAACAACAGCTTGAAAGTTTAGAGCGAGCAATTCTCTCTTTTAGGTGGAAGAATAAAGACTCAAATTCTTGCTCGGAATATAACTGTGGCGGACCCCCTGGAGGGGCGCGCGATATGAAACCACGACCCGAAGGCCCCGTATCGTAGATGATGATGAGGTCACAAAAGGTCCGTTAACGCTTTTCGAATTAAAGACGTGACATCTGACAATGTGAAACAAAAAATGGACAACAGAACGAGGATATGTATGATTAATTCTAAGTTTATTTATAAAGGAGAGGCCGTATTGGTCTGGCAATCGTGGTAATGGTAGTCGGACTGGTCGTGTTGATGGTTGGACTGAGGTGCAGACGTTCCGGTCATGTCGACGGTCGGAAAGAGATTGCGGACGTTCCGGTCGTGTCGACGGTTGAACGTTAAGGTCGACGACGAGATGTTGAGGTGCGTACGTTCCGGTCGTGTTGACGGTTGGACGTTGCGGTGTAGGCATTGCTGGTCGAAGTCGGTGTCGAAACCTCCCGTAGTAATTACAACCAAGAGTATACGGGGATGGTTGGTCGTTGCAGATAATCGCTGCTGGTACTCGTCGGTAATCGTTGGTCGCTGCTGGTCGTTGCAGGTGATCGCTGATGGTTAGCTTGGTCAAGTTTCGGACTGGACGTGTCAGGCAGGAACGGGGAGCTGGCGTTGCGATGAAGTAGTCGGTATCGGCGACGGCATCTGGTCAGTTCTGGGAAGCTTGCGTTGCGATGTTGTTGGGCATATTGAATGTCTGGTGCTGGTGTTGCGTGTCTCTGGTCGAGTCCAATATCGAAACCTTCCGTAGTAATCATAACCGTAATGTACGGGAAAAGTTATGGACGACGTGCAGGCACCCAGTAGGGACGGAGTGCCGAGAGTCGAACATAGGCAAGGAGCCAGAAGTAAAAGGACGAAGTAAAGAGAGAAAGAAAGGTAGATCCTACTCGCGTCCATTTGGCAGACAAAAAAAAAAAAAAAATGGAAGTGTAACTTAATACGCAGCCGGGGTCGGCGTCCTGGCCACAAAGGCCAGGAGCCTGCGTACCGTTTATCTATTGTATATAAAAATACAATTATGGCACAAGGCCGAAAAAGGGGAGGGGTTGTGGCTGATCTTCACTAACTATCTTATACCTAGGTAATCCGATTCACGGCCCATTCACTCATTACAATTTGCCCATTTATAAAAACTCGTCCGTCACCAATCAATCCTCCATATACTATAATACCACATCATCTCAAGGTGAACCTACGAAACGTGCCCTGTGCCATAAAAATTTAATGATAATAAATTATATATACAATTCTAAAGATGATAAATGAAAGGGAAGGGAGATGAACACAATAAAAAACTAAACATGAACAGAAAGTGAACTAAACATAACTGATGTTAGTAGGGTCCGTTCTACCCTCAAGAAGGAGAGAGGCCGCTGTATTCTGCCCATTGGACAAAACCAAGAAGCTCTCTCACTAAGAGAGTTGGAAAAGGAGAAAATATATACGGACATGGGAAAGAAAAAGCTAACCCAGTCGAGATAAAAAGGGGCCAAAACAAACTGGGGAGATTGGGAATCTCAAATTGGATCATAACCAAAGATTCAGCCGGGAACAGGCCAGGAACAACACTTAATCGCATTAACTAGGTACACAAAAGCTTGTCTAACTTAATCAAGGAGAGTGCTCCGCAGGAAACCACCCCGATGTGACGTAGGTTGACCTAAAAGAGAAAATCAAGGTTAGCCCCGTTCAAACGAACCAAGCTAGCCTCAGTCACCCACCTTTCGCTGAAGACTGTCAAATGCAATCGTTTTCTCTCAGTTCTAATCTTCATCTTGAGCTGATGCTTAAAGAATCGGATCAGATCCTGATGAGAAAGACGGTTGCCTCGCAAGACTTCCTCCATTTCCGTCGTCCAAATCACCATTCGGACCGTGGCCAGAAACACCATTCGTTTCACACTAGAATACGGGGGCGATACATTGTCGCAGGCGTATGCGCGATCCATGAGCACGAGCTTTTCGGGAGCGAGACGAGCTACCAGCTTACCGACATGGTCCCATAAGGGGCGGACCCGGGGACAATGGTAGAAGGCGTGCGAAGCCGTTTCTTCCAAACCAAGGTCACACCGTTCACAGTCTGGCAAATCTGCCAAGCCCCATATGAAGGCCTTGTCATTGAGAGGCAGCCGATTCCGAGCCAGTCGCCAGGTAAGCGAAAACTCAGGGTTACTGAGATAAGCCGCCGCTGGCGCCCAAGACCAGAAAGAGCGAAACTCCTCCTACGACCAGCCGATGCGCTCACATAGAGATCCTTCGCGGCCCCCTCCACAAAATAACGATAGAAAACCCTCCTAGGCCGTGAAAGGTTACTGGACTGAGGAATGATCGTCAAGGCGGGACGACACTCGCGAAGAAAATCCGATTGATTCCGGGGTATACAATGGCGCTCAACACGCGAGATGTGGGGACTGATAATAAGGAAAGGAAACGTGTCCGTAACAATTCCTGCCATAATCGAATCTCCTGTCAATGCGCAGCGTAAGAAAGCTAGCCTCGAGGCGAGTTTGTGGCTCACCAAGTGCAGCATTTCCAGCCCCTCATGACACGGTCGTTGTGCACAGGCTTCTCTGTTGACCTGACGCTTGCGTCCCCACCACAAAATGGAGGATAGCGAGCGCTCCTTACAGAGAGGAAGTACGGACAATCGATAAAGGACAATCGAGAAAACGTAAGTGGCACACGCCTCCGCTATGCCCTTCAAGGACAACCTCCGTCGACGCCAAGTCTGACCGGCCGCGTCGACCTTTGCTCGTACTTCAGACTAATTTTTCTCCAGCTGGAGATCGGGTCCAAACCACACTCCAAGAATGCGGACAGGACCCTCCGTTCAACCGAAGGGCCCCGGAAGATCGACCCCCTTCTAGACACCTAACCGCAAGCCGGACGACTTGTCGCGGTTAATCTTGGTCCCTGTCACCTTTTAGTACCGATCAAGTGTCTTCAGTACCACCACAATGTCTCTGCGGCACGATACGAAAGCAGATACGTCATCGGCGTACGCGGAAACCCTGGCTCGAGCTCCTCCAGGAACGGCGATTCCACATAGGGCCGGCCTGCACACCCTGTCCCTCAGCCGGCGAATGAGAGGCTCCAACGCCAAAGCATAAAGTAGGGGCGACAGTGGACAACCCTGACGAACCGATCTAGACAGCGCAAAAGCGCCCGACAGCTTCCCGTTCACCTGTACCACAGCATTTGGGGAGCGATACAGGAGGCTAATCCAGCGGCAGAAGTCGGATGCAAATTCGGCGGCCGGCAGGAGAGCCGCAAGGTAGCGATGGTCAAACCTATCAAATGCCTTGGACTGATCTAAATTGATCAGCGCGGCTTTATCGTCGTCTTTTACACCCTCTATGATCGTGCGGAGCAGGTTGCTCTGAAGTGTTCGGCTCCTCACAGAACAAGTCTGCTCCGGACCCAACAGAGACTTGGCAACAGACTGCAGACGCAAGGAGCCTGCGTACCGATCATGAATTCGGCGAGAAGTCGCTCTGTTATGTTATGGAACACCAACAACAGACATGGTCTCGCAAAAATGCTAAAAAAATCTCTCTAAAAATGAGTTGAGATTTGCTACGATAAAACAAAGGTCTACAAATGATAAGAGGTGTATTACGACTAGTTTCGTAACACAAACGGAACTAAAAAGTAATTAGCTCAATTCTAAAACGAAATGAGACTAAGTTACCAGCGTGTAGGGAACACGATCAAAAGGTTACGGTCGAAGAGTTTTGTTCTCTTTCGTTTTAGGGAGCGGACAAAGGCGGCTACGACATAATATAGAAGAATAAAATGTTTATTTACATACACAAAAAAGGTAAAGAGATATATACAAAATATGAGAGTTTAACATACTGCTACCACTTCTCTTTCAATCTCAATTTTTGTGCAAATCTGTGAAAAAAGTGGATCACAGAGCATTGATATTTTTCTCACTTCTCATTGGTCAGTTAATATTAAAATTATGTTCTCGCCTACGTCTGTACAACGCCTACACGTTATTCAAAACCATTTTCCATCAAAAATCAGAAAAACTTTCCGGGGCCGATCACGAGATTACGTTGATTATAAATACCAGACACAAGTTCGTTCTCTCTCCCTTTTTGATTTCTCTAGCTTACTAAAATGTAACTGTTTAGTGTATGAGAACTCGTGTTTCGAACCTTTACAGGCGGGCGCTATGAAAACATCGCACACGCACACATATACGTACGTACGGAAAATTAATTACAAACATTGCGAACATTACAGAACATACAAGCAATAACATATTACGAATAGTCGACTACAAGCAATGGAAACTAATTAAACATAACGGAACATTTATTCCTTTAACTCTTCTGAAGCTAAAAGTTTATCAATATATTCTCAGCTTTCCAAAATTCTTTCAACTTTTAGCATTCCACACATTTAAATTTATTCTCAACAAATCATTGGTTAAAAAAATAATGCAATGCAATTACTATATGTCTTCTTAAAAAAGTGAAAAATTTTGTGCAAAAAGTGGATCACACAGACCTTGCTATTTTTCTGACTGATGATTGGCTCAATAATAATAAAGACGCCTACGCAATTGTAGCGTACGTACCAAATATAGCGTCGGGTCGATTCATTAAATGTATCAGGAACACCAAATATATAGGTACTACTACTATTTATATTAATGATTCTTCCACGTACAGGATTCAAAAAATAATAGCAACAACCCCAATTTGTTAACCAACAAATATATATTGAATAAAATGCAACAAGCAGGAAATAAAATCGTATTCACAATGTAGATTAAAGAGAAGGAAGTTCTTTCCCTTTGACTGTAGATTGATTGTAATCAACTGTTTGAAGATAGTTCTCTTGTGAGATAAATGTTCTGAAATAATTGTTAGAGCAAAGTTTGCATGTGAAGAATGAATAACACCAAGAATACAATTGCTTGAAATGTGTTGTGAATAAACTGGTTTGAATCAACAAAGTTCTGGTTGATTGTGCTTGGCAAAATCAGAGACAAAATGTTAGTTTGTAGTTACTAAATTCTGTGTCTGTGTGTACGTTAGAGTGTGATGAGCAAGATCATGGATTTGTGTTGACGGCTGGGATCTTACTGGATCTTACTGGCGACTTGCGAAAAGTCGCCCTATTTAAGGAAAAACTGGTAGGCTCCCACGGAACCGTGGGAAAACTTGATCTTACATAAAAATATGTGATTGATTAAAATTAACCAATCACTGCACTCACTTACTAAACAGAATAGGTAAGTATGCTCAGAACCAAAAGATTCAAAGGAACGACTGCGATGATTATATTGTCCTATACAAATTGTTTATTAGCCAAAGGTGAATAAAAGTAATTTATTGGGTGGGAAAAACCAATCGCTATAAAGTGTTTAACGTCTCCTGTTAATACCCAATAATCATTAATCAATAATGGATTATCCTGTTTCGATCGCGTGAAAATAAAATGATATATCAAAGACGCTACTTGGTTTCAATGAAAAATAGCAACCGCTAATCCAATATCGTCTGTCTTTTGAAATGGAAATATTTTTGAACAGCAAGTCTGGAGCCATTTGTGACACAAAACTTAAAATAAATACCAGCATTCGAACGTATTCCCATCAGTGATTTTTTTTAATTTTTAAAATCAAAAAATTTATCGATGCCAAAAAGAAATTTTTAAGAGTTTATTACAGTTTTTAAAACTCTTCACCAGCAAGAAAGTCTTAAAAAATGTCATCTGAAGAATAAAAGTTTTCGAACAGAAATTACAGTCTTTTCAGGATATAATTCAAGAAACTTTCTGACTCAGTTCTATTCAACAGAATTTGCTCTTTCATTTTCTCCTAACGGCAAGATTTATTGTATTTATTTTCAGAAACAAAATTAAATTTCATTTAGTACCAAACAGAAACATTTTGAAACATCAAGTAATAATATAAGTTCCTCTTTTACCAAAACACATTCTCACAATATTAATTTACATAAAAATAATGAAAAACTATTTAATGAATAAAGAACATTTGTTCTTTTAAAACAAATTTAAAAATTGTGAGACCAGATAAAAAATTTTCATCCATTTGTTTGTATATAAAAGTTTTAAATAATTAAATTCATAGTTAAGGTAGAAAGACGCATAATAAACATTGATGTCTGCTTTTTCATTGTAAAATACTGTACCAAAAACACTGTTTTGAAGGAACATTATAAATCATTTTAATTTATTCAATTAAATTATTGATATTATTCACATGTTTATCTCATGGTCAGCTAAATATTCTGAGCAGTTTATTTTTGATAATTTTTATTATTTCTATATAAATTTTTTGAAAAAATTATTACCACCATGATTGTTGTCATCTTTATATTTTTTACCACCAATACATTTTTTACCATACATAAAGTTAAATATTTTTGGAGGAGTGAAATTTTTTCCGTCCACGCGATAAACATCATCTGCGTCCTGTATAAGACAATAAACTACATCCGAAAGTATATGACCAAATAGCTTTTTTGATTAATTTTCAAACTTATTCAACTGTTGTTCTCAGGTTCACCCTAACTTGGGGTGGTAGCACATTTTAGTGTTCAGCTATCATTAACCCCAAACTGATTCAAACATTTTGAAAGTGTAAAAATAGTATCAATATTAAATTATTACCTATTTTTGAAGAGAAAAATATATCAACAATACATTATTCCAGCAATACATTAAAAAAAATTACCAGCAATACATTTTTTAAAAAATTTAATTATCAATACAAAGAAAAATATTACCAGCAATACATTTTGAAGATTTAATTCTTTTGTTTTTAAAAATACAATATTACTTCATTCTGTATTTATAATTTTATGCTTGTATATATATATATATATCATCATATATATCATATATATATATATATATATATATATATATATATTCAAGAATTATTCACACAAAAAACAAATCCAATGGTTAATGATTTAATAATGAGAAATCCATCGTCGCCTCCCCAATTCAAATAATATACAAAACCTCCGAACATGATGGTCTTGAATGAAAAAGATCCTTTGTTTCTATAAATTTCTGACATCATTAGTTCTTATTTTTGTTACAAAGAGATTTTCGTCTGTTCCCACAGAATCTTTTAGGTATGGAATAGATGTTGTTTTGTTTTTTCTCTTAGTAAGAAGAGGACAGGGAAAATATATGTATTGTTGTATCGAAAATGCTATTCCAAAATGAGTTATTGTTTTTGGAGCGTGCAGTAGCAACCTGAGTTTGATTTTAAATGTTTTTTACAGTTATCGTTGTTCATGTACAAATATGGTGATAAACGAATTTTTTTACTGGTAAATTTGCTTTCAAGGTGTCATCTTTTGTTCAGGGTTTCTCAGTAATGTTTCTTATTATCTTAAAAAGTCGAAACAAAAGTCTTGAAACAATGTATTTGGATTCAATAAAACGAAGAATCAATAAAACAAAGCCAATGAACGGTTTAATATATCCTTTTATATTTTTGTATATTTGTTATAAAAAACCGTTTTATGTTTGTTATGGCATTATATAAATTTTTTGGCTTTTTGCGTAAAAATGTGTTTAAGAGGTCAGTGAAATCGACATATCTCGGAAGAAGAAAAAAGGGAGAAGAAAACGACAAGAAAAACTTAAACAAAGCACAATTTCATGAAGGTTCAAGAAAGACGATCACTTAATAGAAAATATTTATCTGAGGGCCTCACAAAAAGGCTTGAACAAATAAGACTAAATGTTCTTAAGGTGTTAACTGATTAATTAAATAGATTTTTCAGAGCTCATTTAAGGGGGAAAAAATGGGATAAATATTTTATTTTTGCAGATTGAGTGAGTTTATAGAACGACAGGGATTTCTGATTGCACCTCCTTTCAGATCTCAATTATTTTTAAAAGATATAAATGACGTTCTGTCTTTAGAAGTATATGTTAGATTTATTATTAAACAGGTCCCGGAGAAAAATATTCAAACTATGGTCTGACCTGATGTTATCAGAGACGATGTCAAAATTCAACTTCATTTTTTCGGTTCATAGAACAAAGTATTTATCGAGTTTAGAATAAATATAAAAATAGAAAACGCGGGAAGAACTCAAAATTGCTTTACAGATTTGAGGAATATGTGGCACAAGAAATTTTGTCAGAAAATATATTCTTATCTCTGATAATAATCATATTTGGGAGCTGGTTTTTGGAAGTCAAGGGTCCGACAAATTATGAGCGTTACCCCTGTCCTGATTTTATGACACCATAGACAGGGCAGGGGTGGTCAAACATCCTTTTATAGCGTTCTGCAGTTCGTTCGTCAAAAAAATATACGGAATCTCTGATAAGGATCAAGGCTTTGAGAGTCATATTTGATTGCAAGGTTGAAAGTTGGGGCTAGATCAGAAAAGTGGCTTGAACGTGAACTTGTAATATATTGTAGTAGTGGTTCTCAAATTAAATTCTAATACGTCTTCCAGATCTTGTTGTAATATTCTTTTTTGTTGTTGCTTGTGATGGAATGTTATCTGCTTTACTGGATGTTTGTTCACCCGTCTTTTGTGCAGGTTTTAAATGTGAATGATCACACTTTCCAGTTTGTTGTAAGAATTACTTATAAGTACGTTTAATCCTATCAATAGCAATATTTTTTTTTTCAATGCTGAAGTACTTGTCCATTTTGCTGATAACTTGGTATGGGCCTAAATAGTTTGGACTCAAAGGGTTTGAGAAAATGAAAATTTCATTAAATATATCTATATCTTACTTAAAATAAAACGGAAAGGTTGTGTGTGTGTGTGTGTGTGTGTGTGTGTGTGTGTGTGTGTGTGTGTGTGTCTGTAACTTTTTATATGTTGGATCGATTTTTTCCTACATTTTTAGCCAGATTAAAACAAAACTTCACAGGACTACATAAAATTACCTTTGTGGTGGTTCTAAGAGAAAAAAACAATAAAAAAAATACAGTTGTTTTTTTAATAAAATCAATTTGAAAACATTGATTAAGACACATCGTGAGAATGAAAGGGGAGATTTCACCCACGAAAATGTAAACAAAAGAGCATAGCATGATGAAAAAGACGCCGAATTTGACTAAAAACAAAATTTTATCGTCTAATGTTCATATTATTATTAAAGAGGAAAGATCAAAGTATTTTGGGGGTATTTTTTATTTTTTAATCGTTCCTAAAGGTTCGTCTGAAATTTTCAAAAAAATATTTTTTTTTAGGTCAAAAAAAAGGGCAGATAATCATTTTCAATCATTTTTTCGATTTGATAAAAAAGATTAAAATCTCGACTTTGATATTCTTTAAAAGTCAATTATCATTTTTTCAAAACTGATTTTAATGGGAAAACAGATATTATACTGTTTATTTAAAATATTTTGAACCAAGCTTAACTTAGCTTCTGCGCCGAAAAATGTAATTTGAAAATAAATGGGTTCAGGTCATAACCTTTCGCGTCGCTTGACGATTGACGAAAGGCACATTCATGACGTTTTGATAATTTACGGGAGGAGAATACTTTCTACGGATGGAAGGAAGTGAAATTATTTAAGTGAACAAATTATTTACCTTGTTACTTTTTGTTGGGGCGCACCCACCTTCTAACTAGTAATGGACTGGTCCCTCTTATATAAGTCAGCTCTGGAGAGAGAGTGACAGAGCGTCAAAGAGAGCGTCAGTGTTAGCAGTCCAGATAAGCTTACCCGGTACATACCGTTGGACTATAGACTTTGGATATTGTTTCGTACTAACCAACCTTCGTTCTACTAATCACTCTATTGTTAATTGCTTTTATGAATATACCAGTATTTTCCTCTACAACTGTGTTTGTCTTGATTCATACACCGACACACGGGAAACTCACAACATCTCAACACTTTTAAGGAAAACTTTCAGCGCTCTAATTTTTTATTTATTTATTTATTTTTTGTACTTAGCTTTCATTTTTACGTTTACGATGCTTTATGGAAAATATAAAGAAATTAAAAAATAAGACTGTTAATAGTGAGATTAAATTTCATAAGTAAAAGGTATCTAATTAATTTAGGTACCTTTCTTATGAAATTTTATCAGAAGTGTACATAAAATACTATAATTTTATGTACATTTATTACATTTTACTGTGTTATTTGTATTTGCATTCATTTTATTATTAATTTTGATATTTCATTTATGGAAAAATGTCATAACTGAGATTAATATAAAAATAAGATCATATAAATTAAAGTTTAGCAGTAGTTAAATTTCATAAGATGATACTGTTACTTGTAGGTACCCTTCTCAGTTGAAATTGAAAACTCAAATTAACTTCTCCATACGTGTTTCGCAAAAGTAAAGGGCTTAACAGCGGAGAACAATGCTGAACTCAAATAATGCAACTAAATTGTATTCTGGTTGGTCTTCCGTACTTGATAATTACTGTCCGACTATAAACACAAAAATTACATTTCTTAATTACCATGGCTAATCTGATTGGTCCAAATTATACAATTTTCAAAGCGCTAGACAATGAAAATCTCACACGGACATTTTGAAAGGTTGATGTTGCTTTTAACTAATGTTAAAATATTTTAAAAATTCAATTTGAACATTTTTTAAAAATCTTTTAAAATTAAAGAAATAAGAAATAATTGTATTAAAAATTCAATTTTCATTGAAAAAATTTTTTGCTTTCAGAAAATATTGTCCATATTCATAAAACAAATTAAAACAAATAAAAGCATTTGAAACTAAATAATATATTTGTTTTATTGAGTTTTGTATGTTACAATTCACAGATGATTTTCAGGTACGTTGGCCAAAAAAAAAAAAAAAAAAAAAAAAAATGATTTGCATTCTTCAAAAGCCTTGTGCTTTTAACTATTGTAATCACTAAAACCGATGGTCTCGAATTTCTAGAGTTTTTCATAAAATTAGTTATGGGGGTGTTAATAAATAAAAAAAAAATATTTCTGCCATAACTTTAATAAAAAAAAAAATATTTATAATAATTTCGATCATCTGTGAATAGTTTCTGAAAGTTTCATTAACATCTGACAATTATTTTTATTTTTGCAAGATTTTCAAAATTAATGTGTGTAAATACAAAAAAATGCGCTAAAAATTATCTATGTTATTTACTACCCTTGTTGCGACAAAGAGAAACAAGGTTTTTTAAATCAAAATTTAGAATATTCTAAAAAGATGGAAAAATTTTTAAAAATAATTAAAAAAAAATTTAGTCTATCCTCTTCATAAAAAAATAAGCATTTTGACGATAAAATTTTGTTTTCATAAACTTTGGCGTCTTTTTCATCAGACTATGCTCTATGTTTTAGCGATTCCGTGGAGTGACTTAGGTTAAAAAACCCAGGTTGTTTATGTGTGTGTGTGTGTGTTCCTTTATATATGGGATCGGATTTCTTACATTTTTCAGCCGATAAAACAAACATCCACTTTTTTTTTTCGGCAGGTAGTATTTCTTATTGTCTTGCACACTTTTTTCTTTATTTACATTCAGAATGCTTTAAAAATTCCATTTACAAGACAATTGTTTATAATAAAATTCTATTCACCAATCGATAGACTCATAACGATTGTAAACTTGAAAAGTTTCACCATTACACACATGGGAGAGAAGTGTATGTTCTCACCAACCACAAGCCACTTGTGTCAATCTGCCAGAAACCACTAGCAAAGACACCAAAAAGTCTCCAAGATCTACTGCGTGGCCAGCAGTATGATTTTTCGATCAAATACAAGCCGTGAAAAGAAATCCCGCTTGCGGATGCACTATCGTAGGTGTCCACAGATAAACCAGAAGCAGAACTCATAATTGCTATTCGCAAATTCACTTCATCAAAGACCACAGGCTAACAAAGATTAGGTCTAAGACACGGGAAGACCCTACAAGGAAAACACTAGCTGAGGTTATTGCCATGGGCTGTCCCAGCGACAAAAGACGCTCTAAAACCGTTTTTCGATAACAGGGACGAATTGGCAGCACAGGATGGACTGATCCTAAGAGGACAGAGAATAGTCATTCCCCTCAATATGAGATAAGAAATGAAACAAAAAGCATATGCTGGCTACCTAAGCATAAACTCCTGTCTCGGAAGAGCGAGGGACCTGATATTCTGTTAAGGTATGCCAGCGGAAATACGACTACCTGCGCAACATATGCAGATTGTCAACTAGCAGAACCCCTTATAATCACGGAGGCACCCAAAAGACCCTAGCAATGAGTCTCTGCAGACATTCTCTCATTGGGCGAAAAGGATTATCTAGTCACAGTGGACCAGCGCAGTAACGTCTTTGAAGTTGACAAGATGAAAAACTCAACCATACATGCAGTAATCAAATGCTTAAGACGTCATTTTGCCAGTATGGCATACCAGAGACTCTTTCCTCTGATAATGGACCCCAATTCTCACGTAATGCATTCCGGAAGTTCTCGAGCAACAGTCAGGCTAATGGCACGGCGGAAGCTGCAGTCAAAATTGTGAAACAACTAATGCGGAAATGTAAGGCTACAGGCGGTAACCTACTACTAAGGCTGTTAAACCTTCGCAACACTGAACCAGCACGACACAAAGATATTTCGGTCACAAAGTCCATGATGCCAGCTGCAGAAACTATACTGAAACCCAGCTATCCGTACTCATAGGAGGAGGCACAAAATAAGGAAAGCAGGAAATTGAGACAACATAGCACAAGGAAAGAACCACAAAAAAAAAAATGATGGCCGATCATACGAAATTGAGAAAACGAACGGACAGAGATACCGTAACAACTGGCGGTTTTTGCGCCAAACAACATAATCAACACATTCATTCCCACGACAGCAACTGGCACCGGATGACTATATTCAGTCAGACGGAGAAAATCTCACCTCTGACAAAGAAATAATCAGAAAGAATTAAGTGAAATCAGAAGGAAACCCGTAGCCGAGTAAGACGCCAATGCGAAAACGATCAGGTCGAGTCATAAAAAGACCTGCGAGATACCCTGAATGACAGTACTCACTCCATTTCAAACACCCCCACACCATTAACAACTAAACCAGCAATGCTCTTTCTCCCCATAAGGCGGGGGATGTTACGTGTAGTCCCTCTCCCTGTCCCCCTTTATATTATAACCCTTTATTTGGTTATCTCTCCGAAACGGAGAAGCGCACTTCCTGTAATGATGACTAAACAATAAAGTTGTTATTATGCCTAGCTCATTTATCGACTTCATTAATAACAAATACATAACGTAACACCTGTGGAACGTTTCTTGATTTTCATTTCAATCTTTTCTCATAGAGCAAAGGATCTGTAGAATTAGATTTCTACATTCTCTGTTTTAAGCCTGTTAAAAGAGGATCACAGTTAAGTATTCTCAATTTGTGCTGAACCCATTAAAATCGGCTCCAGAGTTCAGTACAAAACAACACTTTCTGATTGGTCCATAAATAATAATGTCATGTTTCTGTCTACGTCCGTATGGTTGACCTCAAGTTGACCTATTCAGAGTTCAACACGCCAAAAATTTGTACTCTTTCGAGCCTCCCACGTGATCAAGTAAACTCATAAATATAAAACTTCGAGGCGACTTGGTTAAAATAATCAACTCGTCACACGAATCCATGAGACCCAACTTCCTCGCTTAAAGTTAATTTTTATTAACATCAACCCGGCTTGTGGAATTCAATTTCCTTTCGACATCAACTCATCTAGTGGCGAATTCAACTAAGACGAGATTCAGAAACCGACTCACTCAATATCTTAACGACATAAAGGAAATCGTAACTATATCAGTCAAAGCGAGACAACTCTACAGTAAGTCAAGCAATCTATTTCATTCAATTTCACCATCAATATAAACTGTTTGATTCCTTACCAGAGCTATAGAATAATACCTTTTATATTACCCTTGATCACACAACCAAGAACTCTAAAGTGTTTTAAACAACTTTATTATATCGTGTACTTGTTAATTTGTATTTTGTCACTGATACAGATTGGCTAACCCACTACAGATATACCAGACACCGTTGTGGATTTTCTTAATGAGAACAAGATTCCACTATCAAACTATTGTGGCCAGCCATGCTTCAAATATGTCTGGACGATATGCTGGATTGCATGCATGGATTCATCAACTCAATGAGTCTGCCATATTTGTTCCCTTGTACTGGAGACAGCCTGAACTTGGTGGAAGTAAAAGCAGCAGAGTGTTGTCTACAGACTAAAATTCTTTGACTTTATTTAGCACCTGTATTCATTTTTGCTGGTTCTACTCATTGTTGTAATGTATTGATATCATTATGAAAATATTTTGTGGCCAAGTGTCTGTCTGACACACTATGGTCAGCACATTTTGTTGCTGGATTCTGTATAAGCTGACAACGAACAGCAAATGAATACCAGACGGGAGGCAGAAGGATTGACCAAAAATTGGAGAACCTGAAAAGAATCTTTCTCATAATTCTTTGGAATGACATGCTAGAAAGAATGAACAAAACAAACAAGGTCCTGCAATCAAAGAATGTGAACATCGTTGTTGCCACGAATCTTCTTGAGTCTATGAAAACCTATCTTCAGGAAACTAGAGACAAATTTAGTGAATATGAATTCAAATTTAGGAGTATGTGTCCAGATATAGATTACAGGAAAAAACGAGAACGAAAACGAAGTGTGCGTCTTAATAGACATGATGGATCAACAGAAAAGGTACTTCTCATTAAAACCGAAAATTTCAAGGTGGAAACTTTTTTCCCTATCCTGGACACTCTAACCTTTGAAGATCACTGCTAGCCTCTCTTTCTCGATCTGTGCATATCTCCCTTCAGTACTGGATAGAGAACGGCTTGCATATGCAATTGGTCGCTCCTCTTGTATCAGGGCTGCTCCCAACCCATACTCACACGCATCATTCTCAAGTGTGAAATCTTTGTGTGGATCATAGTAGGCAAGTACAGGGGCTCTGCTTATCAGGTCTTTGATACTGTCAAATGCTTGTTGGGACTCTGACCATGTCCATGTGACTTCTTTCTTTGTCAAGTTATGGAGAGGCTTTATAACTGTCGTGAGGTTTTGGATAAACTTCCCGACATAATTGATTATGCTAAGAAATCTGTTTCTGGGGCTCCCCATGCCGCGAACGGTCGTCACTTTTTCAGAGTCGACTACAATACCCTCCCTGGTAATGCGATGTCCCATGAACGTTATTGCATCCAATCCTACTTCCAGTTTCTCAGGGTTGAGCATGACTCCCAGTGTGTGGCATTTTTCCAACAGTACCCGAAAGTGCCTATCATGTTCTTGGTTCGTGCCCCATACAACCAAATGATCAGCAATAATGACGACCTCTTCCATATCTTGGAAGTGTTCCAACATACTTTTTGTGAAATATCTCAGCTGATGAGTTCAGCCCAAATGGCAGCCGCCGCCAACGAATACGTCCAAAGCAGGTTTGAAATGCTGTGAGGTCACTGGGCGCCTCGTCCAGTTTAATGTACCAATAGCCTGATGATAAATCAGCCTTAGTGAAGATTTTGGCATCCTTCATTTCATAGAGCACATCTTCCAGTATGGGTGTGGTATAATGCTTCCGCATGAGTGACTTGTTCAGCTCGTCGTGATCAAGGCATATTCTTAGAGAATCATTTTCCTTTTAGTTATCACCAAGTGGCAGACCCTTGGTGTGGGTCTCTCTACTGGGTCGATGACCCCCACCAATTTATTAAGTCTCTTTAGTTCTTGCTTCAGCTGAAGCTGCACTGAAATGGCTGTTCTTTGGTTATCCATCACAACGGGAACGGCGCCAGGTTTCACTCTTAGTGCTGTCATTCCTGGTAGTTTGCCTAGCTTGTCGTCAAATACCTCCTTGAATTCAGCATCCAGAGCAACAGCTGCCATACGGTGAAAATTCTTCTTCTTTATTTTCATTAGGTCCACTTGTTCACTTGTTCGAAGGCTCAGCAGAGGCTGACAACGATCGTCATCTTTAAAGACAAGGAACTCGACTGAGTATTTTTTCTATGTTTTAGGGTTTTTATGGTCGTTCGACAGACCCCGAGTCGTATCACTAGGGCCTTGTTCCACATCGAGAAGACCCCATTATATGGTTTTATTTCTCTAGAAAATTTTGCTGGAAGCATGTTGACCGTTTCCCCAGTATCAATTTGAAAGAGACTTATTTCTTATCCAGCATCATAATGCATCTCTCAGTTTTTTCTTTGTTACTGCATTCAATCATTGTGTATCTTCTTCCACTTCTTCAGAGGTGGTGCTGAAGTAGTGCACCTGAGATCGATGGGGCTTTTTTCCTATTTTTCTTCTGGGTACCGCTGTTTTTTTATTTATTGATTTTCACTTCTCTGTTGGGATACTGCGCATCAAAATGGTTCTTTTCATGACATGTCTTGCAGGATCTTGCTATATGCGAGATATTTGTCTCGCCTGGGTATGTGCATATAGCCACAGAAATGACAGTTTTTTCTTCGGGTCGTTCCTCTTAGTGTCATAAACTTTAAGCACCTGGGCTTCCTCTGCTCCCATGACGTTGCTATGAGCGGAAGCCATCTCTGCTGCCTTGTACATGTCAATGTACCGTTGTAGGGTCATGTTTGTATTTTGAGTAAGTCTTGTCTGGTGCTGTGGTCCCGTATTCAGTAACGATTTGGTCCCTCATCAGCGAGTTACGACGTTTGTCACAAAAATTACATGTTTGTGAAAGGGCTCTGAGGCTGCTATAAAAGCTGTCAAATGATTCACCTTCGTCTTGTTTTTTTTTTTTTTCGAAACGCGAAACGTTCATATGTCTCATTGGTAATAGCTATTGCATATTCCTCAAATGCATCTAATATTTCTTGGACGGGGTGATCGTGTTCGAGTGGTGTAAAATGCATGACCTTTTATATTTTCATTGCATCATCGCACAGGTAGTTCTCCAGCACTGCTACTTGTATTTCTCTGGATCGGCGGCCCAGCTCGGATAGTAGAAAGTAGTTCGTTCATCGCTGTCTCCACTTTGTCTGCGCCCAAATTTAAATGTTCAGGGGCTCTAACGTGAAGACCAGACATATTGTGGAAACAGCGTCTACTGTTTCTTTCCGATGACATTGTGATAACAAGACAGGGATTCTACGGGAATTAACAGGAGTGAGAACAAGAATCAAGGAGAAAAGGAAAACAACAACAAAAAATTGTCCTCTTAGAAAGTCTAAGTGAGAAATAGAGAGAAAATATAGATAGTGGGCAATGTGGAAAATCAACGACGTTGCCAGTACCGACATGTTAGTTCTCGACAGAATAAAATCAAGGTATCAAAAAAACAGCTTACTGCGTGTTTGACAACCTGTCGTCTTGTAGCGACGGGGTTACCAATATTGTAAGCGTGTGTACTACATATATTTAACTTTGGCTAGGAAAGGTGGGATTAAGGACAATGCGTGGACGCAATGCAATTTATATTTGACGTAAATAGCACATAGTATAAAGTACAAAACTGAACGTAATGATTTCAAAACATAACAATTGAATTTATTAAGTATTTGATGTACATGCATGTGAACTGAAAAGTTAGACAGAGTTGTGTCTCTTAGACTAGCTAATATTTGTACCTAAGCTCATAAAGAAGAAGTTGATTATTAAACTGTAGAAGAATGAGTTGTTGCATGTTTGGAATTGTGTATTGTACAAGTTGATAAAAGTTCAGAAGAGATTTCAGAGTTCGTACTTGTGTGAATGTTGTTAATGGTCTTTAACGTCTGACTACATGGTCAAGACGGAAGTTCTTGAAGATTACATCTTGGCAGCAAGGAATGAGACGAGAGAGAGAGAGAGAGAGACAGAGAGAGAGAGAGACAGAGAGAGAGAGAGAGAGAGACAGAGAGAGATGAATGAAAAGAAACACGAGGGATCTTACACGTGTTTTGTTTTTATAAGATTGTGTATCACGTGGGAGGCTCAGAGCATATTGTCGCGTGCAGGCGGTTTGATTGGTCGGAACGGACCAATCAGCGAGCTAGTTTTGAGTAGATTAACCAATGAATGCTTGTCTATGTACTGTGTTTATGTAATGTGGTGGTGGTTAGCGCAGTCTCTTCAAATAGCAGAGACGTGTTTCAGTAAACCACTGAGCTGCCACCATGTTACGTTATGTATTTGTTATTAGTGAAGACGACAAAGGAGATAGGCACAGTGACAACTTTATTGTTTAGTCATCATTACAGGAAGTGCTCTTTTCCGTTTCCGGAGAGCTACCTAAACAAGGTATCATAATATAAAGTGGGGTCAAGGTGAGTGTCTACACGTAACAAGCTCATAGCCTAATGTATCGGACAGTAAATGTCACTTGATTTATGTGAGATGTCTGGAATGGAATCTAAATTTAATGAATAATACTTTGACTCTCTTACTTCTTCAAGAATAGCAAAAAGAACCTGTTGTCCCATTAATTCAATAAATTCCTCACAAATATTTGCGGATAAATATGACGGATTCCCTTTTTAAAGATTTTCCATACATTTTGAAACGTTCTTCCAAGAAAGTGTCAAACTCACCCAGGAGCTTTACCTAAATAATTGGCATTTTTGCTGACCCAATAATCTGATTTTCTTCCCAAAATGGCAAACCTCTGGAAGCAAGAAAGCGAGTTACATAAACCACACGTGTCAACATTTTATGCCAATATTCTTGCTTTGAGCGATGTTGTTCAAGTAATAAAGAATCTACACTTCCAGTTCCTTTATGTCTTATCAAATATTCTGTTATAGCATTCTGCTGCCACTTGTTTTCGACTACAAATATCTATGCAAAAGGTGGGTCACAGAGCATTACTATTTTTCTCACTTCTCATTGGTTAGTTAATATTAAAATCATCTTCTCAACTACATCCGAAGAACATCGACCTAGTTCCTGACCCGACAAAAATGCAATTCCGCCCAAATCTGTATATACCTTTCGGAGCCGATCACGTGATTACGTTTATTATAAATACCAGACACAAGTTCTTTCTTCCTCTTTTGCTTTCTCTTGTAGAGGACCGTAGTTTGAAGATGGAAAGGAACACACATGGGTTAAAATTTCCTGCTAGCCGGTCCAACTACATGAGAATGTTGGACTTTAATTAAGTCAAAAAAAAAAACAAAAAAACAGAAAACAAAGAAGACCGATAATTATATACAAACAAATATATGTATTAACAAGTTACAAGCACATGGACAGTTACATTGAGTTTTGTGGTGAATATTATGTGTGTATTGTGGTGAGTGTTCGTACGTACGTGTATTGGTATTGTTCTTAGCGTATTCCCAGAATTTGGGAAACGCTGTATTGGTGAGAGCTCACATATTGGTATTAGCTGAAATGACGAAAGAAGAGAAAAGAATTACCTCACCTCTACGCGAGGTGGTTTGCGGCCCAAGGTCTGAGGGGAAAGAGAAATCGAGGCAAAAAAGTCACCCAGTATTTATAGCCAGGGGAGAGACCCTGGTGAAGGATTAAGGAACTAAGTAGGAGATAACCCCTGACACTCTCGCTTACTAAAATGTAGCTGTTTAAGAAATCGCGTTCCGACCCCAGTTCGAGTGGACTCTATGAAAACGTATTCACGCACACACATACACGCACGTATGGAAACTTAATTACAAACACTACAGAAACATTACAAGCATCAACATATTACGAATATTCAACTACAAGCAACGGAAACTAATTCAACATTACAGAACATTTACTCCTTCAACTCTTCTGAAGCTAAAAGTTTATCAACATATTCCCAGCTTTACAGAATTTTTTCAACTCTCTCTCAAAATGAACAATTTTGAGCGGCAAGTTTATTCAACTTTCTACGAACTCAGATAAAAAAATATTTCCTTAGTAAAGACGTTACTTCCAGTCAAAGGGAAGTAACTCCTATTAACCATGCTTATATATTATTACACCCATAAAATATAAATATTGTTGTTGTTATAAAAACAGTTTTTCGTGTTGTTTCTCTTGTTTGTTTTTCGTTTGCTTACACATCTGTAAAGTAAAAAAATGTACGGGTTGATTTATGCCATCAATACCGCTACATCGTCATGTACTTTCGATGTTCTTCTCCATTTTCATGTTTTAGAATAACATTGCTGTGCTTCCAGTCATTGGACCCCAATGTAGCAAAGGAAGATTCATTCTTGAACAACAGGTGACACACAAAGCAGTACAAATGAGCTTGGGATGGTGAATAGAGTTGCCATTCACGTTTTACATACTCGCCATTTTACAGTTCACGTTTGAACACATTGATAACTACATTGCTTTCATATTCTCAGCACCAGATATTTTATACACTCTGCGTGAGATTAACAGGTTGCTATTAGGATTCTGGCATGATGAGGGCCCACTACTAATCCAGTAATCTATTGTGTTAGTATCATTAATGTTCCATAGCTCCGGATCTATCTCTTGGTTTGCAAACTCATTTACTGTTACAGATTTTGGTATTTCCTTTTGTGAAATGTCACCACCAGCAGCAGCAACAGGCGATGGTGGTATGTCTGCTGAAACTGGATGATTGGAATGGATGTAGATGTGGATGCTATATCCAAAGGAATGGTATGCGTGGTTGTTGTTGTACCTATGTTGAGTCATGATGTTAATTTTGGAAGTTTTTTCTATTTTGTTCTTCTCCTCTGCAGCTCTCTTCTTCTGTGCTTCACTCAAAACATTACGTTTCATTTCTACTGAAAGGGTTATTCACCTGGAAATATATATCTTAAATATTTATTATTTAATCCCACACTAGGGTGTAGCGTTATATTATATAAGTGTGCTTGCAACAAGACCTAAATAATTAAACATTCTGCTTCCATAACGAATATGTCCTTCCTGTATGAACAGTATTTATTCTTAATACAATCTCTACTGTGTGTTGATTCACAAAACTGCCGGTCAAGACCTAGATCAAGCTTAGTGGTATAGTTAGGGTGTCTTCTTGTACTGATCTAACCTCAACTATGTATAGGTCTACAAGATTACTTTCAACACTTTTCTCAACTTGCACAATTAAAATTAATTAGTACTATTGTAGTGATAGGGGTACCATTGTTGTTTGTTTTCGACGGGATCATTAAATATGTAGCTGTTGTATTATCATCGTTGTAGCGATTGAGTTACCAATATTTAACTTGGGCTAGGAAAGATGAGATTAAGGACAATGCGTGAAAGCAATGCAATTTATACTTGACGTAAATAGGACATAGAATAAAATACAAAACTGAACTGAATGATTCCAAAACATAACAATTAGATTTATTAATGTTTGATGTACATGAATGCGAACTGAAAAGGTAGGACAGAGTTGTGTCCCTTTGATTAGGCATTAGTTGTACCGGAGTTCATATTAAGAAAGTTTGGAATTGTGAGTTTGCAAAGTTGGTAAAAGTTCAGGAGTGATTTCAGAGTTCGTGAATGTTGGTAATTATCTTTAACGTCTGGTCAGCAATGACTAAGAGGAGTCGGTGAAAGTTATATCTTGGCACTTGGTAACTACTACTCAAAAGGTTCACACGTGTTCAGTTTATATAATGGTCAAGTGGCTCCTAGCATATGAGCAGGGGAAAACAGATTGGTCGCGTGCAGGTGGTTTGATTGGTCGGAACTGACCAATCAGCAAGCTAGATTGGAGGTGATTGACCAATGAATACTTGTCATATTGTATGAAAGTAGAATTTTACTTACCAGATAGGAAGAGTGCATTTCCTAAAAAAGAGGTAAGGCTGGTTTGTTGTGGAAGATTCCACAAGGTCCAAAACTAAACTTTAAACTGGTTTGTTACAACCAGTATAAAAAAACACATACAACATATTCATTTGTAGTGGACTCGGCCTAGGTTCTAATCAATAAAATAACTTGCTCTTTCTAAGTAGAATCAACTGTAATATTTTGGAATTCACTGTTTGAAAAGTTGAAAAAAATATTAAATGATGTGTCACCACAATATTATAGCTAGTTAAGAGTATATGAAAGAACATTTGGACTTTGCTCAAGCTTGTTGATTGAGAGAAAATGTAATCTTCACTTGAAATATCAAGAAGTTGTGGGGTGCTTGGAGAAAGAAAAGAAATATTTTTATTTTCTCCACTCTCCAAAGTTCATATTAGGCATTAGTAACATCTGTGATATACTGACACTTTAACATGATGAAAGAAAGAATAACTCAAAGAAAGGAAGAATAACTCAAAGAAATTAATTTCAAAGATGTGTTATACCTGAAAACATTTTATATGCACATTGAAAATATACAAATATGTTATACAAAAATGCAATACATAAATATATATATATTCACCACAATTTGTCCCACAGAAAAAAATTTAAAACATATATAAAAAAAGCAAGCAGTAGATGAAAGGACAAATAAATAGAGGGCAGCTGAATAGTGAACTGACTCTGCATGCTTAGAAAATTAAAACAAGAAATGATCTGAGATAGTTAATTACAACAACAAAAAAATGATGGTTAATTACAACAACAAAAAATGTATAAATTCAATTTCATATGTTATGGTTTTATTAAAATTCTAAAAGGTATTTTTTTAAAAAAAAACTTTTTTAAAATGACTGTAGGAGGTATTTTTTTTTTTAAAGAAGTCTAAAACAAAACCCTAAAAGAGAAAAGATCCATATAGTTATGGTTAATTACAAATTATAAATTAATAATCTTTTAAATAAATAATTGAATAAATAATGTTTAACAATTTTTTTAGTCAATTCTTGAGAAAAAAATGTTAAAATTTAGTTTCGTATGTTGTGGTTTTATGAAATTTCTCAGAATAGCCTTTTTAAAACAATGAAAATTACTGTTAGAATATATACAGAAATAGTGTCAAGAGAAAAATGCCAGACCCTTTTGGGGCCTGATCCTAAGTAAAACTTTGCTATAATTCTAATTTTGCAATAAACCAAAAACTGGCTCTGCAAATATCTGTAATTCTAATAAATTGTTAACACAAACAATATGAATTGGTTGAATTCTATCACAGGTAGTAAGCAAAAAATGATAAACAAGTGTGAAAAAGTCTCCTTAAAGGTAACATAAAGAAGAATGAGTATTTTTAAAATGTTATCTTTATTAAAGAAGTTCTTACTAGTAATCATAAGGAAAAATGTTGGGTGAATAGCAGGTATTTAGTGTTCTACTCTAATTTAATAACATTTTATTTGTGATCTAACTATTTCTATTGGAAAAAAATTCAATACATTTCCTATGTAACAGTACTGTCATTGGCAAAATCTGTAAAAAAGTGGATCACAGAGCCTTGATATTTCTCTGACTCTTGATTGGTTAATTAATGCCAATATCATGCTTTCGTCTATGTCTGCATGGTTAAAATTAATTTACTGCCAAAAATCTGTCTGTGTATTTTGAACCTATCACGTGACATACAACATTCTTCAACTCTTCCTCTTTTGACTTCTCTTATACACAAGATGTAATGTTAGAGAGATTATGTTTGTCCCTTAAGGGCAAACGCTATGAAACACATATACACACACATGCTCACACGTACGTACAAACATCTGTGACATCTATTCATTCCTTCACTTGCAAGAACACAAAAATTTATTCAACTTCTAACAGTGAAATTTTCTTCAGCAACAATCATGTCATCTGAGAGAATACAACTTTCAGCTCTTACCAGTTTTTCACTAGCAAGAAATATTACTTCAAAAACCTTTTGGAGCTATAAGTTTCAATTCAACATATTCTCAGCTTTCCAGAATTCTCTCGCTCATATTCATCTCTCTTCGGGGAACAATTTAAGCAGCAAGTTATTTCAACTTATTACTCTAAATTTTATTCAGAAGTTTAAAATCTAAAAACTATATTTTAGTACTAAACACAACTTCTTGATATTTCAAGTGAAGATTACATTTTCTCTCAATCAACAAGTTTCTTTGAACTCATCTTACACCGAATTTCAGTCTACAACACCTTCTTATCGAAGAATATTCTTTCCATTGAAACTTACTATTATTTCTTGAACTGAAATCTTTTTTCTGTGAGATCAGATAAAAATATTTTCTCTTAAAAGGCTTTAAGAATAGCAAGTTAAAGGTAAATAACTCCTGCTATATTATTAATTAAAATACTACACATTAGCATAACACTTTGTAACAATTTGCAACTAAGTTTAAATTACCTGAGTAAATTCATTCTTTAGTTTTGTATATTGTTGATGTAAAAATGTTTTGTTATTTCTAGAAAACATATTGTTTTATATTTTGGATTTGATAACCTTATGACATACCCAAAGTTACATATTTTTCCTAATAACCTACTTCTCTGCAACAGGTATGTCAAAACACCTTTAACTGATTCAATTTTAGTTATGTCATTGTAGGAACATGAAAGTATTAATTAATTATATGCATTGTTCGGTTAAAGGAAGTAATGATGCATCAATCCACTCTTATTCCACCAAATATTCATCATCTTTGCATATTATGGTTTCTCATTCATATCAAGCCATAGTGCAGTTATTTTCTGGTTATTATATAAAATACCTTTTTTGAAATTCCAAATGATTATATAATGGAAAATAGATTAGTTTAATACCATTAAATATGATGGATGCAAGTTTCTATGCTCGATTTTTTTGTTCTCCATTCACTTCATTTAGAACACTTTTATCAAGTCTTTTTAACTTACAATTCTTTTTTTTAATTTTAAAATATTTCAATGCATTGAAATTCTCTTTTTTGGAATCATTTTCCATTATTATGGTTTGGACTATTTCTCTTCTGTTTTTTAAGTTGAAATTCTGAAGTGTGAGTTTGTATCTTCTGACTGGCTGGCTGGCTGGCTTAAAACTACAATCAGGACTGCTGACCAAACAGCATATGTTCTGTTTTTTATATCTGTTTGTCTACTTAGAAATTTTAAGAACAAAATTTTTCTGTTTGTTCATTTAATAGTATTTTTTCCCAATGTGAAATTGCACAAGTATATTTGAACATCAGCTATAGGTTTAATAACAGGTTAGACAAACCTCTAGCCTTGAGTGGCTGCTAGTCTAGAAGGATTTTTCCAAGACAAGTCACAGATAATCTTGGACAGTCATGATCACCCATGTTTTCAAGAGACATGGAATTTAAAATAAAAATTAATTGAACAACCCAAATAGAAAGGTCTTCTCTGTTTGTCTAAAAAAAAATGTAGTAAAAATTAATGAAATGAAAGAAATTTTTTATTGAATAATCAACAAGTAATATATTATTTGAAAATAGAATATAAAAGTAAAAAGGCTATTGGTTTTGAAAAAAAACAGTTTAAATAAAAAAAATAACAAGCTTTAAATGAAATGTGAAATTTCATACTGAACTTGATAAATAAAGGTACATATGGTTAGATCACCTTTGTAAATAGCCTGTTTTTGGTAAAACTTAAAATAACATGCAAATTAGGGAACAAAAAATAGAATTTTAGTGAACAGCTGCTAGTTACAATTTAGTCACAATGTAATATCTTTGACGGGCCAATATTTTGGTTCATTTGAGGATTATTTTGATTCTGTTAGGTTTCAATCACCATTGTATTTTATTACACTTGTGTTGGTAGATAGATAATAGATGAAAATGAATTTTGAATTTAGAATCTATATAAATTCAATACTTATATTGCAAAATGTTATTAAAAAATCTTTTAATAACTTTTTCACAGTCACAAAAATCAAGTAACTTATTTCTGCTTGAACTTCCCATGGAAGAATGGCCTAGTGGATTAAAGTGTTGGTTTATGAATTTGGTTTGGCATAGTAATTGAGTTCATACTCTAGGTTGTGTAGTACAGACTCAGTAGAAAGAGAGTAAGCAATAACCTAGCAGTACTAAAAGGAACAAGATGAGATACCCTTAGACACGGACAGTAGAACAAGAACAATTTACACTTGTAGATTAAATAAAGGGTTCACTTCAAAATTTCCGTGGGTCACCTACATTGACAGACACTTAAAGTTCAAATGTAAATAACAAATAGTGTGGGAAATTTGTCCTGACTTTCCCACATGAAAGGGTTAAGGTTAAAGGTGTCAGGATTGATAAAAGCAAGAATGACTTGAAAGTTTAGAGCAGACAATTCTCTCTTTTAAGTGGAAGAATAAAGACCCAAACTCCTGCTCAGAGTGTAACAATAGAAGAAGAAAATATTTATTTACATACACAAAGGTAAAGGGATATGTACAAAATATGAGAGAAAGAGAGAAGAAAATTCCTTTAACTTAAAGGAAGCAAAAGTGTTTTTAAAGGCTTGCTCAAAATATTTTTCTGAGGGCCTCAAATTTCTTTAAACAAGTAAATTGTTCTTAAAGGGTTAACACTCACATAAATTTCTTCAGAGCTCTTGTTAAGAGGGAGATAATCAGAAGATACATAGTTTGTAGTTAAGTGAGTTTGTAGACCACAAACAGGAATTTCTAGATGCAAGGAAGTAGATCTCAATTAGTTTTTAGTAGATGGTATCGTGGCACCCCCTGTTCATGTCCATGGCAGATGAGTTATTACTTCAGGACCTTTGCCTATTCTTCATTGCATCACCCCACTTTCATCTATGCATATGGCAAGCTTATTTAGATTTTATAATCAATCACATTTCTCTTTGTTGATTGATTAATATTAACACAATTTACATAGTCCCCTTGAACATTTCATAACATTTTTAATACATTATAGCAACTTGGTATTTAATTTTTAGATACTAAATACATAGCAAGCTTGGTGACATGACTACACACCTATTATATGTCACCTTTTCAGCGATCTTTGAGGAGGCAAGGGGAGGAGGAATGCAGGCCCCTGTGACCAGGGTGCTTGGACAGGTTCTGTATTAAGTTACAGCCCACTTATTTTGGTCTTCTAGCTAGATGATAGTAAGAAACTTTCCTGTCTACTCTTCCAACATTCCTGGCCTTTATTACTTTCAGCGATCTTACTTTATTTCTGCCATTTCTGACCTGTGCATACACCAGCCACCTCAGTTTTCTACTTCCTGCTTTTGTTCCTGCACTGAACAGTCCCTCCTACTTCTGGCATTTCTAAACCTGCTCATACAATGGTTGCAACAGCCCCTTACTGCAGGCTTTTATGGACTTGCGAGTTTAATGGCCACCACAACTCTTTACTTCTGGCTACATATGGAGAGGCCATTTTTGGCATTCCTATTTCAACCTAACTCACTTGGTTCATTATAATGAATCTGCACCAGACAGTACAGCTATTTCAGTCTATCTTCAACTGCTCATTGTGAACACACTACCAGTACTTATCAACTTCTAGCGTTTCTTTTCAACCTAACTTAGTTCCTACAATGCATCACCAGACATTATCTACCACCGGCGTTTCTTGTCAACCTAACTCACCTGGTTTAGGAAGTTGCTGCATGCATATTGTCCAGACTTTAAACAACCTATTCTGTACATTTGGGTTAAATACTACAGAAGATCCATTGTTTGACGCAACCAGCAACTATTCAATGTTAGCACCAGACATTTAAACTGAGCTTTCTTCACCTTTGGCTTTTTCTGCCAAGCCTAACTTACCTGGACTCTACTTTTAACATTTAGTCATAGTTATATTATCTTTGATCTTCTATTCATTCAGTATTCCTCCATTTACTTAATTTTTCCTCCATTTATTTGATTCATTATTTGTTCATGTTTCTTTAACTGAAACACTACTTTTGTATATATATTATATAAATAAATTTTGTATTAATTTAAATTTGTTGTTTTTGTTGTCCTCTTGTTGACCTGTCAGATTTACGTTATTTATTTTTAAATGTTTGCAGGCCTCCTGTGATTCATCTTTATTTAGGCACACAGGCCATATCCTATATTATATTGCTCCCCACTCCAGGGGGTCTGCAACAATTGCTGAAATTCTGTCTTTAGAGCTTAGCATGTAGACTTCTTCCTTGAAACAGGTTCTGAAGATGACTAGTGTTTTGTTGCTGACCCAATGTTATCACAGATGATGTCAAGTACTCACTGCCAAAGAGGCGCATATTCTTGGTATTTATTGAGATTAGAAGGCTCAGAAATATCAGGAACTTTTCCCTCCAAAATTGCTATACACTCCCACCACTGACCCTCCCTTTTAGCAGAAAATATATTCTTATCTCTGACAAAAATCAAAGGTTAGGGAGCTGGTTTTTGGAAGTAAGGGTCCAGCAAGTAGTGAGTGTTACTTAACTCCTCCCCACCTGACTTACCATGGTACCATGGTCAGAACAAGAGTGGTCAAATTCATTTTTATATTTTCCAGCTCTCTCAGTTTATCAAAAAATATATTCTTATCTCTGATAATTTTTTGGGGGGAGCCAGATTTGAAAGTAGGGGGGAATGTTGGGGCAAAGATCAGAAAAGAGGCTAGAAAGTGAACTTGTAAAACATTGTAACAGTGGTTCTCAAATTAAATTCTAATACTAGCTAATATTACAAAAAAACAACTCCCATTTAGCTCATAAACAGCTGCTGTAAATGATGCTAAAAATTAAAACATTGCTTAAGATTAGGGAAAATATTAAACATTATTTTAAATATTAATTGGGAAAAAAGATACTTGGATTTTATTTTTTACATACTTGAAAAGTTAATAATATTTTTTGTTTTAAAAATTTCTTTTTTAAACATGGTATAAGTTTTATATTGATTAAATTGCTATTAATTTTATATTTATCAATATAATGGTAATATTGTTTTTTTAATGATTCATTACAGGACATATGAGTTCCGTGAGAAAAGTGACAATCTTATTCTAAGTACTATTTAGTTTTAATTTTACTTTGGTTTTAAATTTTCAAATTTTTTATTCACATTGAAAAAGAATTAACTTTAATTAGAAATAATAGCTACCAAAATAAGATAAAATCTCATTTCAGAAAATCATTTAGAAGATATTTAACAAGGGTTTTATATTTTTATAAGGAATTTAAACATTTTTTTTCCTTTTCATATGATCATATAAGGACTGTATTCTTTACATTTAAATAAGAATATTTCTTTTTTGCTGATAAAAATATTTTACAAGGAACTGAAAATAGTTTAATACTAACATGAAAAATATAAGCTCTATTTGAATGATGCCTAAAATGTTATTAGTAATTAGCATAACTCTTGTTTGTCTAAACCACAAAAAAATGCTGTAACAATAAGATAGCAAGTTTTCATAAGATAATCACTTTTATATCCATACATTAAAAACCAAGTGAAATTAGTATAAACTACTTCTACGAATTTATACATGGCTAATATATAATTTATGTTGAAATAATCGATTAAATCAAACCTACTTAGGTTGATGAGCTTTCATTTTATTTTCTTAAAATAGTATGTTTGATTTTTTTTCAGAAGGGTACTTAATTTATTGTTTAAAATTTTTTCCATTTGTCTAATTTACTCGTTTCTACAAAAGTATAGTAGGTTTTTAATTAGACATTTTAAATTTCTCAAGGAGAGAATCAAGCTAAGATTTTCCGCGCCTTTCGCCATTACATTTTCGTGAAATATTGTATCCACCTTGTCTCCCTTGTAAAAGTCGAGTGAAGTATTTGGGCTCCGTGGCAATCTAAAGGCATCCCCTTATAATACTGAATCTATCATGCCACGTCCGTTACGTGGGGGAATTTGACATTAGTTTTTTTCTTTGTTCCTCTTAATTTTTGGCACTAAATTTGCAATAGTAGAGTGGGATAAGAACAAAGGTTAAATGTGCGATAGTCTATTGATGTAAATTGAAGCCCTAAGTAACAGCGTATACTTAGAATATAATACCTCTTCTTTAAACTGGGAAGCCATTCTAGCGATGGCCTGCATTAACAAGAGAACTATTTTAAGTCAGCCACTTCGTGTGCGTTACTCGGTATATTTTTTCTGGCCTTCTGATATGGTAGGAAATATTTTGTTTGTTTTTTTTCGGTTAAGCGAATATTTTTCTCCTTATTGATAGCTTTTTTAAATAGATGATCGGTCTCATTTTATTATAATATATAGGTTTCGTTAGTCCGCAAGTCCGGCCCAGATCGCCACTCCGTACCGTAACCCAGTTTCTATTTTTATATCAACACATTGTGTTGTTTTCATATTCCAGCATGGCTGACACAATTGCTGGCTGTCCACGGCTCGACATCGACTTCTACTTGATGGAGTAACCATATTATAGCCTGGAAGGTCAGTAGTTGTTGATTAAATTCATGCAAGCCATTCGTTAGTGTATATGTCAGCATTTATTTCCCAGCGATTTTCCATTGCCTTCCTGGAGAAATGATGGCTTTTCATCTGAAATACTAATGGTGACTAATAGACTATTGACTTAGCTTGTCCAATTTACTTTTTTAACGTTACTATTATTATACAGACTTATTTTTTTTAGTTTTAGGTATATTAGTGTGCTTAATATTGTGTACTGCTTGCAAAACGTTCAACACAGGATAGTAATTACTCAGTTAACTTAGGCGGGAATTTATTATATATCGTTTGACAAGCTAGCTGTAAGATTCAAAAAGTGGGTTTGGACTCTAGCAACAACCAACCAGGTCTTGGATAGTCATTTGATTTTTGCACACAGCAGCTATATTTCATAGTCTTAGTTAAATTGACATTACTGTGGCATTTTCTGACTAAAATTGGCTTTCTTTAAAATTTCTTTTGGGACTGAATAAGGAGAAACAGTGTACCTTGGAAATAAATAGCATAAAAAAAAAAAAAAAAAATACAATATTTGTTTATAAAATTTTTTTTTTATTTTTTGCAAATCGTTTTCTTGTTATTTAAGTTAACAGCTAAATTTAGTTACATAGTCCAATTATTTAGTCTTTTTTAATAGTGTTCTTTCATTTTTTTTGTGTTCGTTTACTTACTTTCATTTCGTTTTGCTATAATTAGTGACACCATCATTGAAATTTAAATAGAACTATTTGATTGAAGTTGACATTTTTTTTTTTAACCAACAAATTCAATATGTACAGACACTACGAAAATTTTATATAACAATTCAATAGCTCATTTTTTGATTTTGAGAGCGACAAACTCCAGAAAGTTGAAAGCAAGCAAGCGAGGTGTTATAATTACCATATCCTCCTTTTGCGTTGTAACTTAATGCTAAAACGATTTTTTTTTAAAAAAAAGCACTAGAGTTAAAAATAGTTTTACACAGCAAGACGAGAAAGTAAGAAGTACCAAATTAAAATATTAAATAAATAATTATCTTTATCAATATATTATTTCTCAATAATGTAATGTCGGTAGTCTAAAAATTGTTTCTTCAACTATCAGGCAGTATATAGAACTTAGCTCTGGCGAAGCAGTACCACTTAACGAACCGCTACCACAAAACACGTCACTCGATCAATTGTATCTAGCCTAATAACCACATTTCAGCATGTTGCTGCCTATGCGAGCTAAGCTCAACTTTGCTTCATTAATATTCATGAATAACGTTGGCTTCTGATTGGTCGAAAGAATAAAGTTGGCTTCTGATTGGTCGAAAATTGCAACTGGTGGCCAAGGTGTGCTGTTTTTTTTTTTGTCAGGATGAAGGATCTAACTCTCTCTCTCACACATATATCTATCTATATGAACTTATTTTTTTTCTTCGTTTGTGGTTTTAACTGTTCAGAGCTAAAGGATATAAATAACCTTGTTGCTTGTTGTATTTGTCTATCTTGAAAGAAAAATCAGAAAGAAATGGGATTTATTTCTTAATTGTCAAAAAAATAAACAAAACATGGAATGTGTCACTGATTGAATGCGTAAGCTAAACTTTATAAAGTTTAATCAAACCAATTAATAAACAGAAACTTATTATCCATAGGAAGAGTTATTACAATTATAGTTCGTTTTTAGTAATATCAACTTATCCATGTTAGTGTTATAAAAAATTTGAGTGGAAAAAAGTTCAATTTTAAAATAATTTCTGAAAATTGATTTAAAAACTGCACAAGAGGAATACATTTTTGAACTGAAGTTCAAATTATTGTTTGCATAAACAAAAAAATAACTATATGCCACTTATGTTACCTGAGAACATACACAGGTGAACTTTAATGGAGTTGTCTGTAAATAAGCAGTATGTATCTCCAAAGATTTACTAAAAAATGAG
Source organism: Acanthosepion pharaonis (assembly GCA_903632075.3). Lineage (NCBI taxonomy): Eukaryota > Metazoa > Mollusca > Cephalopoda > Sepiida > Sepiidae > Acanthosepion > Acanthosepion pharaonis. Next base: position 855,624 of record CAHIKZ030000495.1, read on the forward strand.
CATAGATGATGAAAAAATGCCCAAAACTTAAAAACAACTCTTTGTTGTTATTATTAAGAGGAAAGACCAAACAATTTTTTGATTATTAAATTATATTTTTTTTATCATTTTTTAGAACCTTCGAAATTTTGGTTAAAAACTTTTTCTTGTGTCAATGGGAGACCAAAGATTAGTATAGGAAATATTTACCACTTTTTTTTGGTGAAAAACACGATTTGTAAATAAATTCTTGCAAAGATCAAATAATTATTGTATCTTAATGAAACTTTTAGGACTTATTCACAAATGAATAAAAAATTATTTTAGAAATGTTTCTTTTTTAGAAAATCTTGGTAAAAATATTTCATTTTAAAAATCTGTTATCTCACCCCCTTATGAAATTTTGAGAAATTAATTTTTTTATTAGTTATATGCAGAACTTGGAGAACTTAAATCATCAATTGTTTTTTTTGTAAAACATGATGGGGGTCCTGTTACTGAAAAATCTGCTCTGAATCGTAAGATAAAAAATGCAATAAAACTAAGTAAGACATTATTTACTTAGAAATGCTTTTTTTGAAAAAAAAATTTATAAAAAAAGTTTATAAATTCTGTATTAATTTGTACTGGTAAGGTGATAGCGTTATTAAGTAAAAACTATATTTACTAATCATAAATGGAAAAGCTTACTATAATCCAGCCCCCTAACAGTATAATAAAAAGAATTTTGAATTTATTTTGTTTATAAACATGCCAATTTTTGTAAATATAGATGTCCATATACAACATTATGAGAAAATAAGAGCCAAAGTACCTAAAATTCAATAAAACATTGGATTACTAAGAATATATTTCAAAATTTTTAAGATTACTGGGTAAAAATTATATACAAGTGGTGTTCATGTTATATTCTTCAAGTAATTTTTACAGATATGTCCTCTGTAGATAAATTTCTGGTTGTCAGTCAAGCTGTCAACACCTAATCAAAACATCTACCTCTGTGCTAAAAGAAGCATTTCTGCAGTATTTTAAACTAAAAGTAATATTTGTTTGAAATCTAATTAAATTTTAAATCAGCTAATATTCTTGTAATAAAGTTTCAGTAAAGTATATTTTATTCTTGAAAGATTTTTTTTTAATAAAGAATTACGTTATGCTAAAATTAAAAATGCGTAAATTGGTTAAAAATGGTGATTTAAAAACAAAAAACTCCTTCCACTCAATTTAAATTAGTTTTGTAATGCATCAAAGTATTTTGCTTATTGGAAATATTAAATTTAATCTATTAGTTTAAAATTAAAGCTAAAATAAAAGTGTCAAGTTTTAAAAATTCATTTTAAATCTTAGATATTGTGTTTCTTTTGTGGTAACTAATAAACAGTTATTGAAAAAATTTTTACTTGTAAATTAATAGAAGAATAATGTTATTCATCGTGACTTATATTTCTTGGCCTGTTCCACTTCCTAAAATCAGCATTATGTTGTTTGGTCATTGAAATGCTGATGTTGGGAAGTTAGTTGAGCCAAGAAATTTTCAACACCTCCCCATAAGAACTTGTTACTTGTTGATTAGTTTCTTACTTACCCATCATCTCTGCAAATATCTGATTGCTAAAAAGCATTGTCTGTTATATGGCTTCTGTTTCACTTAAAGAGGAGAGTCTGTACATTTCTTGATGCTTGCTACTTTTATTAATGTCTTAAAATACTTAGTTACATTAAATAACCAATCCTGTGTCACAAAATCAGTAGGAACATAATTAAATATTGCCACGTCTTACTTAAGGAAAGTATAACTAAATATTCTTAAATATATATATATATATATATATATATATATATATATATATATTTTTTTTTTTTTTTTTTTTTTTTTTTTTCAGAGTACTTTAAAGAAAAGAGTTACAGAAAATTAGATATCCGGTTATTTAAATAATTTGTTGCAAAGTGTTGTTTGGCATTCTAGGGAACTAAGCATTTTCAAGTAGGTGTCTATAAGGGTATCAATTTTGGTAAATCAGAATGAAAAATAATATAGGTGTAGTAAATATTAATATGTGAGTTTGTGATAGGGTTCCAAAACATGTTAATGAAATATTTTAAAATTTTAAGCAAACATACTATAGCACTTAAGACTGTTCTGAGTCTTAATTTTTTTCTGGTTTACAGCAACATCACACTGGTAAACAGTGGCATGATCACCAAAATTAAGCAATGTCAAGCCTGGTCAGTACCTAGATGGGTGACTGCTTGGGAATACCAGGTGCTGTAAGCTTGGATGTGCAGCTGTTGTCCATAATGGCTCCAGCTATGGGTTAATTAGTAACACTTGTATCACTAAACTCTTACCCCCCACCAAAAAAAAATTATTACAATCTAAAACTATTTTCTGGCTTTAAGTAACCTGCCAAGGGTTGATAAGGCATGGTAAATGAATCAGTCAAGGAATATCTTTCTGTCTTTTTGCTATTGTTAGTAATTGATGGAATATAAGAAGAAATTGAGGATTATATTTTGTCTTAATGTATTAGTACATACATATACTGATTGATGACTTACTCAAAAAATGGTTGATTGCTTTTGATTTGATTTTTTGTGATGTCACAAATGTGGGCATCAAATAACACATTCATGTAAGCAATCTTACACATATATTTTATGTACATAGATGTGCATTTCTTAAATAGGGTAATTGAGCTTTGCTTTGCTTTGATGTCTTCTTGTGACTCAATGGTAAAGCACACTTAGCTTGAAAGTAGTTTCCCATATTAAGAAGGGAATATAAATTTGATTCTTGTCAGGAAGCAATTTTTTTAAAATAAAACTTTTGATCTTTAGGCCTGTGGTCATTAATTTCACTGTTTAAAAAAAACAACAAATACAGGGATGTCTACTCTCAAAGACATGTACCCACTAAATATAACATTTATAGTAATAAATAAGGTTGGATAAAAATAACCCATTAATTTCTTTAAATTACTAATATAATTTGAGTAGGCATAATTATAAGAATTCTTGCAATCATGTGGAAGCTATGCTAGTCGAGAAATGATCACGCTTGGCTAGGCCCATGGCAGAGAAAATTTGATGTTATGGAAGCCTGAAACATTCTATGACCCCAGAATAGACATCATTGAGGAAGCATTCTGGTGTGTAAATATGTGTATAAAATGAACACACACACACACACACACACACACACACATATATATATATATACATATATATATATATATTTATATATATATATAAATAAATTCCCAAGAGGATAGGATCCAGGTAGAATTCAATGTCTAGGACAGAGTAAGAATATAATATAAAAGGCTCAAACATTAATATTCCACGGTTATAATTTATTACATTGGAATCGTAATCACGATCCAATTCATCAGTCCTGCAAATTCAAAAAGGAAAAAAAAAAATATATATATATATATATATATATAAGCAGGTTGAATTAGATTGAAGAGTAATTAATCTAAGCACTGGTTACCATTACTTCAGTACTTTAAATTTTACAGGTGGGAAAGTGTCAAGACCATGTCCTATTTTCATCATCACATTAATTATTAAACAAACAAAAAAAAATAACAGTTATGTGAAAATTGTATATTTTAACAGTAAAAAAATATAGAAGTCACCTTATAAAAGTTATTTTTGCTTTTTGGATCTATGTTGTTTCTGAGCCTTTTTATATATCTTTTTCTTCCAACTTGGTTAACCAATCAAAAGTTGATTTCTATTGTAAAATTTACTTTTATAACCTTTACAATTATACAAATTTACTAAATATGAGCAACTAATTTTATTTATTTTTTTTTTTTTTGTCACGGTTGTGGATATACACATTTGCATAAAATTTCTGTATGCATGATAGTTGATCTTGTTTATCTACAAAACAAGTAGAGCTGTATTATAAAAGTCAATGAATATCAGTTAAAGATATAGTCAAAACTGGTGTTGTAATTTGATATTATACTCTTGAAGATGCAAATCTCGTTGATGGTTTATTATTTTAGTGGTTAGTTTTCTATTTACATTATTTACATTGTTGTCCTCATCTTTGTTGTGATATTCACAACGTTTTGGCCGTTGTACACTCTGGCCTTCTTCAGGTGATTGGAGTTTTGAACTGAGCCCCCCCCCCCTCATATGGCAACAAAAATGAGGACAACAGTCCAAACAAAGTAAATAATATAAATAATTACAATACCTCATCTCAGAAATATAGACAGAAATTGTTAGTTTTCTAGTTTATTAATACCTCTACCATAAAAAATCAGATTGTAATAAAAGCTTGTAATTAAATTTCTATTAAATTTACTTTTTATAATTTCTCAAATATATTTGCAATATCTTTAGCTTGTTATGAATGATCAAATAAATATGCTTTACATATTTTTCTGATCTATATATAATTGTGGAAAGTCATATGGCAGAGAAAATTTTTCTATTCGCGTTTCATTTTTATTATTTAGAAAGATATTCTTAAGAAAAGTTTGATAACTTTAAAAAACTTTCTATAAAGTTTCAACATGTTTGCTATTCTCCATCACCAAACTCTTCTCTCTCTTCTGAAATAATTTATTACTTTTTTCTATATATTATGTAAAGATTCTTTTTATCAAATTTAAAACTGATGTGACTTTAATTTGCATTCTTTAAATTGATGTGACCTGAATTGGGTCTCTTTCTATAAATTTAAATTTCAAATATCATTGCTAGAAAATAGAGAGAAGTTTAATATTTAACTTTGTTTATATTTGTTTCTTAATTTCTGAAACCATTTCTGCAGAACATATTGATTTACGAGATATAATGTAACCTCTCTGCCACCTAAAAATTATGCCCTTATAATACAGGAAATTTTCACCTAAGTTGTCAGTACAGTCATCAAATATTGCATTCAGTACTTTCTATTAATGTCCTCATATTGTCGGAATTAACTTGGCTCTTAGTTCATTTTTTTCTACACTGAGCCATTCTAAACAATTAAATTTAAGCCCCAATGCATATTTTGTAGTGTTGTAATGATGCTATTGCTCATGGTTTGTTATATTGCTTATAATTAATAACCCATTATTGTATCAATGCATTTATTTTAAGTATCAATTATGTTTTTGCTTTTGGACCAATTGTATAGCTGTATACATAATGATGACATCCCTGCTGAGCATGGCTCTCAACTGCTGCAAACAACAAGATATAGTGTCAATAAGAATAATAGTTTTTTGTATCAAGTATGCTCTTTATCATTTTTACTAAGTGCTTTGCATTGAAACAAATCTGTAATGCAGGCATTTTTGAGATAGGCTATTTTGTTTAACCAGTAGCATTTTGCTATTAATTGATAGTGAGCTGAACAATTGAAGGTTTGCAATTTTTTAGGATACTGCTGAAACTCCCAACAAACTGCTTAAAACATTAATTTATTTCTTAAATAGAAGAATAATTATAATTTTTATATAAAGCAATTATAAGTTTTTAATAACTGGTTATAAATGTAAATTTGGTTGAAGCATTAGCATATATCAATAAGTAATAATGATTTGATATAATTTTACAGATTAGTTATTTAAATTGATGTTTTTGAATGATTGATTTAAATATTTTATAGTTTCATGTGATATTTGAATTTTAAAAAAAAATCTAAAATTGTAACTGTAAAGATGGAATGTTCATGCATATTGTACATTGTTTGCCTCCAAGTCATTCTGATAAAAAAAAAATGTGTGATACTGACTTGAAATGTTTACTTGTATTTTGTTTATAACTTAATTTTTTTCTTTGTAAATATTTTTTCCACAAAATGTTTTGTTTTTTGTCAGGCTCCAAATGCTCTTCTTCAGTTTTTATTTTTCAGGATGAAAGATATTTTCTTTGATATTGCTTCATTTTATAGGAATACAAGCAGAGATTCTCAGCGGAATTCTCTAAAAATTGTCTTTTATTCAAGTTGATTTGGTTCAATGTGACATTTTTTTATATGACAGATAAATCTATCACTTCTAATTGATAACGAAGGCTAACCTTATTTTGTCTGAAAGTATTTAAAGTTATTGTTACAGGCTTCATTTTCATTAAAGTAGGTGTCTATAATCTTTTAAAATTAATGTAAATTTAATTACAAACAACTGTTTAATAGTTATAGATATATTTTCACAGTTGAATATATCATTTCAGATATGTTCATTATCATTGTCCTGTTCAACAGTTTATGGTTTAAGAGATGAATTAATAGACTGTTTTGCTCCATCTTTATAACAAATATTTTCCAAAACATTTATTGAAAAGTCTTGAAGTTTACTTGCTGTCATGTTATGCAATCTTTAATCAAATGGCTACTGCTTTCTTTAAGTCAGAATTAATTTTAATTTTGTATATTTGTCTTGGTATCATTTGAAAGTAAAATAATGAAATTAACATTTTTATGTGTTTTATTATTTACCATTTTTATGGAATTTTTGATACTTATTCCAATTAATGTAAATATTTGATTGTTTTTGGAAATTCAACTTTTGTGCATTTTGATAATCTGGTAGAAAATATTGAATTTTGTAAGTAAAACAAATATTTATATGGCTTAGAAGTATTGTACAGTAATTCTATATTTTACATTTATGTACCACTTAAACTTAAAAATAAGTTTATGATTTATGACTAAATTATTTTCTCTTATATCCTTTGAAGTGAGCATGTCAAGTAAAAATTACTTTTTAAATTCCTAGAAAAGGTAATCAAATTAAAAGATGAACAAAAATAAATATTCAAAACTTTACTTTTCTATCAATTTCAGCATTTCTTTATTATAGTAGATGAAAAATTCTTATGTTTTTAATTGTAACTATTAGTTACCATGGCAGCATAACCAGCACCTATTTGTCTTTACTATTACTGATACAGCTTGTTACCAATTATTATTTTTTATAAATTACGTGTATCTTTTACTTTATCTAAGAGGGTAGTTTTTTCATTTGCATTTAACTTTAATCTGCTTCTTTCAAAACGTGAATTATTACATATTGGGATAATTTGTAAGTTCTTTTATCAAACTAGTTTACTAGAAAAACTGCACAAATCTTTTAACTAAATTGCAGTTTTTCTTTTTCTCTCTTTGTGTGATTTCAGGTTTTCTCTCTTCATTGGCTACAAATTGAATAACAAAAGTTAACATATTAAACATGATTCTGTAAAGGAAGTAATAACTGTTTGTGTTTGCATTTCTTTTCTATTAATTTATTTTGCTCTTCTAATATCCAACTGATTTTCAGGTGTCCCAAATAATTTCTTTATGCTTTTCTGAAAGTATTTTACTTAATTTACTTTTGTCCAATAAGCCTGCAGATACGATATTACCAAGTGAATTGGTTAATGAGTGCTGGACACTATTTTGTACTCACTGATAAATTTAATTATTGATGTGTATCATTGTCATTAGTGTATCATCATAAATGTATCAGATTTTTAAAGTCAGCTCCTTGTATTCTGGCATATTTTACTCCTTATTAGATAATTTTTACTCCTATTAGATCATTTTTCCATAATTATGGTTAATTTGTAAAGACAAATATTAACTATTATTAAGAACAGTTCTTTTTATTTTCTGATATCGACAATGCTATAATATATGCTTTCTCCAATATGTTTCCAATGATGGAACATATACTTTTTAACCCTGTAGGGTTAAAAAGTATATGCTCCATCATTGGAAACATTGATCTATATTAATTTGTTTGTATTGATTGATCCATTGTAAATATTTTCTAGTTTTTATCAACCATAACTCAAGGAATTGGTGTTTGCCTGTTGGTCATTATTTGTAAACTACATCTAAAAAGAAAAAAAAAAAATTAATGTAACTTGTCATTTTATTTAATTAGGTAGAGCAGGGAATATTACATTTTTCTTTGTGAGGCAAACTTCAAATATTTAATGATATTGATTGAAAATTATATTGTTATAATTTTATACCTAAAACATTTACATAGATTAATTTCATAATATTTATACAATGTTAAATATTTTAGCACATTTTATTCTTGAGTATGTGTAGTTAGAATTTAATGTAATTATTTTTGTAAGAAGTGCAGATATCTCAAATTAATTATCATCATCAGTCCCATTACCAGGTGTGGTTGTTTGGTTGCTGAGCACTTGACCAGCTCTTTCTATATATCTTGAATATGTGTCAATGTCTGAGTTGCTGTGAATTATCTTCCAGTCTGCTCAATGACATTGTCTGATCATTTCATTTCTCTGTCTGCCTCTTCTTTTTTTTTGCCCGAGGTGATACCTTAGAGGATGGCAGTGGAAAGATTGTTGGTTATCATTCCAACTTTCTCTTCTTGGTGGTGGCTCTAAGATATTCCAATGAGCCTGTTTCTTGTTTGATAGTGTTGTACACTGTGTCATTTGTGATGTGGTCTATATAGGAGATGTCTAGAATGGTTCAGTAGCTTCTCATTTTAATGCTTGGATTCTATTTCTATAATTTTGCTGTTAATCTCAAATTAGTCAAAAGTTACTTATATAATATTATATTATTCTGAAAATGGAGGAACATTTCTAGATTAAGTGTTAGACATCATTGGTTTAATTTCCAATTAGTTTGTAGAAACAGTTATTCAATTGACAGAATAATTATTCAGTATTGTAAAAGTGGACAACTAGTGGGAATTTGTGAAGTACATAGAGACAAATTATTTTTTTGGTTATAATCATTATTCTGATATAACTTCCAACAGGTGAATATAAATGCTTTGCATGAGTAAAGTTTAAATACTTATTTTTCAGCAATTGTGTTGGCCAATACATTGAGAAACATTTATCTTTACAAATTGTATAAAAAGGAATGAAATATTATCCATTTCATACATGTTGAGATTTTATGATTTTTTTTTCTTGTGCTGTTCTAGTCTTTAAGTTTGCATGATTTGCATGAAGTACATTGCAGCTACTGCTACTGTGGCTCTATTTATTGAAAGGTTGTATGATATATAGTATGCTGTACCCAAGTGGACATGTCTTATATTGTGTGTGTGTGTGTGTGTGCGTGCATTTCCCATAAGCACTTTTAAGCATTGAAACTTTTCAAAATACTTGGAGTTAATACTTTTATTTCTACTGAAGTGATAACTTTATTTCTAATAATTTTAATAAATTTAATCTTGACTCTTATCTGTCATTTTCCTTTTCTTTTTTGATCTTTCCCCTTTTGTTTTAAAATTCAAGTACTCAATATAATCATAATATTATGATGGCTTAATTTCTATTTTAATATCTAGCCATATTTCAGCAAGCACTAAATAAATTAGCTACTGAAGTTGAATGATATAATTTATTATCCATATGCTATAAATTTCATTAATCTAGTGTAATATAAACTTCATTTGTAGGTAAATTTTATTCTGAAATTTGATGACAATTCATACACTGATTTGTTATGAATTATGTTTTGATCCTATAAAATAACAATTCAATGCTCATATGCAAATTTGCAAATAAATGTAATTTTGCAGTAAAATTAATTATATTTTTAAAACTTTATAACTTTTCCTAATAATTCTTGACAATGACAACCTGTTTATAAAATTGAGTTTATTTAGTATGATTTCTTTAGTTTATAGAATTGTATATAAATTTTTAGATTCAAAATCTAGTGAAAAATATAAACTTATTTTATTCATAATTTTTTTGTTGATATAGCAATATTTTGCTTGTTTTATTTGGTTTATCACAAGTGACATAGTGTAAATGAATAAGTAAAATTTTAAAAGTTTTTTATTATTATTATTAATAGTTTAACTGTACTGTCCAAACTTGATGGTGATATTTAATTGGTTATATTTTCTGCATGAAAAGTCTAAAATTTTATAAAACATTAAAAATAAAAATATTCAAAGTTCACATGAAACTGAAATAAAAAAGACATGTTAGCAATCTATCCTCACTATTTGCTTATGATATATTCTGTTATGGTAACAAAAACAGAAGGTATTTTTGCATGTTGATATTGAATAATGTTTCCTGTTATCATAACATTACAAGTAGAAGCGATCAGGCTGCATGACCAATAAGTGTCTAGTCATATTGGGTTTTATATTATACAATAGCTTCTAAGCAAGACATGGACAGAAACTATTGAAGCTTTTTGTTAAGAAAAGACAATGATGGAAAAATATTCACCTGTATAAAGCCTAATAACAATTTGCATTTTAAACAAGGACTGCTAAAAGTTCATATATTTTTACTAAACATGGAAGTGATCAATTTATTATTAAATCAGTGTTGACATGTTCATGAAATTTATTTTGAAAGTTAATGATATCAATTAAAATAAACTGTTAAATTGTCAATAAGTCTCATGTTGCATTGTCTTAGACAAATCTAAACATTAGTATTATGTAATTCTCAATAGAAGTAAACTGTCAGTGCCTACCATTATAAGTGGCCCTAAGGTTATATCATCCTCTTCAGATGAGGCTAAGCTCTTTGCAATAAGCTTTGCCTTTAACTCTACATTAGACATCCCTACCTGACTTCTTCCTTCTCAATGAGCACAAACTTCTCAATCTTGGTATGGAAAGATTCTAAATTCATCAAAAGCCTTGACTATGGAGGTTACTGGTTTTTATAAAATCCATGTGTTTCTTGAGCCCAGAGTTATCTTCAATCTTGGCAAAGACTAAGTGTTGCCTGAAGCATGTACGTTTTCCAAGTCTATAAAAAGTGTCACCAGAATGCCGTGTTTTAAAAAATGTGGATGTGTTCTCATCCCAATATTGCTCCATCAGCCTCCTTAGTGTCATCAACAAACTCTTTGAGTCTATGATCAACAAGCACCTCAGCAGAAACAACCTCCTGAGCAGCAGTCTGAATTTGGTTTTTATAACTTTTATTTCACACAGAATAAGTAAAACTTGATAATAAGTTCATCACAAGAATGATTGCTTTTGATGTTTTAAAGGCTTTTGACAAGATGTGGCATAGGGAATTACTACATAATCTCTCTAGCTATGATAACCCTGGAGGAATCCTTATATCACATTCTTATCAGGTAGATCAATGAAGGCCATTGATAATGGCTAGTTTTCTAAAGCCCATGAGATCCATGCAGACATACCACTCTCTCCTCAGTTCTACCCTTTTTCAACTTTATGCTAATGATCTACTAAAGAACATTCTCAGATCATTATTAAATAGCTATGTAGATGATACCACAGTTTATGGGTGAACCTCCAAAAATCTAGATGACCAGAGCCTGGTAGCTGATCTCAACTCTGACCTAGCTCACTGGGGAAAAAACTGGCTTGTAACATTCAATACCTCCAAATCCAAACTAGTAACATTTCATCATCACTGAGCAGACTGTGAATTTTCTCCTGTCATGATGAATGGTTGTATTCTCGATATATGACCCTTGTTTTGAATGTCTATTGGGTCTAAAGTTCACTCTAGACCTCAAATGGAATATCATATATGATTCATTACTAAAGCAGTTGGGAAAGTGATTGGTTCCCTATACTGTCCCAGAAAGTATTGAACTCCTGCTGTCCAGATTAGACCAAAAATGGAATATTGCTGCTATATCTGGGCTGGAGTTGCTCAATCCTCACTTTTCAGCTTCGACAGAGTTCAAAAGTGTTTACATGGCCTTTTGGGTGATGAATTATTTTCTACCCTACAACCCCTTTCCCACAAACAAAATTTCACAAACTTTTTACTATTCTATCACTATTTTCATAAAAAATGAACCCACCTGCTACAATCCTTTCACAGTTCCCGAATACCGGATTATATTCATGAAGGACTTATAAAAAATCAATCTAAGTGCATTGGCATTTTCTTTAATTAATTAATTAAATAAAATGCCAATGGGGACTTATATTGATATTGACTTCATTAGTTTTTTGCAATTAGCCATTTGATGTTCTGAGAAATATAAAACTATGAAACAAAGATGCACTTATTTCTTAAATCTAGGGTTTTTGATTATTCATATTCTTGATAGTTTTATTCATGCATATTCACATTAAACATCATGTTTAGGTAAAATATCTTATAAACATCACCAAATTTAGTTTATTCTTTACATATAGCATCCCGTCAAATTATGTGAAAGTTACATTTCAGATTATCAAAATATAAAAATCTCAAATTTATTGACTTAATTAAAAGGACAAGAATTTTAAATTGAAAGAGTACATTATTTTTAACTACATTTTTTATTTGCATTGAGTAAATTGAGTTTTACCAACAATATGATAAAAATTTATTAGTTTACAGAATAAAATAATATATTCACAGTTGATGTAGCATTTACTGGAATTATATTTTTTGTTATTCAATTTTAATTTATATACATACCAATAGTATTTTTGGTGGATTGTCACATAAAGCAAAATTAAAGCTGAAGTATAATAGCAGCTGCATATAATCTATTGAATTAATTCTAATGCTAAATTTCAGGGAAGTTTTTATTTTTAGAGAGGTGGGCAAAATTTTAAAAAATGGAAATGATATATGTTAGGTTTATAAACATCAAGCAGTACTGTAAAGTATTTTCTTGAAAACTCTCTCACTGCTGTCATTTAACTGACCAACAGTCTACATCTATTATCAGAATCTTATATTAAGATAATTCCTGTTGACTTCACACTGGAATTGGTTGTTACCAAAAATGAATGTTGAATCCTACTATTAGGTTTTCTTTTCTTTTTTTCCCAATTCAGTGACACTAACTTTGGTGATAACTTATCAACTGTGGCAAAAAAGGTAAGAAAGAAGAAAGGCAAGTAAAATTGCTCCAAGATTTAAATACAATATTTTCCATTTAATTTATAACTGTTAAAGTGTTTTGATGATGATCAGCATTAATTATATCATTATTATTATTATATTCTGTAAAATTTAGTACTGGACTTAGGATCAAATTTGTAACTTTAAAACATTTATTTGAAAATCTTTCCTAAATCTCTTTCAAGATATTTTCTACCTGTTGGAGTATCATTAAATGCCAATTTATGAATCAAGTTATTTAAATTCTTCAGGTAAGTATTCAATATATTTTATACAGTATTCCCACACACACATATATATATATATATATATATATATATATATATATATATATATATATATATATATATATATAAATTAATTGATTTAAAATATGGTTTTTTCGCTACATAGTTCTAACCATGTTTCAAAAATATATATATATAATTTCACATGTGTGCACATATGCACACATCTCTCAAAACTAGTCTCTAATTTGTTCCCTCTATTAATTAAGTATGCTATATATTCTAAATATTTTTTTGTATATAATTACTTTTAAAATATCTTTTAAATTAAATGTAGTTCCTTATTGAAACTTATGTGAGAGCTCTTCATCTGAACTGTCAATAATCTTGTTTGTACTTGGAAAACAAGAGACAAAGTTTGGTTAATGAATGTTTGTTGGGGTCTGTTCATTTTCTGGATAGACAGACATTCTTTCAGATGGCATTGATCTGTCTGTTACTGAGAAGTTAATAGAAAATTAAACAGTTTTGCCTTTATGTATAAGGTGAATGTGTAATAGAAAGTTTTGTTATGTGTATTGATTTTCAAATTTACATAGTGAAATAATTAACTAGTTGAAATTGGAGGCAGCATAAAGAGCACTCCTTTAAGTATCATAAATATTTGTATTTTAATTAAAAAATATAGTTCTAATTTTAAGAGATTAGGATATTGCTAATCTGAATATTTGTTCTTTCAAAGATATCCTGTTAAAAGAAAAGTTGATTTGAATTAATTTTTTATACTGGATTTTGGTTTTACTATAAATACTGTAGATAACGGTAATGCCATCAGTGCTTGATACTTCTGGACATGATGCATTTAGATTAAATAAAAACAAGAGAACATTTCATATCTATGCTAAATCTCTGTACTTGTAACAGCAGAGTTACTTGTATTGTTATGTTACAAACTATTGTAATGGCTTTTAAATTTCCTACTTATTTCCAGTTATTACAGTTGAAGTTTAAAACTACTATTGTGCTGCTAGTTATTTTTGTAAAATTTAATGTAGTAGTTTAAATGAATAAATCTTTTGGTCCAGTAGACCACTGGGTATGAAGAAAATACAGACTCTATACAATAATATTTGTCATATAGATATACTTCCTTTGCCCCACCAGTTTGAAATGTTTTTGTTTTGATTGCAAGCAGAATTATTATTTTTTTGTCCTGTTTTAGTTGCCACAAAGTGGACAACTAATTCTTTTCCTTTTTTAATTTTGGTTTTCATACTGATAATGAATATGTTCTTTTTCTCTCTCTCTATTGTTGGCTGATCTGATTTTTGAAACTTCTTTCCCATGTCATTCCCAGGAATTCAAGAATGTGGACAAGTTTGTCTTTCAGCTGAACACGGCCTCACTCACTCATCATTGAAGCAGCAGAGGTTTTACTTTTTGTGTAAAAATACACAAAAAAAAAAAAAACAAAAATTACAACAAACAACAAAAAGAAACTTAAAACCCTCAAAAAAGAAAGAGACAGAAGGAAAAAGAAAAAACAAGTTCAAAACATTCCAATTAAAGCACCTAGAGTTGCTAGACTTTCTTTTAATATCCTTTCTCTCTGGATGTAATTCTAATATTGAGTAAACAAGTAAATTATTTAAATAAGTTAATTAACATTCATATCCTGAACCTTGCTGACGAGTTTTATATTGTATCATATCAAGCCTTTTCTTTGCGCATTAGTTCAATCAGAAACTCCAGTTTTTTATACATATTTATGCATTGCATACCGATGATAATGGAGGGATGATTATTTTGTGCAGCCATCAACTTTATCTACTGTAAATGAATGTACTAATAAAATTATTTTCCAAGTACTGGATGAGTTTGCTTGTACCATTGTTATGACTGTGCCATCTGCAAGACAACCATTAGGATGGTTGATACGTGAATAGCTGAGGCTCTACTCGACCTCTGACCATGCCTATAATGGGCCATAGCACTCAACTGTTGACTACTTTAACTAGTGCATGACTTATAGATTACTACTGATCTGACCATCAGAATACCAATACTGGATCAGCATTACAGAATTTTGCTTTTTTGTTTTTGTTTTTAATTGACTAAAATTTTTGTAAATTTTGACAAAAGAATTTTTACCTTTTTGTATATGACCTGCACCTTGAATTTTTTTTTTTTTTTTTTTTTTGATATCATTAGTGTAGGGCCCACAATTTTCCATTTAAAATTTTCCTGGATTCTGTTTCCACTTTTGGTAAATTCTGTTTTTTTTCTGTTTTTACTTTTGGAAAATTTTAATTTTTCCATTTTTATAGTATTTTATGAGAAAATTGCAATATAGTATGCTATAATTATTATTAAAACTGAAAACAAAAACATAATTCAAAGGTTTATTGCATATAAAGAAATAGCAAATATCTACAAATTTTTTTTTAAATGTTAAAATCCAAGTCCAAAAATAAATTATAGGTAAAAATTTAACATGACTAAACAATAAAACAATACAATGTTACAGTGCATAATTATCATTGAGGTAGAACTTTTAATTAAAGCTTCCTTCTTTAAGAACACATTCAAAATGCATTCAAATTGTTTTTGTTTTTTTAAATAAAAGGATTTAGATTGATTTATAATTAATGATTCATAATATAAAAATCACATTTAAAGTATCAACCCCAAATAACTTGAATATCAATAATAAATATCTGAATAAAGTCAAACATTTTGTCTAAAATTTTACAAAACAGTAATTAAACCATGATAACTGAATTTTTGTAACAAAATATCAAAAAACAAATTGGACATATTAATTCAAAATTTAAATAAAACAACTTATCCCAAGTTGAAATACTGATCAAATTTAAAATTGCTAATTTCTTAATTTGGGAAATATCTAATCTTCAAATCTTTTCTCTGAATCTTCATTGTAATACACTGTGAGTTGCCTGGTGTTCTCGGGGGTAAGACTTTCATGTTGTTTATTTAGTAAATGTTTATACTGAGAAAATAAATGTTCACCATTTATGCTGGTAATAGGCATCCATATGACGTTATTGGCAATCTGTTTTAGAAGAGGAAATCTGCTCTTATTTGCATTCCAAAATAAGTGGATATTAAAAGGATTTTGTAAATCATCTTGGTAATTCATATACATTTGGAATTCTTCAAGAAAATCAGTAGAAGGACATTGCAAGTCTTTGATGGCTGCAAAACTGTCTAGATCATGACCTATACAGGATAGCTGTCTTGAATCAAACAGGCAAGCTGCCTTGTAAAATTTATACACAGAGTGGGTATCCAGGTATTTATTCAGTTTCGAAAAAGATGTGCTGAAAAAAAATCTTGGAAATTTGAGATAACTTTCTACCTCTGTGTTTTGTTCAGACAGAAGATAATCAGTTTCTAGTCCAAATATTGATTTTGATGTACCAGTATGCAAATACTGTTTAATATCCTCCATTATATACAACACATGCAAGTGGAAACTTAGTTTCTTCTAAGTTTGTCAAAACTGTTATTAAACAAGTGCAATTCTCATTCATAAAATCCAGATTTAGGTGCAAATTATGATAAGAGGCATGTAGAATCCTATCTACTGCAAGGCCATGACTCTTTTCTTGCTTAAAGAATCCTTCATAAAACTGTACAAAGGATGAGTGATATTTGGATGCATTAAACCAAGAATTCTATCTGGCTGCCACTGGTATAGGGGGTAGTTTCACTTGTTCCTTAGGCAAGGAACTTTCAAGCCATTTTAATTATTGCTTGTTCCGACTAGGCTTTTTAAAAAAGGCTGACGATGAAAGTAGTTAGCTGGGTAACATTATCAAATGCTGACCAGTGTGAAAATACTTCTCCAACAAGATTTTAAAATATGTGCTAAGCGCAACACATGGCAACTGTTAACATTTGATAACACTTCCTTATGAGCTTTTTTGCAATAGGCTGTAGAATCTGTTACAAAGACAATATTATCTTCAAATGCAATATCCACATGAGTTACAGCTCAGATGCATGCCTGACTTATAGTTTGATGATTGCGTTCTCCCAAGATTACAACATCAATGAGAAATGACTTTCCACAAATGCTTGCAATTACATTCAAAATGTTGTGGTCATGACAGTTGTTTCATCTGTTATGATGCTGAATGATTGATTAGCAAGCTTGGCTTTTAGGGCAGCAAAGTGACAAGCAAACAATTTTGGTAGCTGAAGTTGCCTAACTGAATTGACACTTGGAATAGCACCACTTTCTTTACATTGTTTTAATATGAATGACCTCATTTTGTCAATTTTGTGTATGGGAATGTCAGACAAAATGCACATTTTCAAAAAAATCATGGACAAAATCATCTCTTACCTCTTTACTCTTCAACAAAGTTGTGATTGTCTTCTGTTTCAGTTGAGCTGACTTTTTTGAAGAGTTTTTTGTTGAATGAGTTTTTTATTTGATGTGATCTTTGATTGTGTCAACTCTAAATATGTCAACACTATGGAGACAGAATTTGCAAAATAACATTTTCTTCTGCATAAAAGTCATCAGGAAATTGCTCTACTCTGGCTTTAGCACAAATTTTAGATACTGGGGTCATTTTTTTTTTTTTTTTTTTTTTTTAAGAGGAGCAGGCCCAACTTTTAAGGTTGATTCACTATATTGACTGGATTCAGTCATCTTGGAAATTTATTGCTTATTCATACAACTGCTTTAGATTACAAAATATAAATAAAATATGAAAAAAAATAATCATTGATAGTTAATGTTAAAGGATTTTTTTTGTCCAATTAAAATTTGTTTACAATGGTGAAGCACTGAAGTTGATGCAATTATTAATCCGGGAGAATCGCTGTGTGACGGTAAGCTTAGACAAGCCAGTTATTTCATAGAATGGTTTTGGAGAATTTTTTTTCTTTATTTCTAAATTGTTTGGTAGGCACGTGATAGCATTTACTTTTCTTTCATATTCATAAAACAAGGTTACAAGTTTTGAATCTTTTACTTGTAAATTATGTGAAGTCTTAAAGGAAATGAATTTGTTAAACTTATTGGTTTGATCTTTGTTGCTCTCTCTCCCTTTCAAATTTGACATCAACTAATGTCTATCTTCCCCATTTCCACTTTAGCAATGGATCTCGGTGGCCACGACCAAGCAGTGACCTGACTTTCATCTTGTTTGCTGCATACAGTTTCTTAGAAAAGTTTTAAAAACTAAAAATAGACTAGCCAACATATTCTCAGAAAATTGACGATCCACTTTTTCTTTTTTATGTAAACATTTTTGTTCTTAATTCTTTTTTGGGTCTTAAAAGGAAAAAAAATAACTACAAATATTT
Organism: Acanthosepion pharaonis; assembly: GCA_903632075.3. Lineage (NCBI taxonomy): Eukaryota > Metazoa > Mollusca > Cephalopoda > Sepiida > Sepiidae > Acanthosepion > Acanthosepion pharaonis. The sequence goes on from CAHIKZ030000495.1 coordinate 873,971, forward strand.
GTAAAAATAAATTTTAAGGAAATAACTGTTATGTTATTGTCATATTTATTAAAATGTTTAACAAAATTGGAGAGACAGTTATTAAGTTTTGAAAGAATTAAAAAAAAATCTGAAAAAAATCAAATGATTAATTTGTTATTTATTATTGAAAATTACATTAAAACCAGATTCCATTTAAGATTAACGATTCCACGATTCTATGATCATGGAAAATTTGTTCCATAATTAGTGCTGAAATACACTAGCATTTACTTCAATTGGTAACTGGTAACTGTCAATAGTAAATACAATTAATTTCAGATGCACTTAGTGACATTTAGCAGCACAGATAATCTTTGGTAAACTATCAGTAATTTACCAGTTCCTTTATTTTTAATTTACTTGAAAACCAAAAGAATTCTTCTGGAAGTGACAGTTTCAGAATCACCATTTGAAGAGTTTCTTGTTCTCTGATCATTTTGTTCATTTTGGGTTGGATATAGATTTGACATTCTTTTCTTTTATTGACACATTAGATTATGTCAATTTTCATCAGGTGTCAAAATTATTTTTAAATAATGCTTGTTTTATGAGAAAGTCATTCATTTACTACTTCATTTCATGTTAAAAGTATTTCATTTTGAATTCTTGTACAGTTTACCTATAATGGATTTTACCTATTCTATCAGAACCCTGGTCATCTATAGTGTGGATTGTAATAATACCACATATGGAACTATCATATTGCACTTGATTAGTAGGTCAGAGCTATTGATGCTTGTAGCATCCCAATCAGAGGTGTCAATATAGCTGAGGAATTTTTATTCTCTAATCCATGGATGCCTTGAATCCCTTAAAAAGTTCTCCTGATTCTGTAGAAAAAAAGAGTAAATACCTACTATCACTATATAGCTTGTATTATTGAGTTGCAGTCATTTCTTTTATTACAGCTTACTACAATACTACTGTTGGTTAATACTATTTATTCATTACAAAATTAAATGCTATGAAAAGGCATTTTTCTGTATTTTCTTGTCATGTTTTCTTGTTTTCTTTCTTTTAAATTAAAAGTTGTTATGCATGGACTTTTGTCCTCCTAATTTTATGCATTGCAACTTACCCAGCAATATGACAAACTGATTGAAGAATATGTGGTTTTATTAATAATGGCCTTCATTCTCCTTAAACCTCATTACTCAAAGAAAAATCAGGACATTTCCTGATCTGGTGTTGTGCATGTCATAATAGGTATATTTTGATATTCCTACTACTAAGAATGCTAAATTAATCTATACTTAGTCTTAATACTTTTGATAGTTATTCTCACTATCTGTAATAGATTTTCTTTATTATCATCCTGACAATGTTATTTTAAAAATATACTTTAGTAATAAATAACTTTTGATTTTCTTATGTCAGCTATAATGTATAACTATTAATTTCATATCTACTGAATTCTGGATATCTTCTGCCACTGACTTTGGGACTTTGAAATGTGGGTTAGAAAGAAGTAGTTAACTTCATTGACCTCTTAACACTGATGTACAGAGAGGGTGAGATAAAGACTGTTTATTGCAATTTGTTTAGAAAGTATGAAAGCAGGTTGGCAAATGAAGTCTGTTTAACATGCTAGTTGTATGCAATGTGTATGATGTGTTACCAATAAGAAGACCAGATTTTCTATAACTAGGTTATGAGATTTTCACTGATATCTTGGTCAAAAAAATTTTAAGCATTAGTATATGCTAATTATGAATTTAAAGTAACTGATCTTTTAAGTAAAGACCATTTTCATTTTTGGGTATCTTTTCACTTTGCTGTTTTTATAAGATGTCCTGTAATTTTACTAATGTTAATTAAGAGCATCAGCAAATAGTTTAATGAAATATAATGCATAGAAACTTCTTGAGAAAATATTTGTTATTCATAACCACATCCAGTATTTGGAAAAAGTATTTAATTTGGTAAGTAGAATAAAACTTGATGAACGTAATTCATCATTTGTCAGGATTTTTTTATGAAGAAGTCTGCAATCTATTGCACTTAAGAAAATAGTGCCTGTTTTTTGAAAAAACAAAACAACTTTATTTACAGGTATCATTTAAAATTTTTCTTATTCATGTAGAAAAAAAGTCATCTAAAGGAAGAATTAAAGTTTTGCATGTAAATATGCCATTAAGTGTAAGAGATTTCATAAGTATGTGTATGTTGTAGCTGTGATATGAAAATCTCATTTCAAGAGATAGATACAAATTGCTTATATTTGCACTGTCAGAGTGCAAATAAGTAAATATTGTTATATCAAAAATAAAAGATTTTTTTATGAATTTTCCCCAATGTATAGTCTAATGCCAGCTGGACACACCTTGATAGAAAACTGGTTGATAGATTAACTCTACTATATAACTAATTATCTATATGATATGAGTATTGTATATTTTTATGAGAACATGATATCTCTTTAAAGTTGTTTTTTATATAGGTGTGTAGTAATGAATATCACTAACTTGCTTACTTTTCCTTTTGAGCAATACCTGTAAGTGTACATTAGGTGAGAGTTGTTAAGGTTTATAAATTTAACGTTAGAAATGAATAGACTTTGTGCATAAGATATAAAAATTCATTATCCAATGTTTAGATAGTCTTGCCTATCCTCACTATTGAGTTAGTCATATTTATATTAATGTCTTTCAAGTTAACCTATTTAGAACTATTTAAAAAAAAAAAAAGTTTTGAAGGCCTTCTTTTTATATGCATTCAGTTACTGTCCTATTCATTAGGCTTATTGTTATGAAGTGTTATTTCCTTTATATTTTAGTCCAGCAGTAGTCATTTTATCCTGCATACAGAGAGCCACTACTCTTACTGCTTGGGCAATTATATAGTCTCTGCACTTATTTTGCTCTTACAGTTGCTTGGGCAATTATATATTTCTCTGACCTTATTTTTGCTAATGTTAAAAAAGGCTGTGCAATAATAAATTTACTGTCTATTCACTACACCTCCAAAATTTTATACCTAAGGTATTTATTTTTCATGAAAAATCTCTTGAAACTTTTTTTCTAACGACTTAAATGATCAAAGTTGACTTGAAAGTTGGGTTTGGTCAATGTTAAAAAGTTGTCTGTGCAATAATAAATCTTACTGTCTATTGACATTAATCTACATACCTCCAAAAATTCGTATACCTAAGGTATAAATGTATTTTTCATAAAGGAAAAATCCTCTTTGAAACTTTCCCCCAGTTTCAATTGAAAGCTAAAAGATTAAATTTTCTAATTCCAGAAAAAAAATAGAAATTTGAATGATCTTTAGTCGATGCTTCCGAAAAACAAATCGAAATGGACATTCTTAACTTTTTTAGAGATTTTTTGAAAATCCTGCTAAAATAAGATATACATTTCTGAAACGTTACTTTCATAAAATTAGCAAATTTAAAGTTAAATTAATCTGTTCTGAAACAAATATCACTTATAGCATAAAATTTTCTAGACAAACATTTCTTGACCTCGATATATTGTTATTTTCACGTCTCCATCGATAATTTGATGGCTGAATGTGTTGACAGGTTTAGTACGGTGCACCAAAATTAACATAAGTTTTTTTGTTTCTTATAATAATTTAAAATACTATAAAAATTTCTTACATTATTGAGTTACCTCAATCTCTTTCATTATTTAATAGCTAAGATAATGATAACTAATTTTATTAATTATTAATATTACATTAAGTTATTACATTTTTAATTTAATAACTGAGATAATAACTAATAAAATTATTATTATATTAATAATTAAAATATGTCACTCAGTTATTAATTGTTTAAATTGATAAATGAGATAATTTTACTATCTCAATTTAATTTTTAATTTAATAACTGAGAGGTGAGGTAAAAAAAGAAAGCTTTGAAACGTGACCTTTTATAATGTCACTTATGAGATATACTAAAAAAAAAATATAACATTTTGATGCACAAATATTTTTAATTATGGTAAAAGGTTTTGGTAGCATTATTTGTATTAGGCTTTTAATTTTCACTTAGTAAATATAGTCTTCACATAAAAACTTAATAACCTACCCCATACTCTGTTTGGAAGAATTTTAAAACATTTTTTAAAATTAAAGAAAAATGAAAAAAACTAAAAGAAAAATGCAAACAATTCTTGTAAAAATTCTTTATTCATTGAAAAAATTTTTTTCTTCAGATAATAATGTCCTTAATGTATATTATTTATAAAAGCAAATAAAAGCCTATTTAATTCGATAATTAGATAGTTTTATTGCAGTTTTTATTTTACGATTTGGAGCAGATTTTTAAAAAGTTGGCAGTGGATGTGAAAAAAAAAAATTGATGATTTAATTTCTCCAAGGCATCCTGCTTATAAAAGTAAAATTTAAAACAATTTGAACTTTTAGAAAATTTCATGAAAATTTTATAAAATTGATTTAACAAAAAAAAAAAAAAAAATTTTTTTTCCCAAGATTTTCTAAAAATAAAAATTTCAAAAATAAATTAATTCATTTTTGAATAAGTCCTGAAAGTTTCATTAAAATCAGACAATTATTTGATTTTTGCAAGAATTTCCAAATTAATGGCTTTTCTCCCGGAAACTGCTACACTAAAATGTAGTACAAAGTTAACAAAAGAAAAAGGGATTTTTGACCCAAATTTAGAATGTGTTATAAAAAAGGAAAAAATTTTTAAAAATAAAAAATACTTTGTTCTTTCCTCTTAATAATAACATAAACATTTTAATGATGAAACTTTGTTTTTATTAAGTTTGGGGTTTTTTATCATTATGCTATACTGATTTTTTAGCGAATTATTGGAGGTACCTACAAAAACTGATGACATTCAACTGATGTTTCCTTTGGTTTCTTTTTGTCTTTTCTTTTAATTGCATTCTTGCTTTTTTATTTGATTTATAATTTTAAAAAAAAACTCCCCCCATAAAATGTTTTTCCCCCTTTGGATTCAATAATTTCAAATTGTTCTACCTTCAGTTTTACTATTATGTAATTTGCTGGAATGAAAAAAAAAAGGACTGGAAAATCAATTTTCAGTGTTAAATTTCTCTTTATTAATACTCTTAGAGAAGAAACTTTTTAACTCTTATAACTTTAAGTCTTGCCTTGAACAGGCAGTCTTAAATTGTTGTTGGTCAAAAAAAAAGACTGTCATCATCAGATCAATTTCTAGTATAATAAGTTCTGTCACTGTTTAATAAATATCTACAATTATAACTTGGACTGTCTAAAACTGTTAGCAGAATATTTTCTGGGCATGATTAACTAAATAAGTCTTAAAATATCAACATTTTAAAATGTATTTATTGATAGAATTTGAAATAGTTATTTGTAAATATTTGCAAGGCTGCAGCATGTTTTGGTAAATCAAGTTTTAGTCATCAAGTATAAATGAACTCAATAATCAACTTGTATTTTTATTACTTATGAATGCAAATATTTTTCAGATGTCAACAGCTATATGGGTGGTCACAGAATTAAATATGTTAACAATTGCCAGTAAATGAATGCTCTTCATATCGTATTTCTCAACTGATTATTTCTGTTTTTGTAAGAAAATTCTCTGCCTATTCTCAAACAAATATTCTTTAATCAATTTTCTTTTTAAAAAAATTTTACAAAACTCTTAATGGTTTCTTTTCATCTTTCTCCTTTCCTCTTGGCCATCTATCCAGACCCATTAAAACTTCCTCAATTTTCTTTTATTTTATAAATAAAACAATATCATTTTTTTTTAATTTTTGTATGTTTTCTTTGTTTTTTTTTCGGGGCCAAAACACCAAGATAAAATGATTCTTTTTCCATTCCATTTAACAGAAAAAAAATCCTTCATTTAATTTAGATGAAGTTTAATAATATTTTTATTTAAAGTTTGAAGTAAAAATAATGTTTTTTATCATGAATTCATGTTTAAAATAATTGGCCTTTGTGATTTAAGATATTTTTGAAAATTTTTTGTACACTTTTTGATTATTGCGATTTAAAAAAAAAATCTTTGTGTTTAATTTCTTAAGTTTAATCAGTTCCTTTTTTCAACCAATTCCATCATTTTGCTTTGAAGGAGATATTTTTATTTTTTATTTTAAATTTTATTTACCCGATATTGATTAATCTTAGACTGATACAAGGCAAAACATCTTTTCATTTTTTTATTGAATGTTTAAATTCAGTCTGACAAATAAAGATATATAATTAACTCAAATGTTTCTTGATCTTTTCTATATATACTGTGGGTAATCATTGAAATATATTTTAAAGTTGCAGTAAATTATCAAGATAAAACATAGACAAAAAAGTTCATATAAACATATGTTCATAAATTCAAATTTTATTTTGGTTCATTTTGGAAATTGTAAACATTTTTAAAAGTTACAATCAAGATACAAAAAAAAATACGTTTAATTGATTTTTTATGTTGATATTTAGCCTACATTTTTGTAGTATGGAAAGATTCAAATGGTTTTCTTGCCCCCATGGCATTTTAGGCACCTCTTTTTCAAGAATTGTGCAAAAACTAATTCTCAAAGGTGGTATTTTTACTTAAAAATCAATTGATTTTTGGAACTTTTAGCAAATTAACCTGATCCATTTTCTTGGTAGATATCATTTGTGCAAAAGTGATTAAATGTAATTTTTCATACTAAATTTGTATCTTATATTTGTTTTCCATAATCTAAAAGGTCTGTTAAAAGTGTGTTTTAAATCCCTGTAGAAGCTTGCAAAATAGATGAAATTAAAGATGCCTACCAGACTCTCAAGTTAAAGTAGTAAATATATGTTACTGATATGATTAGTTACTGATATTAAAAGATGTTATCATTAAACTGCATTTAGAATGATACAACTGATCTTTTTAGCAAAATGGGAATAATATAAGCATGTAGATTTATTAACATTTTCAATTATTTTTCTTAATTATATCATTATATCAAATGTATCATTATTAAATATAGCTTCCATTTTAGATTTAGGTTATGCAATACTATGAGATTATTAAATATAGGATTACACTAATGTTATCTTGATAAGCATACAACTATATAGTAATAGTTTTTTTTATTTCAAATTTAATCTGTCAAATTTAAATTAATTGAGTGAAACAATTTAAAACTTACACTATAATAAAACTATTATACTTTAATATTACCATTAAATATTAAAAAAAATTATCTGGTTGCTCATTATATGAATATCTAGTATTGATTTTCATTACTTCTCAGTTAACTCATGAATATTACACATTAAATGGTAAAAAGACTTTATTATTAAATGAATGAAAAATGGAAACCTAGTCTTTAGCAAAAACACCATCTTATACCTTTTATTTAAAAGCTCAAAATTATATCCCATTTGACATATAACACCTTTTGCTGCCTCCTACACCTGGTGGTGTAACCACATTTTAGTGGTTTGGTCCTTAGGGTCTTAGAACATTTTAACCACAGGGCTAACTCTGTGCTGGTTCAAGCAGGTTGTTGGTTGCTGGCTGCTTAGATCACACAGCAACTCTTAATCTCAGGGCAGTGGAAAATCAAAGATCATAGTCTTGCATCGCTGATTCAATCCATGGCAGGATGCTATAAGGAAAAAAAAAAGTATCTTCATGATGAAAAAATAAGACAAAAGATTCATGGGGGTTATTGTTTGATTGATTTATATAGCTCTTGGTGCAACAAAACTTAACCCTTCCTGCGTCAATCTCTCTAGTGACACTGGGCCTTGTTTAAACTTCTGGGTTCTGGGTTTTGTAATCTTGGAAAGATTAAAAGCTGACATGAATTTCAGAGGACTCTTGCAGGGTTCTCAGTGTCTCCAGGCTCTCTGAGTTTCTGCTAAAAGTCATTTGACCCTTCACCGTGGGGCTGAAGGGATCTGGGAATTTGGTGATTCCACAATTTTTATTAATTCCAATAAAGGTTTTTTTTGTTCCCTATTTCTGCTTTCTGAATTAACTTTTCAAATTTGGAGAATTATTCACCTTCCTTGGGAGTAGACACAGGGATTGCTTCTCCCTTAACTCCCACCTGCTTCACTTCACATCTTGCACCACTACTCTGCTCAGGTGGCACAAAATTCTGCCCTTCCTCCTTCCTTCTCAGTATTATAATTCTGCCCACTTCTCAGGGCTGGAATAACTTTTCGTGACAAATCTAATTTTTAAAGTGCATAAGAGAAAATGTGTGGTTTATTCTTCTCATTAATTTCAATTCTCTGATTTCTATTCTGGACCCACTTATCCAGCAAAATAAAAAAAAAACAAGCCTGATCACCTTCTCATTTTAACCTTCTGAGTAATAGATAAAAATTATTTTCAAATTTGTTTTTGTCAGCTAAAATCTATTTGTTTACCTAAATTCTTATCAAAGAGATACACTGTTTTCCATCCTTGGGCTGGTCACCATCTTAGCAAAATCATAAGCCAAATCACCTGCCTGTTATGATGGATTGATTTTCATAATCCTAACCCTCAATTCGTTTTGCTAATGAAAATATAATTCCTATCTGCTTCTCTTTTCACGAATGACATGTTTTTCTAATTTTCCAAGGAAGAGATAAAGCCATTTCCCAATTTGCTTTATCTGCATGCTAGATTTTTGATAGATAAAAAAAATGTAAATTCTCGGTGCATTGTTCCAATTCATAGGGGTGAAATAACCTAGATGGTCCTTTCTTCACTTCTACATTACCAGGAAAAATGTCTTCCATTCTCTCTATTTCTCAGTTTATATTTCATTTTGGGCTTAACCCTTTTTCTGTTTAGAATTAATGTTTAACCACCTCACAGCCTCAGTGTCACACATGACTTACTAATAGTTTTTTTTTATTACAAAAAAATATCAGTCTACATTATTGACATTCACTTAAATCTGCTTGCATTTTCAAATGATCATTCTGAAATAAATAGGATCATTTTTAGAGATCAAGTAGAAACCAGTGTTATTTACATTGTCATCACAAACACAAAGTGTTTTAGAGAATTTTTTTTTTTTTTAGATATTGTGTATGGAGTAATATATCATATTAGAACTGTAATATAACCAGTGATATGATTTTAAAATTACCTACATACATTTTTGGAATATATAAATAGTTGCTTATTGGTATTGAACTAACAACTAAAATGCAGTGTCTTTAGTCTCACCAAGTGCTTGATTGTTTTAATTGATTACAGAGTTGAAGTTCACATCAGTATAAAAAAAACTTGTTCTGTTGGTAATTTATGGTATTGGGCTATTTGAGTTTTCATTCCAATTTGTAAAATCATGTGAAGTTAGGCATATTTTCTAAATTTTGAAATGTGTTTAAGTGAAATTAATATTTTATCTTGCCATGCTTAACAAAAGCATTAGCAATGCTTTTCTGGAAAATTAATCAATTATACAAAGAACTGATTCTTTATTTCAAACAAATATTCAACAGGTATAAGTGTATTTTCAAAATAAAGACCATTCATTATACTTGTGTCATTTTACTATATTGTAAAGGTGCTGCAATTTAATTTAGATAACGTTTAATTATTGTATGACTGAAACCAACTGTCGAGAATTTGACTTGATGTTTTTCCCCTGATCAAATCACTTTCCATTTTGTATAGTTTTAACATTTTATTAGCACTTCTGCTACTGTAAATGTATGTGTACAAGAACCAAGATATAAATGTAAGTAGACACAACAGCTGACCAACTGTTGTATTCTGGTAAACTTTCATGTCTTTTAGTCTATCATTTGGTGTGTCTACTTACATTTATATCTTGGTCAGCCTATGAACTTTCCAACCAACCCTTGTATGTCTTTATGAAAATTGCATTACCTGCTGTTGATGTATATATGCATTTTCAAGACATTGTGAAATTTTGACCCCTTAATGTTGGTATTATAAAGTAGCTAGTGCTTAGTGCTATTTCCAAACCAGTATACACATATTAGTAGTGTATAATATGACCTGTTTCCTGACATATTTTTATTATATTGTATATTGGTGTCATGTAAATTTGTCTGTACTGTAGAGTATCTAATTGAAATCAGAATAATAGTGCTCATAAGAAATTGCTGACAGCATTTTTAGTCAATTATTTCCAGTAAATAGCAATTACTTATTTTTCCCAAAATTGACCAGCACAGCGAGGCAACAATGCTATAGTAATGCAGCAGTGGAAGTCTTAATCCATTTATAATTTGATTTTTGTTTCTTTGCTTAAAAGCAGAAAATTAGTAAAAAAAAGCTAAAATTACTAAAAATGAAAATAAAAACGTTATCTCCCTCTAATTTGGGAATAAAAATTAAAAAAATTCATATTATAGGTTACCTCCCTCTGACTCTTCATAGGAGAGCGGTAAAAATAAGTTAAATTGATGTAGTTGCTTTTGGTGAATAATGTTAGTATGTTCTGCAGTTTGATTAAAAATTTATTGGCACATTTGTTAATGCTCAGGTTTTCACAGTAATACTTGGTCAATTAAAACTGAATTACTCTAAAAAATAAACTGGTGAAACTAAAACTTTGAAAATGTTCAACTGTTTTTAACTTGAGATATGAAAACATTAAATAAAAGAAACAAAAGGGTGAACAAGAAAGATTACTGGTAGCTTCTAATGGCTTGTTGAACAAAATAATGAAGATCTATGAAAAATCATCTTTGTTTTTATTACTTTTGGGACACTACACTCCAAATTTTGTCATGAGTATGTTGCATTCAATAATCTTTAGAGAACTTTGAGTAAACTTATATTTTGTTCTCATCCTCTATCTCTTATCCTTAGGGATTATTTAATTGGCAAATCTTTTTTCCTTTTTATAGCATTATTTTGCCCCTCTGCTGAGCTAGTTTATTTCAAATACTGCTTAGCTCAGGTTTTGTTTTTTTTCTTATAACTCAAAGGTTAATTGGTAAATTACTTTCTATCCGATTATTTGACTGAAATTTAAGTGACAACTAAATTTATTGTTTGCATTCTTCTGTTTATTTACCACCATAACTTGGTAAGTATTTTTCATCTAAATTGATGCGAAACTTTAAAAATCTCTTTTGGATGTTTTCTTAGATGCTGGTTAGTAAAAACTAACTAACCAACATCATTGAAATAATTTGTCAGGTAAGATAATTTTATAATAATTCATTATATTTACTTGAATATATAGTTTTATTCTGTCAAATTAGGTAAGGAATTGCCTTATTTCATTTTAAATTTTATTTTTCAATAAAATATTTTCATACTTGCTAAAATTTTCTTGCTGATATTTTCTGACTTTATTTTTCAATTATTTTTTCTTTTAAAATTGTTCATCTAAGCAATAACTGTTCCAAATGAATATTTTGCAAGTATAGGTATTTGCCTGAAATGTTAATTATTAATTCAAAGTGTAAACTTTAAACATAGATTATAACTAGTGAAAAAATAAGGTTCTTATTTTCACATAGAATGAGTTATTGCTTGAAAATTAGTTTCAGTGTTTTGTCTGTAAATAATATAAAATGATTTTTTACTTTTAAAGTTTGAATATAAGTTAATCTCTTTATATCATTCTTATAGCTTGATGTTTCTTAATGCAATATACTAGTAACTATTTTAACAATTTATCGCTTACTATGAAAAATAAATCTTTAAAAAAAATAATTATCTCCAGAGAATGACTTATAATTTTAGAAGCGAATGTTATATTTGCTAGTAAAGTAAACTAATCTTCCTGGAACTTGCAACTTATTTGCTTAGTATTTCATAAGAAATAAGCATACATTAACCACTGATAATTTTAAAGGTTAATTAAAAAAACCCTTAAAAGATTGATGCAATTCTTAGAACATATTTTATGCAGCATCTATGTGTATTTTGAATAGGGTTACCAGACATGCCAAATATATATAAAGTGGACATTGAAGTCAACACCTAGAGGTAAGTCTGTATCATGACACCTGAGTGTTGACATCAATGTCCACTTTTTTATTTACATACATTATTTATTGCTGATGTCGAGTACTTTAACACATATAGCATAACCTTAAAACTATATTTTATCATATATATATATATCACAAACACAGGAAATTTCACATTTAAATTCCAATGATTTATAATATGTATATTCATACATAAACGAGACAAATATTACCAGATGGGATAAACTTAGTTATTAGGAATATTATAATTCATTTGGATTTAGGTTTGCTTTGTATATCTATTTAGTAAATCTGGCAACTCTAATAATGTATATTCGCTGGGAATAAGACAAATGACACGATTTTGAAAATTACTCTATATATAAGGGAGGTAAATATTTTTGCCAGCTTTGTAGTTTGGGATTACCTACCTTAAAAAAAAGGTTACCGGTGGTAATTAAAAGCCGGGTGTTATTTAATCTACCCAAGTTTTATAAAAAGTACTAGTTAGAATAATTTCAAAATGTTATAAGAATCAGATATGTATTGTATGAAAAATTTAAATCAGGGTGCTATTTTAAATGTATCTGAAAATGCAGTTTACTATCAGCTTTAACATGCAAGTATATTGATCTATTTAGGCAAAATCTTTGTAGACATCATCTAGAATGTTTTATTGTTGTTGAGCTTGTAAGAGAGACTTTGATGTAATTTTGAATTACAAATTCTATTTCAAAAAGTTAATTTTTTTTTTTTAAAAATTGATGTTATTCGTTAAAAAATTGAATATCAAGGATGAACCAAATGTTGATATTTTAAAGGTTTTTTAACTTTTTGAAATAAAAAAAACAAAACAAAAAAAAACAACCAAAAAAAACCCTAGATATTTTAAAGATATTTTCATGGTAAATTACATAATGGTTTAGATTGTATTTTATAATGAATGTATTCTTTGGTGGCATCAGGTCAAATTTGATTGTCATCCAGTGTTTTAAAGATTTTTGTTGTTTTCTCAAATATCCAGTACCAATATGAAATTTTGACTACTGGATATGCAAATTCTTTCATGTTAAGTAATTGTTGATTCCTAAAAATACTGGATAACAATCATGAATTATCAGTAGTAATACATCTGAAGAAGGCCGAAAAATAGATGAAATTTTGTGGTGTTCTGTTAATTAAAGTTAATAGACATACAACTTTTTGAAACTGGCGTGAAAGAACCTACAAATTATATACAAAACAAATAGATGATAATGTCAATATATTAGGTAAGATTTTCATAGATTGATTCATTTTTGTTTACATATAATTGATAATTTTTACAAGGAAAAGCAAAATATTCTTACATATTTATTTGGAAGTGTCATTCTAAATTTCTTCCAATTCTGATAGTTTTATGGCCTGCAAGTTTCTGTAATTACAGAGTTATGTCTAGAGCAATATCTTTTCAGTTGTTCTGCAATTATGAATTATAAAATAAAAAAAAAGCAATATAAATTTGTAAATGATCAAATTAAAGGCAAGATATATTTTTTTTCAAGATGCCAAGTAGATCTGTTTAAAAAGGAATGAATGTAAATCTTAAAACTTAAGCTTCTGAGCCTTTGGTTATGTTTTAATATATAAACTTTTTTCCATTAATGTTTTTATTTATTTGTCAATGCTGGTTTATTATGCGTGCACACATACAAACAGAGGTTAATAAGTTTAACTGTATATAGGGATTTGTGGAAATTTTAGGAAACTTTTGGATGCATCATAGAAAAACAAAAACATCTTAGAATGTCCTATATTAGCAATAATGTAGGATAAGAATGGTTTTATTAAAATACTATATTTTTCAGCCTATATGAGGCATATTTTAGAAAGACCTTTTCTTAAAACTTTTTATTCAGTATGACTTGTTTAACTGAACAGCTTCAATGCAATAGCCTCTCATTTCTGATACTAACATATATTACTATTGTAAATTGTTTAATCGAAACAGTTACACCATATAGGGAAATAACTTGATATTAAGTAAAAAAAATACAGGCTTTGAATTATGATAATCTTTATAATGTGTAAAGTTATTTAATTTTTAGTCATTACTGAAAAATAAATGCAAATTCACTGTTGTGTGTTCTTTTTCTCATGTTAAAATTTGAAATTGTTTTCCTGATTTTTAAAGTTATTTTCCTCCCTTAAATTAAAATTATTGAATGTAACTTCAAAATGCATTTTTTGTATGGATTTATAACTTTTTGATTCTATGATGTAAAATAAAAAAAATGAAAATCCAATTATTTCAGTGAAAATTTTCTACATATTATGTACTTAAACAAATAAGTATCTGTCATTAGGTATTCAAAAAAATTTTATTCAGTTGTCAACCTAATGATTTTTTCCACAATGACATGAATAGACTTTAAAGAATACAGGCAGTTATCTTTTCCTGCATATTATAGGTATGTATTTAAAGCATTTTACATATGGGATGATAGAATTTTTGCTAGAACATTTAAGTACTATCTTTATTGAATTTGGTTCAATATCTTACTGAGCAGATGAGGTAAAACTTTTTATATTGCAGGAACATATTTATAAATAAGTTACTTAATATATCCAATAATGGAAAAAATATAAAAAATACTCTTTGTGAATGATAAATAAATTGGTTTGTTATTGGAATGTGCCTTAGAAATCCAAATGAACCCTATTTATTTTAAATATAACTGTTCTTTCTCTATTGATGCTGGTATTAAAGTTAATTTGTTTTTCATTCTTTTGTAGCAGCATATAATTATATACTGAAATGCATGTATAGGCATATTGTAACTTGTCATTTTCATTATCATACAGACATTTTGTCTTTTAAATTACAGCAATGCAAATAATTAGTAGAAAACATTAAATAATTTTTGTCAGATATTTACATTTTAAATTTGATGACTTTCCGTTATTATATGGTATGGGTAAAAATCAGGTTACTTTAGATCAATGTGGATGGCTCTTCTAATAAGTCTTTTGCTAATTATTCTCATTAAAATAAGCTAGAGTTTGGGTGTAGGAGTATTTTTAGAAAATCTTTTCTGTATCACTCCTGAGCCTATTTTATATTATGAAATGCTTGATATTTAGATACTATAAAAATCCAATTTCATTTTACTTATGTATATTTGCATAGTTTTTTAAAAACTATTAAAGTAAAACTACTCATTTGCACATTTTGATTCCATCAAAGCCTTTAACTCAAAATATTTATCCTTATAATATTTTCAAGTAAATATTAAGGAAGAAATAAGCTTTGAAAATTGTTCTAAGATTAATGTTAAACTTTCTGTATAAATAACCACTCCTCATATAGTAACTAATATAAATAAAAGCTTGTGTTTGATTCCATCTTCACATTGTCTGTGGTTACTTATTAATGCTAGTATTCCAAAATGTTGAATAAATATAATTATTTTATTATTCTTAAATAAATTTTGCATAAACAATGAATTGGTTATAAGATTTATCAAACATCTTAATGCTTCAGTATTCATGATCTTTGTTTTTTTTTGTTTTTTTTTTATAAAAGAAAATGTGCATTGTTGATAAAGTGGAGGTAAATAGATTTACTAAGTGAGGATTAAACTATCTTCATGCATTTCACTGTATTACAAAAAGAGTGCTCATGAAAAGATGAGCTTTGAAATCATAATCTGGCCATAATATTTAAAACTAGTTTTGTGATTATCGTACAATGTTTGAATGGTGGGTCAAGATTCAGTTATGTTTGTAGGTTCAGACCTCACCAGCAACTAATTTAGTGATTGTGTATGCTGGAAAAAATTTACTGGTGAAGATCAGTTATTATCTGAAGGGCAGGAATATCATTTTTTTAAAATCTGATATCAGTAATATGTAAAGAAAGCAAAGAGGAATAATAATTTTGTAGAATAATAGAAAAGCTGTAGTCTTTATATTTCACTAGTCTTCATTTTTTTTCTGTGCATAAGAAGAGTACAAGGATGTATTATTGATTAACCTATTTTGCATGCAATCCATAATAGTAAGAACTGGAATTTAATCTCCTGTGAGATGAAATTTTATTGTTTTCTTTTTATTGTATTTATGATAATGACAGCAAAAATGTAAATTGGAATTATGCCATCTTGTGTAAAATTAGACCAGGTAATGCTTTTACCTCTATGACTCTAATAGCATTAATATCTAACAAATTAATAGCAGTAAAGAATGATTTCTCCAATGTTCTATCTGCCTTAACAAAACTTCCCAGAAGATTCTTTTCTTTTATAGGAAGTTTATCAAAAGTCAAAGAGAAATAATAAATATAAAAAGATAAATACTACTGTCTGGGATTATAATATTGTTGAAAGCATCTAAATGTTGGACATGGAATTTAAAAAAAAATTAATCCCTTAGACAATCCTGTTCACACAGGATGGAATATGTATGATTAATGCTGTTAGTCATTTTGTGTATAATGTATATAGTCCTCTCCAAAAGTATTGGAATGGCAAAGGCAATTCTTTTGTTTTTAATGTCCACTGAAGTCATTTGGGTTTAATATCAAAAGATGAATATGAATCAAGAGTTCAGAATTTTAGCTTTTATTTCCTGGTATTTATATTTAGATTTGTTAAGCAGCTTTAGACATATCACTTCTTGTATCAGATCACTCCATTTTTAGGTGAGCAAAAGTAAAGGAACAAATAGTCTTAAAGTAATATTTGGTTGCATAACCCTTGCTTGCAATAACTTTATCAAGCCTGCAACCCATTAGCATAACCAAACTGTTACATTCTTCATTTGTGATGCTTTTCCAGACTTTTAATGCAGTCTCTTTCAGTTCTTGTTTCTTTTGGTGGGTTTTGTCTTTCACTTTCTTCAGGAGATGAAATGCATGCTCTGTTGGGTTAAGGTCTGGTGATTGACTTGGCTAGACTAAAACTGTCCTTTTTTTCCTCTGATGAAGTCCTTTGTTGTTTTGGCAGTATGTTTTGGGTCATTGTCCTGCTGCATGCTAAACTTCCTCCCAATTAGTTTGGATGTTTTTTCTCTGTAAATTGGCTGATAAAACATTTCTGTAGACTTTGAATTCATTCTGCTGTTGGCATCATGAGTTACATCATCAATAAATATGAATGAGCCTGTTCCAGAAGCAGGTGGAATGGTGAAATTGTGAAACCTTCACCACCTGCACTGTGGAGGTTGTTCGTGATGTCATTGACTGTTGTTTCTGGGTTTTTCTTCACAGCTCTCACAATGTTTCTGTCATCAACTGCTGTTATGTTCCTTGGCCAACCTGTTCTTTATCTGTTGCTCAGTATACCAGTAGTCACTTTCTTTGCAGGATATTCCAAATTGTTGTGTTGGCCATGCCCAATGTTTGTCTAATGGCTTTGAGCAATTTTCTTAGTTTCAAAATGGTTTGCTTTTCTCCCATGTTGGCTTATCCTTTTTAACAAGAAATGCAATTTTTAGAGGTGAAACCCAAGAATAGTTATTCAGAGTTATTTAATATTTAAACAATCAATCTAAAAGCAACACCTGGGCAACAAGAAACATCTATCAATCATGTGTTCCACTAGTTTTGCTCAGTTGAAAATTGGGTGGGTTCAAACAAAAGGTGGTATGACCTAAGTTGTCTAACACATAAAAATGTAAATACCAGGAAATAAAAGCTGAAATTCTGAACTCTTGTCTCATTCGTTTTTGATGTTAAAGGCCAATGGTCTTCTGTGAACAACAAAAACAAAGGAATTGGCCTTACCATTTCAATACTTTTGGAAGGGTGTGTGTGTGTATATATATATATATATATATATATATATATATATATATATATATATATATATATATATAGTACAAGTAATAAATGTGTTGGTATATAATCCAAGTGGATCCTAGAACATAAAATATTAAAATTGATCCACAAATAGAGCTCATTGTATTTATTGTAACAGCATATAAATTACACAACAAAATCCCAAATTATTGCATATGGGAGGGTGGGTATAGATCTATTTCAACTGACAAAACTATGTCAGTCTTATTCAACTCCAGTATATGTGTTTGTGTCTGAATTAGAAATTTAACTTTGACAACTATCAAAAAATTGATAGAAATTATCTATTTCGATGTTTCAGTCAAACGAAATGCCTGAGACAGTGGAAGGTATTAGCCTTAAAGGGAAGCGGTTTTATAAAATTAAACCCAGATATTAACCTTATGACATTAAATTGGGGTTATATGAAGAATAAGGTGTTAATTTGAAAAAAAAACAAAAAAAACTCATATATATATATATATGAGTTTTTTTTTTTTTTTTCTTTGTGGTTTTAACTAGTAATAATAATACTAGTAAAAGTTTGTCACTTAGCTGACTAATGTTACCTTCAGCATCCTTACATTAGAGTTTCATAGGCAGATCAGTTTGTCCAATCTTCAGGGTGTATCAGCAATTTACAGCTTAAATTTTTAAAAGTTTTTTCCTTTTTATACACTTATCATTAATGTAAGTTGTTTCTTTATTTTTGGTTCATGTGTGCGTTTATGGGAGTGTAACCTGTGGTGAACATTTGCCTATTTTTTTCTTCTATTTTCCTCCTTACACACATTTTTTAGCTTTTTCACTTATTTTCCTTTTTCTACTT